>JAKSZP010013140.1:0-426662 GCA_022478985.1 Massospora cicadina
GGGATGTTGGTGAACATCATATGGAAACTAACATTGGTCAAACCATCCAAATGGAGTAGATATCTAAGTTTGGTAGTCTTCACCCACAATATCTCCTACCATTCATCAACCAGAATATCTCTGTTTCAAGTATTATATGGTAGACACCCATCCCTACCAACGCTGCTATATTTGGCCATAGAGGATCCTGGCAAAACACTTGTGCTCAGTATGTTGAGAAGCTTGCAGATGCTTTAATCAAACTACAAGCTCAAGCCTTTGACAACAGTTTTTCTGAGAAAAAGGCCTGACATTAAAAGGACTTAGAGAATCACTACACACTGGCTGAATTCAAAGTTTATGATGAAGTTCTGTTTTGCAAATACACATATCAGGCTAATTGAAAAAGTTAGATTACATCTGGGTTGGGCCATTCAAATTGATTGAGAAACCGTCTAAGTTTATATACACAATTAAGGATATTAGGACCGGCCATATATACAACTGAGTCCATGCAAAATTCCTAAGAAGGTTTAATTAGCATGCCGATTAAGAGGAAAAAAACAAAAACAAACCAAACCAAACCAAACCAAAAAATATTTATAATAATAGTTTTATCTTTAATTAATACTTTAGTTTGCACTTGAGGTTGGAGAGAGGATCCAACTTCAGACTCAATGGGCATTCAGGTTGAAGTTACTTAATAGAAAACCCAACTCCATGCTCATTGAACGAACAGGGTGATGAGAACAGACCAAAAAAAGGCTAACCGGGTTTGTTAGCTTATGTTTAAGTTAAGAGGGGGGAAATGTCAGATTCTAATGGTTGACTCAAAAATAAACCTTCTACAACCATTAGATTGGGCTGATTATACCTTTAACGCTTGAGCTAACACCTATACTCTCACCTCAAAGCCTATTGCAATTACATAATATGGGGCCAAACATCTTTATGTTAATTCAATCAGGTTTTTTATTAAAACGCTCAGGCTGAATACGCTTGCACATTAGGCTGATTTTCTATGCATCAGTCTTGGCAATTGGTACCAATTATTGGGAACACAATCAAACATCTAGTATACAAAATTGTTTGGGACTGACCCAAAGGTAACGTTTAAAAGTACCATGGACTATTAGATGAATAAAAAACGTAATCAATTTCCCACCCTAGGGAGAAATTTGTATGTCGATCCATGTAATTGGCATGATAACACTTGCACATGGACTGCTCAAAGGGGAGTACCTAGTGCTATTGAGAGAGAGGCCTGCCAACATCCTGATTAAGGGTACATCATCTAATTTAATCAATATAAGGATTTCACAGAAGGTGTATTTTGTCATCAGTATAAAGAAACTCAAATTAAGAAGATCCTAGGACAATTTTGAATGTTTTTATTGCAATCTTTGTCCCTGATATCCATTTGATTTTGAGAGTATTTTGTTACCGCTAAACCTAAGATAAGATCTCATTCATATCAGTTTGTTGGGCCACCATGGAGGAAACATTGGCGGCATGATCATCTGAAGGCAGGGCTTCAAAATTTACAGCCTTGGACGAGACGTTCTCCATTAAAGTAAAATAAAATAAGAGTGCTGATGAGAAGTACTTTATAGAGAGTAATCAAGCACTATTTATAGTGCTTTGAAATTTAAGGATAGGAATAGGGATATTTAAGGGTAGTGTCATGGGACCTGTAGGAAAGTCCCAATACTAGGATAGGTGGAAATAGATAAAGTGTGGATAGAGATTAGATAACAAATAGGAAAGGTAAATATTCCCCAAATTCAGCATAATTCAGGCAAAGCACCGAATTTAGTATTCCTGTTGAAAACATAAAATCAAACTCCATTCTCAAATTATTGAGCCATCTGCAAATTATGCCCTTCATATGATTATATCGATTTTCCCCCTGGACAAGGCTTTCAACTAATATAGGGAGAATCTCAACACAGTTCAAGGACTGAACTGAGGTGGTAAAATATCTATTAAATTTTATGCTTGAATGTGGCCAGGAGATGCTCTAGAGGTATAAATACTGGCATCTGGCCTAATGCTTGTTTAAAAATAAGCACCTTTTATTAAAAGATATATTTATTTCATTTCTTTTCTGGTTTTCTCATTGAATCCTTCTTTTGAGAAAGTGTTGACAAGCTGGATGCACCAAATCCACAGCTTGTATATCTACCTGCCTTGGAAAAAGCTCCCTAACACAAAAGGGAAAATTACGCTCAAAATCAGCTGGAAGAGTCAGGGAAATTATAATAAGCCTAGTGAGTTTTTGAACGGCTGAGTACTGTAAACCACAGGCACTATTGAGAAGCAATCTACAGAACTTCGTCCTGAATAAACGTGCAGGATACTAATAACCAGCGAGAAATCCTTGAATTTTCACACTTGAGTCCAATCCCTTTAGCTGCATTTCCAACCAATACTGTAAATGTCATGTGTAGGGCTCTGGATGAGGCCCTCTCAAAAATTTTTAAGGCTAAGGTTATTCACCCCTCAAAAATATCTGCCTTGAAAGTCTCCTAGTTGATTGCATTTTCCTCTCCGCCACTTTTTCTCCCAAATGCAACCTTTCCCATTTATTTCACCGCCCTTTCCAATGACCACTTATTTCAATCTGTTGGACATACCTTAGTCAGTCAGAAAATGTGCCTGGTGTAATTTTTTCAAGGTTTAGCTCATCTCCAGCAAGGACTCAATATTTAAGACTTATACAAAATTTAGATTCTTCTTCAATAGCTTTCCATAAGATATTCTGCTAACTCAGCACAAGCTAACTTGCCTCCCCTCACCTGAAGAAGGGTATATGCTCTGACAACAAAGCCAACAATCCTTCCAATACTATGAATCAATATAATTTTCTTTCTCATTATATTACATTGGTTTTTTAATATTTTATTATTTATAAATATATTTGGTTTTTTACAAATCTTATATCTTTTTTTTAGTACTAGAGGGTACAAATCTTATATCTTTAAGTCTATTCTTTATATATATATCATTCTTATGTTTTTATTTTTGGTTTTAACCTTTTTTATTCCATATGATATGGATTTAACTTAGTGTGAACTTAATTCACAACCCAACTGCTTTGATCTTTAATAGAGTATACGTTGTCAGATAGATTTTCAATATGATAAAAGGACCTTTCATAGCAAATACAACTTGTTCGCACAGCCCAAAGTATGAGTAATTTATTATATTAACAAGTCTCCTTCTTTTCATTTTGATATGGCAGGTCAATTAAAGTTATCATAGTTTTATGACTTGTTTTCTAGTTTATTGTATTATGATAGACATGGACTGTATCTTAAAAATGTTTTTGACAGTTGCTCAACATAAATGTTAGGGCTGACTACATCCATTTGATCAACTATTGAATGTAACAAGTGCGGTAGGGCTGGCTGTCTACCATATAATAATTAAAATGGAGAATGTCCTATACTACTATGATGTTTAATGTTGTAGACAAACACTATAGTAATAATGAAATTAGCCCAGTGCAATGGCGCCACAGCTGCCTTTTTGTGCAATACGCCAATAAGAGTACCAACCACTTGTTCTACCATTCCATTAGTATCAGGGCGATACAGAATAGACAGTACTCCTATAATAGGAATCAGTCATTTAGGCGCTGCACCATCTGTGCAGTAAAGTTCATTCTGTTATCTATCAGGATCTTCTGAGAAATCCATGCTTGTTAATAAATATTATATGATATATTAAGCTGTTGTCAAAGTTTCTACATATCTTATTGCTGTTGCCTCCACCTACTTAGTCAGAGGATCAATAGCTACAATAATATACTTTTTGCCAAAGCTACTCACTGGTAATGTAATGACAACGTCAATCAATACCGTATGCCACACCCAGTCCATTTTTCATGAATTAATATTAAACGTCAGAACTCTCGGCATTATAACGTGGCACAAATGACATTCTTCAATAAATTTTTGAATAATTAATCACAAAGAATCTCAGCAGAATTTGTTTGATTTAATCCCAGCGCCTTGATTAATCCTCCATGTTCCAAAGCCTTGTGGATCTGAAGAATACCTATCCATGCATAGGGCTTCATTAATTTTATGCTGTTTATCAGGCTTAATTTTATATAGCACACCATCCCAATAATCAGGATCCTTTAATAATTTTGCAATAGCCAGTTAAACTTGGGCGGCTCATCCTCCTATTTTCTGATTAATTTTTTTTGTAAAGCTCCTCAGCCAGGTTGCTAAGAACGTCCACAATTGAAAATCACGAATTTCTGTCTACATTTTTTGAGATGCTTTAGCTCTTTTAAGGATCAAATAATTGTAAGCCTGTAATTTCAAGCCCAATGGGCTAAGAGACCCTCAGGCTCTTTTTAATTATGAAGCCAACGTAGTGGTTGTGATATGTTACTACTTGAAGCCTGGTGCCTTGAATGTACACTTGGAATTGTTTACAAGCATAGATCACTGCCAAACATTAATGTTACATCATTGTATAGTTACGCTCATGCTTATCCAGCGTTCTGATGGTATAAGCGACAGGGTGCTTCTCTTTCCATCATCCCCAATTTGGAAAAACAAACCTACAGTTGCAGTCAGCGAGACATCAGTTTGTATGACAAATGGGTTTGTAAAATTTGTATATTATAGTGCAGGCGCCATACTTAACTTATACTTCAATGATTCAAAAGCCTGTTGGCATTCAGCTTCTCAACAAAAAAGAACTTTTCCATGTAGAATATGGATTAAGGGCATGGTAAATTATATAAAATCCTTCAATTAATTTTCAATAGTAGTCCACCATGCCTAAGAACACATAGACATCTCGCATACTCTTTTGAGCTTGCATGTTATTTATTGCATACATCTTTTGAAGTTGAAGCTGCAAGCCTTGAGGATTGATAATTAAAACCAAGATACTCCAACTGCTTTTTTTTAAATTGACTTTTTGACGCTTTTTCATATTCTTTTACTTTTTTTTAGTACTAGATGGTCCCAACCCAAGGGGGGGATTCATCGATGTTTATTTAATTACGCCTGGGCTCCTAAGAGCCTGAGGTGAGAGAAGGGAGGGAGGAGGCATCGAGAAAGGGAGGGGGTTTGCGCGCCAGAGCCATGCTGCAGTGACAGCTGAGCGGGGGAGGGTTGGCGACATAGTGCAGACCTTCAGGGCCATCTCAAAGTGTACCTGAAAGTGGGTGATCATGTGTGGAAGGGTCCATACCTGCTGGTCAAAGGCAGCACGAAGGAAGGAGTTATGGATGGTCCAGATGGCTGTGGCATAAGCAAGGACACGGAGGGGTCGGTGGCAACCAGGAAATGTCTGCTCAAACATGAGGTCTTGCACAGGGTGTCCAGACCAGGGCTGAGCATGGAGAAGCGCGCGGGCCTTTGGCCAAAATGCGGCGACACCTGGACAGGTGAAAAAACGATGGAGGTGGGAGTCAATAGGCTCCACACAGCGGGGGCAGCTTCAGTGCTGGAAGGTAGGGCCAGTCCGGTCCCCTGTCCTGTATGAACAGTGGAGCACCCTCCATAAGGTGTTGGACACCTTTGCTGACAGGATGGGGTGATAGACGTCCTTCCACAATTCCTTAAGGTCAAATCTCACGGAGGGAGGGAGGAGCTCAAGGAGCCTTGGGCGGATAGGAGGACGATCTTGGGGGTTGAGGCGAGTTGTGACAACTTGTCCATTGTGCACAATTGCATGGCGACGTGAGCTGAGGCCAGGGCCTTCCCTTCTGTATGGGAAGGCATGGTGGATCCGCGCGCCTAATCGTTTCAGGGCAGGGAGAGCCTGGTTCTAGTAGGGGGATGAGGATGGTTTTAGGCGATGGCCTGGGTGGTTTGTGAGCCACTCCCCTAATGAGGTCAGATATGCTCTAGGAAGACCCAGAGCTGATGACACTGACTGGCGGAGGGCGGGCGCCCATTGGGGCATGGGGGTCGCGTCCCAGCAGACAATCGGCCATAGGAACTTCAAGAAGATTGTGGTGGCGTGGGATCGCGTGTCCAGAAGCCCTAGGCCCCCTTCATTGCAGGGTCGGGCAATGGTTGAGAGGGCCATTGGTGGATGGTTTGAGCCCCAGATCCAACAGCGGAGGAGTACATTGAGCCGCGTATAAAAGGCATCTGTGAATGGGCAGACGTGCGCAGGAACCAGACTTTGGAGAGAAGGAACACATTGGCCATCAGAGCTTGACCCTGGGGGGTGATGTGCCACCGGTTCCAGCTGGCAATCCTGGAGTTAACTGCTGCAAGGAGCAAGTCCTCATTGTCTTTTAGCGCAACTCCTTATTGGTTGGTGAGAACGCCCAGGTGACGGAAGGTACCGCGCTCAGGTTCAATACCAAATGGTGGGGGGAAGGTGGGGGAGCCGACCTGTACAACTGTTGTCTTGGAGGTGTTGACCATGGCGTTGGACGCCTTGGTGTACCTCTCAATGGTCACAGCAGCGAGGGCAACATCCCCTGGGCAGCCAAATGCAATGGCAGTGTCATCTGCAAATGCCATGGTGCGTGTGGGGGCTTTACCTGGGACCAGAATCCCTGTTAGCTTGTCCTGTAAGGAGGCCAAGAGGGGGTCAAGGGTGATGTTAAAAAGGATAGGGCTCGGGGGGTCCCCTTGCCAGAGACCTTGTCCAACTGGTACTGCCACTGTAAAACCCATTGGCGCCAGGACTCTGTTGTGGAGCTGGTCATAGAGCGCTGATATCCAGCGCCTAGCTACGGGTGGGAGATGGAAGCGGGCCAGGGAAGCATCAATATACTTCCAGGCTACCCGATCATATGCTTTCTCCATATCCAGGAGAGCCACAAAGCCATTCACCTTACGAGAGTTAGCAGTCAAAGTCACGTGAAGGTCATTATAGTTGTCCCATAACGACCTCCCCGGAATAAAACCGTACTGGGATGGGGAGAGGCGAGGTGACACCCATTTGGTGATGCGGTTGTCCAGAAGATTCGTGAAGAGCTTGTGGTCTGTGTTGATCAACGCTATGGGGCGCCAGTTCGCCAGGTTCTCACGGTCTGACTTCTTGTGAATGAGGGTCGTGATTGAGCCTCTGGAGTCGGGGAGGACCTCGCCATTCACCAAGAGTGCAGCGAAGAGGTCGCGGAGGGTTCTGGCTATCACTGCAGGTTCCAGAAGGTACACCTCAAAGGGTATTCCGTCTGGGCCTGGGGCTTTAAGCCGTGGGGATTTCAGAAGGGTTTCCATCACCTCCTGGATGGAAATAGGCGCCAGTAGAGCCTCATCAGCCCGTGGGTCAATGGGCGGCTCTGGAGCCCGCCACAGGAAGTCTTGGATGTCCGATGGGTCCACCTGGGTGGCATGGAAGAGGCTGGAGTAGAAGCGGTGTAGTTCCTGCGTGATTTCCTCCTTGTCTGAAGTGGTTGTAGTGCCAATCTTTAGTGCAGTAATATCCTGCGCTGTTGACCGGGCTTTCTGTTTCTGAAAGAAGAAGCTGGTGGGGCGTTCCCATTGAGCATAGTAACGAGATGTTGTAAAGTTTGCTGCCCGTTCTTCCTGCAGTGTGAGCTCCAAGCGGAGTGCTTCCTGCGCCGCTTCCCAGTCTTCCAACCATCTGGGAGAGGGCGAAGGCTGGCAGTTTCGCTCTAGATGTCTGATTCTGGCTTCCGCCCTTTTGACTCTGGCGCGAGCTGCAGTCATCTGGGCTTTGGCACAGTTGTAAGCAACGCGGGTGATGCCCTCCTTGGTCAACGCCCTTTTAGCCTTGTGGTCAAGCAGGTGGGGTGGGGGGAGGTGAGAGTCTCCCGGATGGTCATAGACAGCTTCTCCTTAGTGAAGGGGTTGTTGAGAAGAGCTGGGGCAACCCTAGGCCAGAACCTAAGCGACGGTCTAAGTGTGGTGGTGAGGACAACGGTGAGTGACCTGTGATCACTCAGATGGTTGTCACGAGAGATGGGAGAGGAGACGCGGCCAATTAGCAGGGGGCCAATCAGTGCCATATCTATGCGTGACGCTGACTGGAAAGCTCCTCCATCATACTGGATCCTAGTCATGCAACCTAGGCCAGACGCGGAGGGTGGAAGCGCATCTATAAAGCCACTCAGGCGAAGGAAATCCTGGAGGCGACTTGATCCAGGGCGTTCCTTTGCTGCAGGGGGTAAGAGTCACGGACGCGACTTATGGTTGTGTTAAAAATCTCCTAAGAGGACTGTATTCCGTGGGAGATTGAGTTGGAGGAGCTCTTCCAAGAGCCAATTTTGCTCCTGACCTGCATTAGGCAGGTAGATGCTTGCAGCGAAGAAGGAGAAGTCAGGAGTGGTGAGTTTGGCCAGTATGAGGCGGCCACCTAGATATTGTGAAAAAGAATGGGTTTTAACCCGGGGATTCAAATAAGGGCGGCATGGTTTGTCCAGAAGGAGTTGCCTCCAAACTGATAATCCATGCAGATTGTTCGTGGGGGAGGATATGGGGCTCCTGGACAGCAGCGATGTCAATTTGTGCTGACCTGAAGTTTCGGAGGAGGCAGGCTCTCCGCTTAAAGTCCCGCAACCCATTTGCGTTGATGGATTGCAGGGCCAGGGTGCTGCCATGGGGACTCATAGCTGTTCCCCTCCATGTCCTGGGGGTTGCCAGCGCTTAAACCTGCTGCTGTGAGGCGGCTAGTTTTGAGTCCTTTAGCTTGACTATTAGCTGCAATCCGTGAGGAGCGTCGAGGGTTCTGAGGGGAAGGAGAGGGTGGGGGGCGGAGGACCCAGTAAGCCAGCCTAGGATGCTGCCCCCGCTCCGTTGCAGGGGAAGGACCTGAGGGTGCTCAATGGTGACCTCCGCGGTGTCCCCATTTGATGAGTCTGAGTCCATATTCACTTCCTCCAACACTGCAAAGGATCCGCGCAAAATGGACTGTGGGGTTGGGGTAGGACTCTTTGAGGTGGCACTTCTACCGCAGGCCGCGAGTTGCCAGTCCATGCTGGTGGGCATAGCTCCATTGGGAGCTGAGGGTTGATGCGATAAATCGCTGGTGGAGGTTGGTGGGGGTGCCGCGGAGCCCTGAGTGGGGGTGGCTGACGAGGGGCACCCTGTGGGAGATGCCTTGCGCTTGGTGAGAGAGGGAGTTGACTCTGGGAGATTGGAGGGGGTGCCCATTGGAAGGGGGGCATGAGCGCGAAGGTATCCCATACCAATAGTGGGGTTAGCTGTTTCAACTGCTAGGCGTAAGGCCTCAGGGGACAGGTCTTGAACGGGAACCCATTGTGTGGGTTGTGGATTTTGCTGCTGCAGCCATGTGGAATCGTTTTTGGCCTGGTTTAGGCCCCTGGGTGGTGGCTAAGAGGGCTTGTTTTCGAGCTGTGCAGCCACTATACAAGTGTCCAAGGGCGTTACACCATGAACACCGGGGGCGCGCCTGATCAGGGTCGACAAAAAAGATCTCAGGGCATGCCCCAACTACCGCCACATGAGGAATAACCTCAATGTTGCGGGATACAGTGGGGGAGGGGATGAACGACGCCCTAGCAGTGCGAGCTCTTTGAGTGGGAGCATAGTAAGAGGGGACGCTAAAGTCCACTGAAAGAACAGACCCAAACTCCATTAAACCACGATGGAGTGCCAGTTTAAGAGACTCAGGATCAACAGTCGTTGGTAGGTTGGAAAAAGTAACCCATGAAATTTTCTCCAGGTGAGAGCGTGTGCGGGAGATGCGAAGAGATCCGCGTGGAATAATGACCTGGAGGGTGGCAGCATGGTCAGCAAGGGCAGCTTCAGTGAAGCCCACATCGATGTAGTGGACCTCCACTGATTCATGGATGGTGGTGTTAATAGGGAATGTCTCCGCAATCGCTGCAAAGTATGAGAAGTAATCCTCTGTATAGAATCCAACAGGGTTATGCCCATAATAAAGGCGATTTGTGTGGGAGAGGGTTGAGCGAGGTAGAGCTTTTTGTGCTCTAGTTTCGGCCCATTTCTTCTTAACATCAGCAATAAACGCCACTTCACGGGGATCAGCTTTGGGTAGCGTTGGTGCCAGAGGTATTTGCCACGCCCCAGTGGCTCCTTTGGTACGTTTGTGTTTGCTTTGGGCTGCAATTGCAGGTTGAGTGTGAGCTGGTGGTTTGGACAAGTTTGCGGAGTTCCCTTGTTTCTGGAATGTTACAGCAGTTGCTGGTGTCATATTAAATTGAGGGGCGGTTTGTTGGGCCTCGCTAAATTGGGGAGGCCCATCCAGATTGGAATTAACTCCAGCCAGTTGGGAGGAGGGAGATGTTTCATCACCATCCCAATCTATTTGGGTAAATTCAGCCCGAGTATTTGCTGTGATTTCGTGGGCAAAACTCACTGGCTGATTGGTGAATTGGTCGTTTTCAGCATATTGAGATAAAGTGCTGACTTGAGAAGTGCCGATTATGGGGTTTAAATGGGACAGGTGAGATTGGAACTGGTGTGAAGTTCCAAAATCTGAACCATTTAAATCCCCATTGGGAAGAGTAGATTGTCCCAATTTGGTGCTTAGTGAACCAGAATGTGCGGCTAATCCAACCTTACATCCGAGGGTTTGGGGGCCAGGTGATTGTTGGGCCTCGCTAAATTGGGGAGTCCCATCCAGATTGGAATTAACTCCAGCCAATTGGGAGGAGGGCGATGTTTCATCACCATCCCAATCTATTTGGGTAAATTCAGCCCGAGTATTTGCTGTGATTTCGTGGGCAAAACTCATTGGCTGATTGGTGAATTGGTCGTTTTCAGCATATTGAGGTAAAGTGCCGACTTGAGAAGTGCCGATTATGGGGTTTAAATGGGACGGATGAGATTGGAACTGGTGTGAAGTTCCAAGATCTGAACCATTTGAATCCTCATTGGGAAGAGTAGATTGTCCTAATTTGGTGCTTAGTGAGCCAGAATGTGCGGCTAATCCAACCTTACATCTGAGGATATGGGGGCCAGGTAGCTGGGTATCGCCCCTCATGGAGGGAGCCAGAAACACGGCATCAGCAATAATAGATGGGGCTGAATTAGCTGACACAATGGGGGAGGTGAATGTCTGGATGGGCTGAGTTGCATTCAACTGAGCAGACGCCATTAAAACAGCGTGGGTGATGGCCTCCTTGGTTGGAGGGGGCCCAGCGGGTTGGTGGGAGGCAGCACACACAGAGCTTTAGGCGTGCAGGTTGCAGAAGTGCAATCAGGTGAACTGGCACTAGTTGGAGTAGCTCCAGGTTGGGGGGTGGTGCCTGCTTTCATGGCTGCTGCTTGAGAGCGGGTGATTCTGGTTGACCCTGAGGTGGGTAACCAAGGGTTGCTTCATTTAGGGGTGGTGCTGGCTCGTTTGGCATAGCCTGCGGGTTCTTTTGCGGGGTTTCCCGCCATATTTGCTAATAGTTTTCGTAAATCTCTTTAGTGGAGCTAAATTCAGGCTGAATTGATTTTTGAAAAGTGATGCTTAGCAGAAAGAGATTCAAAATTTTCATATTCTTTTACATTAATCATTTAAACACTTGTTTGAGGTGTTCCAGGTGTTTAGAGAATGTCTGTGAGAATACATAAATATCATCCAAGTATGTTAGTACACAGGATAATTTTGGTCCATAAAAGTTTATCCATCACGCACTGGAAAATTGCTAGCACATTACAAAGCTCCTGATCATGTGTGTTGGTTGAAATAAATTTTGCGCCGCAATATACATGCACTTCTTTTGATCATCCTAAGGAAAATTGATTTTCCAGTATTCAGAGATTAGAACTATTGCTGTATAATATATAAAACCTCCTAAAAGGTCTAGAGCATCATCAATTCTTAGCAATGGATACAAAACTTTTCTGTAATGGCGTGAGGCGGCAGTAACCAAATACAACTAGATTATTACTATCCTTTTTTATGATTGGGAAGGTGATGGCCCAGGGGCCTTTTAAGGCACAATCACGCACTTTAGAAGTTCGTTGAGATCTTCTATGTCTACTTCATTGCTAGCTTGGAAATTCTCAATCTCTTGCAACCTGATGGGTGCATGATCCCTAGTGTCCACAAAGTGTTACGCCTTTTGCACATCCCATTCAAAGCCATCCTTAGTAAAGTCATCAGAGTATCAGTCAGATAAAATTCCAATGCTTTAAATTTTTTTTGCTTTTCATATAATACTGTAACTGCTTCTCATGAAATTACAGAATGTGCTCCTAAGCCATCGTTAGGTAGTTCAAACTCTAATAGATTACCAAATTCTACAGCTGACTTCATTCATCTTTGGGTACCAGATGTACAAAAGTGATATCTTGGTGTTTTTTTCTTGATATTCTGTTATGTTAAATTTGCTGATAAGGCAACAATTTTGACATGCTCTGGTATGAGTATTCCAGCTGCTACACTGGGCTCCATCCAAGAATCATTCCAAGGTGGCACGACCTCCCCATACAATACTACTAGAATATCCAATGTTTTACCAGTACTCATAAACAGTTTGTGTCCTGGGGCTATCGTTGTATCTTTTTTCTCTTTGCGGTATTCCCCAATTTTTCATTTATGACGTTATCAATGGTCAGTTTTAGATTCCCTTTTGTGTATACCCAATTAGTATTATTCCATCAGCATAAGTTAAAATTAATAAGCTTTTGACAGCATCTTGTGGGCTTGATATTTGTGCAACTGAGTTATTGGAAAGTGTTTGTCCCAAAATAGTTAGAATTCTTTCTTTACAGTTTCACAAAACACATTAGGTTTGTAAAAGCTCTTTTTAGTTAGTATGTCATAGCTAGTGTTTGGTAGCACAATTGCAGGTGCTGACACTACAAGTGCACCAACCTGCAGCATAAGGAGCTATAGGCTACTTCACTTTTCGTAATGCTATATTCGCCGCCCCATATTCTTGCCAATGAACAATTCAGGAGCAAAGTTCATTTTCCTGAATAATTTAATTGAACCAATATTCAGAGATGCTTTGCTGTCAATGTTTGCTAAACTTTGAATTTGTTGACTAAAATGTCAGTATAAGTACACTCCAAGTAGTAAGAATGAGGAGAATTTACTAAGTATTATATGTGTAGAATCCAAAGAATTGAAGATGCGCTATAGAGTGTTTCTGATGCTAGTACATTTAGTGATAAATGTGTCAATGGGCTTTACTATGTTCAACCCTTTCAGACTTGGGGTATCAGTTGTCCAACTTGGGCCCTCAGCAGAGTGTTCTTAATGTTTTTTTTGTACATAAGGTTTTGCAACTTCCTCAGTTACCAAAAAATCATCTACCTTCTTCTGTTATTAAATCACAACATGCACAACATTTGAGATTACATAATGTACTTGAAAAGGGTCTGTTTCAACAGTGTTTACATTGATAATCAGAGCCATGTTGACAGCATGTTCATTTTGGACAGGTTGAGATCTGTAGTTTATCACAATAGAATATCCCACTTCTATTGTGGATCCATTTCTTCCTCTTGACTTTTTAATAGGATGTACTACATTGACACTGCTTTGGCGGCATCTTGAGGCATAGTGTCCTTTCAAATTGCAATTAAAGCAGGTAAGTTTTACTTCTTGAACGCGTTGCCTTTGCGTTTCCGGATTTCTTATTTCTTATAGAGAAACTTATAGAATCCTTTTTGTGGTTGTCAAATAATTTTCCTGGATTCCTACAATTTCTGGTTTAACGCCTGTTTTAGTGGGTCCAAAAGTTAATAGCATCGGTATAAAGAGTCAACAAATTCAGATGTCACAAGGTCTAAACGAATGCTGGCAATAATGTATTTGATAAGCTTTGATTAAGTTTCACTGCATGTTGAAATGCAATTTTAGCATTGAATTAATCAATGCCTTTTCCTAAGAGAACATGGGCTTCTCAATAAAATCTATCACAAATTTGGCGATTGTATTAAACTTCTTATAGCCAATAACATGAAATTAACTCTATGTGTTGACATCCATTCAGTGCCTCCAAATTCGTGAAGTATGGCCTCTTTAACCACAAAGTAAGTAGGGTTATCAAAATGTGGCATATCAACACAATGCTCCATTCATCCAATCAGTTGATGATGGTAGCAGCCTTATTAAGGTCACTAATCTCATACATAGACACCCTTAAATTTCTTACCAAAAGTGGATATGTTTCTATTCTTCTCAAAGACAGGCAAGTTCAAAGGCTTGTAGTTATCATCCTCTCTTTCAGGTTGACTGAGACTATCTTTCAACTGAATCATCTCTGTTGTCTTAGAACGCTTAGTTGAAGCACCCTGAGTAGAAGAGCTTAGATTGGCAAGGCAACCATATTACTTGGCATCCGTCAAGGTGTCCCAGAATCAACTTCAGTACTGACTTCTGAGTCTTCATCCTCTTATTATTCAGAGGCGTCAACACTAGTAGAATCATTCTGGGCACGATGATATTGACCATCGTCTTATTCTTAATACAGAGATCAAAATTTATCTCCCAGTCCACATGGCCCCAGTATTTTAATTTTACTATCACAATTTCCTCATTTTGACTGGTCATGTGTAGTTGGAGAACAGTAAATACTTGATCCTTCTCTTTATTAACTTTCTTGAATTGTTTACTACTCCATGTAGAGTATTATTTGACTCGTTTATGGCAGTAACATCTTCAGAAAGGTTACTGATCTGATTAATCAACCTATCCGCTGAGTCTTGAAAGCTCTGCTTTCAGTTTGTTGTACGTCAAACTTTGTGCGCCAATAATTCTTTCACGGGTAAAACCATCCTCCATCTCACAAATTCGGGCGCTTACTCTTTAAATTGTCCATGAAATTCAAAGCTATTATTTAATTTCCCTTTTCTCCTTTGTGGCTAAGTCTCATGAATATTGAAGACTGCATAGGAGTTTAAGCTACACTGTTGACCCATACATTGGTAAGTCCTTATTCTTGTTCAAGAAGATTATGAACACATTGCACAATTGTTAATTAATTCTTGTGCTAATTCTGATACTCAATTGTTGTCCATGTTGCCAAGTTTTGGATCTTGTCCAAGATAGTGCATACTTCTCCAAACTAGCTTTTAGCATAACATGCAATTTTTGCGCCACCCAGCCCATTTTTGTGAGAAAGTGACTAAGTAATGGACAAATAATGGCATGCAATAGCTTTCTGTGAGTTTTCTGGAGATAGGATTTAAAAACTCAATATGATAATGTATAAAGCCAAAATACTAATTATACTGCCCCTAATTTGAGGTATGCTCAATTAATGGTGAGCTGTATATCTCGCCCACAGAGCATCATCTTTCTTTGACAATAAAGAAAATTTTTTCTGCTGTTCTCTGGACCTTATCTAATCTGATAGCCTTTAAAAGCTGCTGCTCACCCGCTCTAGTTCTTCATAAGAAATTTTTCCATCATGGTAGGAAATAAAGGGTATGTTATTCCAGTTTATCTAGGACACAGTCATTTCAGTGCTCCCAGTAGGTGCTTTAATGGTTCTGAAAATTAATAAGGATTAGGGTTGCTCCACTGTTCAGCATAATCACCATCTTACATCCCAGTCATGAGCGCCACAGTTAAAGATTTCACTTATTTGATTAGCTGGTCCTTCATTATTTAGTAGATATAGAGTTGCTGTTGATTTTTGTATGAAATCAATTGACCAACAGATGGTGTTCTTCAAAATATAACTCCTTATATTAAGAACTGAGGCTGTATTATTTGTCACCACTTAAACAATGGCTTCCTGCCCTATGTTCTCCTTGATCATTATAGGAAAAGTTCCTAGGCGCATTACAAAGGAGATTGTTAAAAGCAATGACCTTATATTAAATAGACTACTTAATTACTGCCCTTCATACGTCAAATTCAATGGCTTTAAATAAGGTTACTTCTGATTCTAACTGCATTATCGCTTAAACTCTCTCCTTATACCACCACTTTACTAGGGGCTTATGAGCAAGCTCTTTAGGATTTCTTAAATTGGAGTCCATCACACCAGAGGTTTTCTTCACATCTGATGTATCCTGCTGGACACCCAGCGTCACATATGAGGTTGCATTCTAACTGATGTAAGGAAAGAGTTCTATGACAGCACTTTCTCAAAAAGGTTAAGTCATAAATTTATAAATTATAATATATGGCGCCTAAGAAATTTAAATCACTAAAGAAAGATAAATTTGAAGAAAAGCAGATTGACACTAAAATCTAACCTTGGCTTAACCTGAAGTCCCTCTATAAAGGGTCAATAAATTAAATATTAATAAAATGAAGTTATAAAAGCCTGAAACCCAAGTTTTTTTTATAGTTTTAAATATTCTAATATCAATTAATTATATATAATACATCAGATATAATAATTTAGAGTCGAAGATAATATCAATTTATCCAATCTATATTATCTAATAATCTTAATCTAGCCAATAGTTTAACAATGAGGTATATGGGGTAATGATATAATGTTAACCCCTATCAGGTCCATCAATCTTTGCACCACATTATAAGTGAAGTGTTTGCCATTTCAGGTAACAAAATATATGAGGGCATCTATTTTTGTTGATCTAATTGTAAAGAAAGCGTGAAGTTGAACCTGCAGTATATGTCTTTACTTTCTTATCCTCAATCCCATTAGTATACTCGTCTATTGCTACAATAACGAACTTGGTTACATAGAGGCCATAGTTAGTGGTCCAATTGCATCGATTGATACGTTGTAGAAGGGTAATTTAGTTGAGATTAAATAGTAATTGAATCTTTTTTTAAGAGACCTGAAACGTGCATATGGATCACATAGTTTAGGTCCTGATGAATCTCGTCTGACATTGATTCTCAATAGAACCTTACTTTGAAGTATTTTAAATCTTTTATTATCAGCCGTTACCAGCATGCTTGTGGACTTCTATCACTAAGTCCACTCTCTTGTTAGGTTGGGTGTATGGGGTATAATCTCCATTGGACTATCTTATATTGACTTCCATCAGCTCTCAATTATCCTTAACTTTCTATTAAGACAGTCTTTACCTCTTTAGTCATGTACAACACTATTTTTCTGATAGCCCTATCAAATTAAATAATCAATTTCTCTCAAGTAACTAAAGATTAAACACAGGCTTTTTAGACAATCCCTCCACTTTTAGGTGTTTTCTTCCAACTATGTGTATAAATTCTAAAAACCATAACCTTGCAGTTGCAATTTCCATATGGCGAGCCTTACTTTAAATATATTTCATGTTGTGGAGACATCAAAGTGACGCGTTGTCCATCACCAGTAATAGTGCACTCCATATAAGTAGGGCTAAAAGTTTTTCAACTGCTCTTATGTCCACTAGAAAATCTCTCTAAGTAACTTTTTTATTCTTCTCAGCGCGCATAAAGGCCTTAAGTAGTATTTGATGGTATGGTCATTCCTATCTTCATCCAAATGGGTAAATATCACTCTAAACCTGATATTGCTAAATCTGTATACAAGTAATGATTTGTTGTTGAAGTCCAAGTATGTCAATATTGGTGCATCTGCCAATTTTGCTTTTAGCTCCTTAACACCTAACCTTGCTCTAGGCCCACTCAGGCTTTTTTCATTTAGAGGTAGATTAGAGGTGCAGCTAAATATTTGAAATTGGTGATAAATTGTCTGTAATATCCCACCACCTTTAAAAAAATGTGGAAACACGCATGTTTTTTTGTGTATAATGTATAGAATTCCTTAACCTTATATTCTTGTGTCTTGTTTCCTTAAAGATTGACCTCATGTCCACAAAACTCTGATAGCTTCTTTATAAATACTCAGAATTTTAAAGTCAGGTTAAGTTCTTGTTATCTTGTAAACACTTTGCGTAGGTGCTTGAGATGGTCTTTTAAGTTTCAACTGACCACATTGATATTGTCCAGGCATATTAGAAAATAAATAATTTACATCTCACTACAGATTCTATCCTTAGCTCAATAAAGTGTTATTGGGCGTTGCAAAAACCCTTCAGCATCCTCATAGGCTCAAAAAAACCCTGACTACTGATCAGGACGCACTTCTCCTGATCCTCAAACCACAATTACATCTTCCAGTAGACACTGGCTATGTATGGATTTTACAAAAACAATAAGCCAGGTATTGCCTGTTACACACTTTTAGATAGAAATCCTAATTCTATTCATACACTGCCTGAATGATTTTATGTTGAGGGGATTAGGCTCATGTGTAGAGAAATCATCAACTACACCGCCAAAATGGCAATAATTTTCTTGGGTGAGTTCTCCTTTGCCATAGACCATTTTTTTGAATGTCATATGATACATTTTGGGTTTGACCACCCATAGGATATTGATCCTAGACATAATAACCTTAATGCTCTATAGCATCACCGCTACCATCTTCTCAATTATCTGTGGCTCTTGACAGATCAATTTTAATTGGCACGTCACCAGATATTTATTTAAGCATTCTAAACCAAAAATATAAGCATTTATTGGTCTACCAAACATTCCTGCTTCTGGAAAATTAATCCCTATCCACTCATTGACTGAATGCCCAATTCCCTCAACCAGTTCCATTCCCATCCATTGGGGATTACCAGAATGATTCAACCAAATTAACAAACATCTCTGTTAACCAATACCTTAAGGATGCACCCAACATTGGAAAGACAAAAACCAAGATGCGCACAAACTGGGGAGACCACAATTAAGATGTGCCTAACAATGCAGATGACCATCAAGTTTTAGAAGCATTACTCACAGCCTACTAGAAATCTATAAGTAGGAAATACTAGATATTAGGGAGCTTCAGGGAAGACTAACTCTTTAGAGGCCAGGATATAAATTAGATTTTTTGGTTTTGGAATAGGGACAAACGCGGCAACACATATTCTGATGGACTTCAAAGCTGCAAGTACCCAAAATAATCATGATAGACATAGAAAAAGAAACTTTTATTGGAAGTTAATTTTCTACCAAGACTTACTTTTTTAGGTATACTGTTTTTACACAAATATACTTATCTTAAGTTAAAATATACCTTTGCCAATACTGCCCTGTTGCAGTCCTAATATCATCATCCTGGTGCACTACAGGAATTTTCAACAGCATCATATAAGAAAACAATGAGCCAACTACCATGAGTCAAAGTCTCAACTACCTTGCTATCAGCTTTGGGAACAAGTATCTTTCCAAACCAGGATTTAGAGGATCTTTCCTGTGCCATTTCCACCTCAATAGTTTGGACAATGAGGAGGCTGACGCTCCTGCTATGAGATCATCCCCATAGGACCGCTCACCTTTCATTCACTAAACAGAATGTAATAATATTACCCAAATACGTCAGTGAGGTCTTGGAATGGCTTCTACATAAATATCATCTCCACACTAAAATTATTTATGAAGCTTACTTTAAGATGGTCAGAAGCTATAAGAACCAAGACTATCTATACATAAACTATCATCTATTTTAGATGAAAATGTCTTCCATAATCAATAAGATTTTAATATATCAGGATATCAGGCATGATGGTAAGAATAGCAATCAATCGACTCCCATGAGAGAATCTACGTCTAGATTCAAGAAATGGGTTAAATAAATCACATTGATTAGTTATACAGAAAACTAATTTTTGGTAAGGCTAAACTCTTTAACTGGAAAATCTATTAACCAATTTATGACTAAGATACCCAGTTAGGAAACCTTTCCTAATCAAAATGAAGGATCATCAGAATGTCAGGCTACTATTAGACCAGCTGGCATGTGTGGCAGTAAATCAAGATGATCCCATAAATCTGTAAGAATAAAGAATCTGCCCAACGATTGACCTAAGTGATACCAAGTCTTATCTGACTTGGTACATTAAACATACATTTTTCCCCAAAAAATATGATACAAAGGTATTATACTTTCTGGAATGCATCACCTAACCAAGAGCCTCCCATCCAAGTTTCCCCCTCTATTGCTTTTATGAATCCTTTTCCTTTTGGGGTTTATATTAATATATGTAACATATAAAAATTCTATTCTATACTACAATAAAGTTACATCGTTTATTCTATATCTCATTTTGTACTTGACTTCAATTAGTCCATTTTCCAATACTTACTATAGGATGAATACTCTAGATGAAGGTACATAAGTGGTGACCTATCATACTGTCAGAATTGCAGATGACGACATAATCCAAAATACTAACTGAGTATAAGATCTGATGATTAAGTTATAATCATATAGGATTGAAAATAGTGGCCAATTGATGAGATTATTGTTGGGCATCATCCCCAATGATATTAGAGGTCGCCAACTAATGAATTATTGTTGGCCATCATCCCAAATGATATTCGAGGCCACTGACAGATGAGAATTTCCTTGGGCATCACCCCTGACGAAATCAAGCAATAATTGAATATTGGAATAACACCCAATAGTCAAATTATAGGGAATTGTTCAGAGTGGAACGGATTGGAGTTGTCAGAAACTACCAAAAGGTTTGAACGCCGAAGGAAAAATAGAATTGTCATCAGACAAAACATTTGGTTTCAAGTACCTAATACCAATTGTTTGGTCCACCAAACACCTGAGGATTATGCTTCCTAATAACCTAAGGCAATGGTACCCAACGAGATTTTGTGTCTAACACTGAGGGTCAAATCAGTATAGAGCACAAATAATTCTCAGTGGACAGCTGAAAAGTTGTGTGCCAATTCTAACTATAAAAACCCCAAAATATTTTCTAATAAAAGCAGATTAACATTGATATTAATTTAGCTGTTTTAACATTGGTTGTTTTAACATTACTCTTAAGAGAAGAGTGCAAGGATTAGATATCCTTAGATTATTACTGTCAAGTCTCCACTTGGCTCTGTGTGAAGAGAACAAGGAAAGTGTTCCCTATCAGTACCAGAACATCTTTAAGACTAAGAAGCATTAGTTTAGTGTTGGACTTTTCACTCAACGTGGCTTTTAGTGGATTCAATTATAATATTAGTTTTCATACTATTATTGCCCCAGTTACTCAAATTAAATCAAAAAATCAATGCAAGGATCCACAAATCTGTGCAGTTGAAATCTAGGGCCAGAAGTGAGCCACCAACTTAGCCCAAGGTTTTAACATTGGTTCTTACTAAAGGGTAGTTGAGTTATAAAAAGCCAATTTAAATAATGATGTCTTATAAGGAAGAGCTTTGGAAGCTCTGGGCAGAACTACAGGCTGTCAATCAAAATATGCTCAGCAAGGCATCTCAAGCTGATGTTAGTAACTTAGAGGAGCGTATGATCAAGGTGGAAGAGACGCTCAAACAATTGGGAATAGTGAATAATGACCTGTGTGGAATATTTCCTCTTTGAAGTGGAAAGAGGGTGAACTCATTAAAGAAATTTTATTTCAGAAAACTGAATGGGATGCAGATTAATAATGCATCTGGCGGTTTCATGAGGAAATGGAGAAAATGACAAAGTGGATTGAGGAATTGGAAAATCACAAATGTGATTGTGAGAAGTTTGAGGAAAATAAGGCTGATGAAAAGGCAAGCAAAATTCTAAATTGGGAAGACCTCTCCACCCCAAAGATATGCCCAAACCATTTGCTGGTGTGTCAGAAATGACTCCCAAAGTCACTCCTATGTCTTCCCGAGTAGCTGGGCAAGGATTTTCAATGAGCATAGAAACTGAGGAATTTCAGAATATGCCAAAATTTCCCACCTTTCACTGGGATAATGCCCCAGCATTTTTCCTCTTATTTGAGATAAACATGTTTGGCTATTTAGACCGTCAAAAAGCGGTGACCAAAATGAACTGCCTTAGCTCAGACCACTAAAATCTGGTGCTAACTCACCTCAATGAAGATAATTGGTCATATGCGGAAGCCAAAACAGCCATTATGTTGGAGTTTGGAAGCCCTACTCAGATGGCAAATCGTAAACAAGAGTTCATGGGTATCCAATTCTGAAAAGGTGAAACCCTGGCTAGTTTTGCTGACTAATTTTACCAAGAAGCCCAGATCTTGGCAGGGGCAAAAGTGCTAGATGATTTTGATTCACTCATAGCCATGGAGGCGGCACTTCAGCCCTACCACAAATTGCAAAAGATTATGGCAGCAGCACTAGTAACTGATATATAGACCTCTCAGATGGTGGACCATCTGAAGATGTTGGGAGCAATCTTTGATGCGCCCAATCAACTTTATGATGAATCTCAATTGAGGACAATCAAACTATATTGAAATTAGAAGATGAAATTCCATTGAGCAATGAAAAATTCATTAATCAGCAGAATTAAGTCATAATGGGGAAAAACCCCAATGGATCCAAGTGGAAGGATAATTCAACTAGCCACTATTGGAAAAATGGAGCGACGGGACAATTTCTCACCCAAAATTGGCAGAAGAAATCATGACGATTTGTAAGTGTTGTGATTCCTCAAGAGGAGGATGATACTGCCCAAAATTTGGGAAAAGGCCTTACAGTCTAGATGCGTAACTATTTAGCACTGCAAGAGAACTTGTTCTGACAGATATCTATATTAAATAAAGCCATTGGCAGGACCAGCTCAGGTTGCAACTGGGTCTGCTATGAGAAGTCCCAAAGCATTAGATGAGATCAGAAATATGAGGCGATTAATTCAAAATAAGTGGATGAAGTCAGTTGATCTTAAATTAGTGCTTTAATGAGCAAACGCAAGAAATGCTGAAAATAGTATCTGATCCAGATACCTTTAGCAAAGAAAAATGTTACCAAATTAATCTGTGCGAGTAATGGATCATTTACAGATCTATCAGCAGATTGAATTAAACGTTTGAATAAGTAATTAAAGCTGAGAAATAGGATTTGATCTAGACAAATTTGATTAGAAAAAAACGTATCCATTGACAAGAAATAGGATCAGATCCTGACGAATTTGGATTGAGAAAAACGGATCAAATTAATCTGTGCACCTAGGAGATCATATACAGATCTATTGGCAGAATTAATCAACATTTGAGTTGGTAAGTAATGCCAGAAAATAGGATCAAATTAAACTCCTATCTGCTGCCTCATATTGATGATGCGCTTGATCACCTGGGGAAGGCAAAGTACTTTTCAGCTATGGACTCGATTTTGGGCTATTGGAAAATCAAATTGCCAAAAAGAAAATTGGAAAATGTGCAATACTTACTGCACATGGACTATACCAGCCAACCAGAATGCCCCAAGGTTTATACAATGCAGCGGTTACAAAAATTCTATTCAAATTTTTATAGATGAAAAGCTGCATTATCGCCAATATTTTATTCAGCTGTAGAGCCATCTTTGGGGATAAGTGATGAACAATATCTATCCAACTGGCCAATATCCTGATTGAATTACAATCTTGGGCATTCAAAATGGCAATGAAAAATAAAAAAAGGGAAAAACGACTTGGACGCCTATGGATGGGACTGTTTATAATTATCAAGTCCGTAAATGATGGCTATACAGTTGAATATTGAAGATGGTCAAATAATCAATAGGTCCGCACAAAATACTTAAAGTATTGGGCTTAAGAAAAAATATAAATATATAAAAAGATAAAAATAATAAAAAGATGCATAAAAATAAAAAAGTATAAAAATTAAAAACTGATGTTAATTCAAGAAGTGATGAATCTAGCAATATTCCTACCTACCAAGCGTGGAGGAAGGAATAAATTAATGGGCATGAGTCCCAAGCGTTGGCAGGATCAGGGTGGTGCTGAAACTAGATCCGCTGGAATAGTCCCTATCATTGAAAGGTTGAGACCCATCCTGGGGTTTGTACAGGTGGCAAAGTGCCAGCGGAACCTATCCTGGGGTTTGTACAGGCGGCAAAGTGCCAAAGGAACCTGTCCTGGGGTTTGTACAGGTGGCAAAGTGCCAACGAGACCTGTCCTGGGGTTTGTACAGGTGGACCAGTTGATTTTCCAGCAAATGATGTGAAGATGGAACTGGTGTGGAATTATGTCATGGGACTGTGCTCAAGAAGAGTTGGCAATGGGTAGCAACCAAGGATATGAAGTCATCAAACTGAGCAGAGCATATGAGCGTTAAGTGTGGACAGACCTACACTCCACTGAGGACATAGAGATATGATAAACCAAATATGAGATCAAGCTGAGGCAGCTTCCATTCCCAAGGGTTCTATCTTATATTGGATATCTGGTCAAGAGGGGGGATGTGTCAGAATTGCAGATGACCACATAATCCAACCTTTTGACTGAGTATAAGATTCACAATTAAGCTATAATTGTAAAGGATTGACAATAGTAAACAATTGATGAGATTATTGTTGGCCATCATCACTAATGATATTAGAGGTCCCCAACTAATGAATTATTGTTGGCCATCATCCCAAATGATATTCGAGGCCACTGACAGATGAGAATTTCCTTGGGCATCATCCCTGACGAAATCAAGCAATAATTGAATATTGGAATAACACCCAATAGTCAAATTATAGGGAATTGTTCAGAGTTGAACGGATTGGAGTTGTCAGAAACTACCAAAAGGTTTGAACGCCGAAGGAAAAATAGAATTGTCATCAGACAAAACATTTGGTTTCAAGTACCTAATACCAATTGTTTGGTCCACCAAACACCTGGGGATTATGCTTCCTAATAACCTAAGGCAATGGTACCCAATGATATTTGGTGCCTAACACTGAGGGTCAAACCATTATATGATCATAAATAATTCTCAGTGGACAGCTGAAAAGTTGTGTGCCAATTCTAACTATAAAAACCCCAAACTATTTTCTATTAAAAGCAGACTAAAATTGATATTAATTTAGCTGTTTTAACATTGGTTGTTTTAAAATTACTCTTAAGAGAAGAATGCAAGGATTAGATATCCTTAGATTATTACATTAAGTCTCCACTTGGCTCTGTGTGAAGAGAACAAGGAAAGTGTTCCCTATCAGTACCAGAACATCTTTAATACTAAGAAGAAGTAGTTTATTGTTGGATTTTTCACTCAACGTGGCTTTTAGTGGATTCAAATATAATAATAGTTTTCATACTATTATTGCCCGAGTTACTCAAATTAAATCAAAAAATCAATGCAAGGATCCACAAATCTGTGCAGTTAAAAAAATAGGGCCAGAAATGAGCCACCAACCCAGCTCAAGATTTTAACACATCCGTAAAAATAGATAATATACTTTTCTTGTGCCTTAGACGGCATTAAGTATTGCCTGTCAAACTTCTTGAGCATAGCACCATTGAGCTCAAAAACCGAAAGCTCAAAAGAATATAAAATGATCAAGATGGTGACTTCTCCAGTTTACATGGTTGTTGGTCTTTGAATGTAGGTGGATTGGGATGGGAAGACACACTGGACAGTTTATGACAAATTGGTGATGAATTGGAAGGACAGATTATCTTTGTAGGCATGCATGGCATGTGTAATTGATTGGTAATAGTTATTAGGGACATGAGTTCTTAAAAGCTCAGCCATGGCGCAGAGTTTTTACAGATTGATGGACCTGAGTGACAACCCCATGATCATCAGTCACATAATGTGGATGGCGGCATGATTGACCAGATTTAAAGAAAGTTGTGTGGTGTGGAAGGAAGATAAACGGAAAGTAATATATTGGAAAGAAAAGTTTATTTAAAAAGGGAGTTAAGAATAAAAATTAACTAGCAACAGACACTAGGGTGGTGTTTTTGCCTTTATAGGAGAAAAGGAGAATAATCATATAGGGGAGCCCAAGCACTTGCGTGGGCCTGGGCCCCAAGAGGCTTATTACAATTGGCTAAGATGAGAAGAGTGTTATGGGTTGGATTAACTTCTCAAAATTTTGAATAAATCATAAAAATTTTGATACTAGACCGGCGAGTAATTTGGATTCTACTACCAGTTGTTTGTGAATTTGTTTTAGCTGTTATATCTGTGCAACCAGTTCTGCATGGATCCATTTTGACTAGGAAATAAAATTTTAAATAATTTTAAAGAGCTTTTGAGTGATTTTGGATACTGATCTGCGATCTGCTCTATTTGCAATAGCCTAATTTGACTCTTTTAGGTTTTATTGATGTTTATGGCAGAATTGGCATTTGTTTATGTATTGGATTATCTGTATTTGGGAGTGGGATAAGCCCTAAGGTTCTTCTGGAAGCTGTTGGATTGGACCATCTCCCTGCAAACTTAATAGTTCAATTTTGATAAGGAAGAATAGGAAAAAGAGGAAAGAGAAAGCAACGTCAGATTAGTAAGAAAAGATTGTGAGATTACATTTGTAATGACTCTCTTTTTAGAGATGGCCTCCCCTTTCACTTAACAGAGGAGGTCAAGGATAGATAGGAAAGGGGATCGGAGATAGAATGGATAAATCGGAACAAGGAACTAACCCATTGCTCATCTACCACATAATTCAAGTCACTTAGAAGAGATGCTGGACCCACAGAAAACTTGGGACCTTCTTATGCCTAAAGGGTACTTCTCACGATCTAGGCGTAGGGCTTAGGCATCTAAAATTAATTTTATAGTTATATAATCCCTTTAGTTTGTGTGACAACTTTAAGGAGATAAATGTTAAATAAATTTGACATTTGGATGCTGCAACTTCAATTCATTAGCAGTTTATTTATTTTGCCACAGGTTTATATAGGAAATTTAATATGCACTTAAGGCAAATTTTACTCTCCAGTGCATGATAAATTGGCATCACACTTGTACTCAGACTTTACTCACATAATAAGTGTCATGATAGAATGAGGGAGATCTTATTTAACAATAATATAAAGTCAATAAACTTTGCACACAACTAAAGGTCTCTTTAAGTCAAGCGTTTTTGTTTGAGGAATTGAGAAAAGACTATACTATGTGAGGAATTTTGTAAACTATGACAACCCCCTAATCAATCTAAAACAAATTATAGTAAGATAGCAAGCAAATAAGAGAAAAATCTTCACATGTAATGTCCAACGTCATCTATGAGATGTGCACAGTATGTAAAGATGTAGACTTTCTAAAGAACAGGTTATTCAAGTGCAGAGGTTCCCTCTAAGTTTAGGAAAAAGTGAAGTTTATTCACAACGCTAAAGGCTTAACCATCATTATTAAATTTATTGTGCTTTTAGTAGTATTTCAGGTTTTAGATATAGAATTGTAATAGTATAGTTTATTTTTTAATCCA
The DNA here is from genome assembly GCA_022478985.1 of Massospora cicadina. Taxonomy (NCBI): domain Eukaryota; kingdom Fungi; phylum Entomophthoromycota; class Entomophthoromycetes; order Entomophthorales; family Entomophthoraceae; genus Massospora; species Massospora cicadina. The sequence goes on from JAKSZP010013140.1 coordinate 26,962, forward strand.
TCCACCTTTATATTATCTCTAGAGTCCAAAACTCCAACAAGATGGCCTACAAAGGGCTTTAATAACTTATAATCTATACAAAATCCAAAATCTCTGAATGTTTGTGAGTGTTATCTCCAATAAGGATTCACATAATTGTTGTCTTAGATAAACACATCAAAATCTGTCTGTGGTCTACAGAACTTATCAATGGATTTTGTAATATCTAATACCCATAGACAATGACCCACAATAAGTACCAGTGGCCAAGACTGTTAAGAAGACATAGGAGAACCTGCATCTAATATCTAGTGAAAAAACAAAGTGATCACATACTAACTAAACAAGTAAATATATATGTAAAGTTTTACAGTGCTTAGATCTAAAATGTCAGACTAAAGTTTAAGTTTTTGTCCCCAAAGTAGTTATAATTCACAGCTATATCAATTTAATATGATAACACAAAGTATAAAGTAACACTTATAAATATATAAATTAAATAAGACATAGTAACTTAAGTCTAATACTGACTTTCTAATATGTAGGAACATTTATTCTATTTATACTAAAATCCAGATTTGCTTTTAAATTAAACATTATAGAAATTTAAAATACATGTCTTTGTACAAAAAGCTCTATTATTGCGTTAATATCTAATAAGATTGTCAAGATTACTTTTTTATAAAATCTAGTATATATACTGTTAATAAACTATGTATACTAAACTTTTTCTCTCTCGTTGCAATCACTTTTGCAACAATTTAAAATTCAAGTCAGGTATTAGTTTGATAATCTCACCGAGGACATTAGTTTACGCCCATGTTGGGGAGCAGCTGGGCAAGTAAGGTAAAGGGCACAGGTGTTGGCCCTGCAACATCTAAAGTTAGCAAACGCCCCAGGGAACCTGGAGGAATAGACAAACTTAACAAAAAGCAGGTGGTAACCATTTACCCAGAAATTTTAGCTTGGAAAGCGCGATGCAACCAGTACATTAATACGCCGCACTCTCAACCACTTTCATTGGTGGAACACAGAGTATGGGTATTCCTGGATGTTCAGCAGATGGCGATGTGGGAAAAGTTTTGAGGGGATGTGCACACTCATTTCCCAAATGCCGTGTATGTTGCACCTCATTCCATGCCACGCGGTTGGCTGGATCTCAATTTTGAAAGTAAGGAAGCAGCAGACAAAGCTGCAATGGTGCGCGTTGTGTTAGACCTCCCAGACAGGCAGCAGGTCATCGAAACTAAGCGCACCAGATGGACAGAATCAAACCAGATTTTTGTGACTTTTGACTTTCTGCCCACTATGGTCAAACGCGCCATGCTCTAACAACACCTGAAGGCTGGGCTCGCCATAAATGGCTTAAATACAATCCTTCAAAATGCAACACTTTACGCTGATGCCACACCTGTGCACCGGCAAAGTGATTGCAGTCCTAACCCTGACAAGGGGACAGCAAAGGATCTAACCCAAATACTGCACACCGCTTTTGTCACTTTTGAGGGGCAAGCCACCCACCCTTTCAGGGTCACCTTGGATAGCGCACCTCCCATCTGCGCCTTTTGTGATGCGTTTGGCCACAAGGCGCACACCTGCCCTTCCAAGGAGGGCATCACATACCAAGAGCATCCCACAGAGGCTATGAACACCGGAAAGACCCACTATGAACCAACCGCCAATACAAAGGAGGCCTTCCCATGGGGAGTACAAGGTTGCTACTTAGTAGTGTACCCAATATACCCACAAGAGTGGAAGAAGGCCAAACAGGCCCACAAGGTGGCCGCCTCCTTGGCGGCCAAGCTCGCCTCCACTATCCTGTTCTACCAGCTCCAGGAGAAAATTGAGACTTTTGTGGCAGAAGCAGCTTGAGAATCTCTTAATTAATCATATTGGGCCGCCCAAGCTGAAGCCCCAATGGGTGAGTCAAACTCATTTGAAAAATGCACCCAAGCCTCAATTGGAACTGACTCAGTCTCCAACCTCCCAGCAGATAATTCAAAAACTATTGTCGGTGCACCAAAAATGCATGCACCACAAAAAACTCATTCTACAGCGGGGAAACAAAAAGTGAAGGCAAAAGCCAATGTGAACCTGACTGCTAAAGCTACCCATTCTTCCAACTACATTGCATCACATACCTGAGGCGCCAAAAAGCGCCATGGAGAACAAGAGAAGGCTGAAGGGCTTTTTGCCCTTCCCCTCACACCTAAGGTGCGATAGGGGGAGCCTTTACTTTAGGAATGTTAAATAACGCTGGACTCAAGGCCTCGCCATCCCAGGCTAGGAAACTGAGTTTTTTACAACATAATTTACCTGTGGACATCCTGGACATCCAGGAGTCCCACTGTCCGCGCGGTTCTGAGGAAACATGGAAATCCATGCTCCTCCCTTCCCTATCCTTCTAGTTTGAGCACTGTGGGGTGCTTATTAGAAAAAACAATTATTTTAAATTTTTATCATCTGAATCCTTCCTTAGTGGCCACATCCTCATTGTCAATTTTTTGTGGGCCAATGTAGTGTATGCTATCGTCAACATTTACACCCTGACCTGTGCACGAGAATGTCAGGAATTTTTCTTGTCAGTCAAATCCCTTCCATTACCCCATGACCCTTTCATCGTTGGTGACATGAACTGTTGGTTGAACCCATCCACCAACTGCTGGCCTTCCTCATCTTCCCCACCACAGGGACACATAGAACTACACATCCTCAAGGCCACCCTAAGGTTGATTGACACACCGCCGCGTCATGCTCCACTTCTCAAAAGCATGTCGCGCCCCCATGTCCACAATGGTCAGTTAAGGTCCATATCCCGCATCAACCTTATCCTCACGCCGTTGAAATTTTGTACCTAAATTTCCAATTTCACCATGACAAAGATTGATTTCTCCTATCACAGGTTGGTTTCCAATTTCCTTCCACATACCCAATTCCTTTGCTCGGGCTCTAAATTGGTGCAAACTCTGCCCAGCCAAATTTGCATCACCACAATTTTCCTCATGGATGGAATCTGCGACCACAGCTCCAGAGTTTATCGCACCATTTTGCGCTGATCCAATTTCCACCTGGTCAGCCTTCAAGGTGGACACAATCTTCCAGGCTCACAACCTGTCCTCCCAACATTCACAATCCACCTCCGCAGTCATCTCGCGTGCTCTGGCAGAGCTGGCCCACCTGGAGTCCAACGTCCCAGCCAAGGGCTAAAGCCCTGCTTGGGGCCGCAAGTGGGCGGAAGTAGCTGCCCACCTCAACGCGCTTGAGCGGCAACACAAGCATCATGTTTATGTTCAGTACAGAGCTAAACACATCACAGCTGGCGACATGTGCTCCACTTACTTTTTTTGTATTCTTCACACCACGCCAGAGCTTGGCCTGCACACAGGTGCAAAGGCCAGAAAATTCTGTAGCGGATACACCAGCCAAAGTGGCAATTGAGATACAAAACTATTACTCCAAATTGTACTGATCCAACCCTATTCTGCTAGCTGGAATGGCGAATTTTCTCAATAGCACACACATCTGCACCATTTCAAGTTTCCTGGAGTTGATGAATTTGATTACTCCTGATGAACTCTGGTCCGCCATCTGTGGTGCACCAAATAGGAAATGCCCTGGCCCTGATGGCATTCCTTATGAGTTCTATAAGAAGTACTTCAAATATTTATCCCCACTGTTGCTTGACTCTCTTAACCAAAGCCTTTTGGAAACGCGCCTCCTACCAGGAGGGCAAGAGGCTTACACCATTAAGCTCTTCAAAAAGGGGATAAGCTAGACCTGGCCAACTGGCGCCCCATTTCTCTAACAAAACTGACACAAAAATTTTGATTAGATCATGGCTAACCGTCCAGGGATTGTTGCCTCTGCTACCATCTCCCCAGAACAATTCAGTTTCCTACCCAGAAGGTCTATTTGGGACAACGTGCACTCTGTAGCCAACGCCTGTCAGTCCACGGCCTCTGGTGCACTTGTATTTTTAGACCAACAGAAGGCCTATGATATAGTAAACTGGGAATACCTCAGGGCCTGCCTCCACCAATTCCTCCTACCCCCTCGCTTCATCAGTTGGGTGATGCTGCTGACGGAATCTGCCACAATGGCTGTGCGGTGCCCTGGCTTTCTCACGGACATAGTCCGCCCTCAAAGGGGACTAAGCCAAGGGGACCCCCTTAGCCCACTCTTATATAACTTCAACCCGGACCCACTCCTTCACAACATGAATGCACACCTTGCTGGGGTCCAAGTGCAAGGCCGAGCCCCAGGTCAAAATATTGGCGTTTGTTGATGACTGTGTGGTTGGGGTGTCTAACAATTTTGATGCACACACGCTTGAAACTCTTATTAGGTTTACTCCTGGGTAAGTAATGCTGCACTCAACACCTCCAAAACTGAAATCGTTCTCCTTGGTTGGTATCAAAAACGCTGGGCTCAGCGCCCTGTTTCCAGTCCACCCCATCTGCTAGCACGCGCGCTTGCTTTCCACGCCCATCCCACACTGCCCCACTTGTGCTCCCCTTTGTGCCGCACCCTACCGTTGGGCCAGTCCGCCATTTGGGGGTGTGGTTGGAGGCAGGCAGTTATGCCTCAATGGTGATGGAAAACTGTATTCTGGACAACGTGATGAAGCGCATCGCCTCCCTCAGAGCCCACCCTACTTCCCTTACTAGTAGGGTTGTACCAGCCAACTCTATGCTCCTCTCCAAAGTTTGGTTTGAAGCTCATGCCATAGCTTTCTCCCCAAGTTTCTTCAAATCATTGTATGCCCTTCTGTAAGGATGTCTTTGGTTGGGCCGCCCACCGCCAGTGCAACTGGAGGTCATGTTTGGCCCTCGCCATAGTGGATGTATGGCCTGCTCAACTTTGAGGCCCATGCTGCCAAAATCCTTGGCACCTGGATCGCTGCCATTACCATCCCTACCCTTCCAGCCCAACACTGGTCCCGCGCAGCCCGCTCCAAATTCTCCCGCGCCCTGGGACTTATCAATCCGTCACACCCTCACTCTTTGATGGAATATCTGGCTTCCCATACTTTGGCCGCAGGTCCCCATGGAACCGCACCCCACTTCAAAAAATCCTCCTCTCCATGTGGAGCGCTGAGTGGAGAATTCGTATCTGTGGACACACTGCCCAGAGGGGCGCCCCTCTCCTCATTTCACCCAGGAGGTACAGGGACTACCCATTCTGGACGGCTTGATACCCGCGAGGCCCCATGACTTGGCCACGGTGGACTACCTGGAAATGATGGACATCCCTTATTCCCTTGAATCCCAGAAAACGATTTGTATATATGCACACCACCCTCTTCTGCAGCCTCATATCCGTTCCCATGTGTGGCACTGCTTGAGGCGGGTGTACTGCACTGCTGAGCGCTATAACGCTTTGCACTCATCCTGCGTCGTGTGTGGCAGTATGGAACGCTGTTCCACCGCCTGGAGAAGTGTCCTACCTCTAAAGTGATATGGCGCGAAGTTCAACGTCTGCTGGGCCAGGATCAAGCGCATCCCTTCAGTCTGTCAAGAGATATGTTTGCTCTATCAATGGCCTCCTCCCTTCCACCCTCCCTCTGTGCTTTGGTGGTCACAATCGCCATGTGGACTATCCACAGGATTGTCTTGGATGCCATCGCAGGCTCCACCCCCACCCTTCCAGAAGCTGTCCGCTGGTTCCGGTTGCACTTAGTGGATCACCTTCAAGCGCGGTTGTTTGGTTACCTTCCACTGCATCGCCATCAGTTGGTCTCCTCCTGGTTCCCAGTCTGGTTCATCACATCTGACCCCTTCCTCCACACATGCTCAATCATGGCTCTGGCCCCTATATACGTTCCCCCCTCCCAGTAGTGGCGTTCCCGCTGGCAACAGGAGACAGCATTAGCTTCTCTGGGGTGCCCCTCTATTACTGTGTTTCGTTTTCCTCAAGTCTTATCAGAAGTGTCCATCCCCTTATCAGCCTTCCCCACAATAAATTAAAATAAACTATGTAAACTAGGGGTGGTTAGCCTTTCAGGGTAATTCCTGCTTCCACTCTAGTGCAGGTCTCATACAAGTTTGAAACCCATACAGGATAAAATTTTTTTGGTGTGGTAATCTGTCTTAAGGTCAACCCACCCTGAATACTTTTTATGAATAAACTATGTATACTACTTTATAATATCTCATATGATTAGTTTTTGCAATCATTATAGAAAACAAGGGTAAGATTTACCAAGTGTAAAATTTTTTTGAATGAACTTTATTCTTTAATCATGATTTTATTTGATATTTGAGGTGGGCCACCTGAGTATGATACCGCACCAATGAAGTGAACTCAAATTGATAGAAAAGAAGGATAAAACCCAGAAAACTTCCATGAGTGGCATATGATAGGACAGGAACTCCATGAACCACCTTTGCTATTTGCTATCTCAGTTCAGGGTATTGGTTCACAATGGCAACACAGTCATAATCGTCACCTACCCAAAGTTCATCTATTAAGATCAAAATTGAGGAGGCAGTGGTAGAGGGTCCATATTCTACAACTGGGGTCTTCTCCCTGATCTTAAATCATAATTTTTATACAAAATCACAACTGAAAAGAAAGTTTCAATATAGGAAATATAGCAACTTAGTTTATTAAGAATTTTTTATAATGCATTAATTAACAACCTAGCTATATATTTATTAATTGAAAGAATGATATCATATTAAAAAAGTACATCTACTTGTAATGTTTTGTAATTTCTAAAATCTCAAATTAAGCTTTTATATGAAAACAATTAATATCCTCTTCTTCATCCTTTATGTATGTAAACTCTATCTCTTTTTATAAAATATAATGATATGTAGATATATTTCAAAGTCTTATAGTCTTGCTCACATTTGTGATATCTATGACCACAATAGAGTTTTTTAAATACCTTTAAGGGAATTTTAATTAAAAATGCCATTAGCCATTCATGTTTTCTTATAACAATAATCTTTTTATAAAAAGACATCTGCTACAGCTGGCAGCAGCTCACCACCAGCAGCAGTTCTTTAATTTTCCCTCAAGCGTATCTGGAGGTCTCATTGAATCTTCCAAGAAACTGAACCCCTTGACATACAAATAAAATAAGCTTTGACATATGACTGAAACAGTTAAAGAATCTAATTATACTGCACAATGTTTGCCAAGGACAGTTCTTGACGTCTTGGAGATGTAATTGTATGTCAAGGGGTTAATAGAATTCCAGCTTTCATACCTTATCACCATTAAACTTTTTCCGTTGCTTTGAAAGAACTCAGCCTTTACATCAAATCCAAAGTTTATTACCTCAATAACATGTGCTAATGCCTTCAGTCATATTACATAATTTATCTTACAAAAAGACGCAGTAAATATAGTACTACCTCAAATGCCATAGAACTGTATAAAGTTATTTTTATCTACCCTCAAAAAGGTTTTAGACCTTGGCTACTTCCGTGTAGCTTATTCCACTGCTGCAATTTTGAGTTTCTTAATATAAAAGGTCCCCATAAACCACTACTTGAACATGTGTGCTAACATATATCCTACTCATTATTGACTTTTCTGGCTTTAAAACTATCTTCTCAAGCCGTAAACTACCAAACATGAAAGATGTTTGCCATGTAATATCTTATATCTGTACTATATATATTGTGATCAGAGAAAGTCTATTCACATTACTGATTCCCACACCTTTATTAACAATTCATTCTTTGCTCCACAATTAACATCTTTCTTTTTAGTACTAGATAGTCCCAACCTGAGGCACAATTAAAATCTTTCATTACTCCTCATGTCAATGTTTTTTTCTTGAATCACCTTCATCTGGATTAGGTCAAATAAGTTAAACCATTTTCCCTGTCTGCTTCAAGAAATTACTAAAAAATGCAGTTGCATTTTTTCCAAGCTCCTAGAAATTTTAACGCATTTATCAGTGCATAAAAAATAATTATCTTCTGTTTTGAGTTACAATTCTTCTACCCATAAAATTCAATTAATCAGCTATATGCCATCTTTTAATCATGTATCAAACTTACGTGCTAGTAGAATTTGCATGAAGCCCAAGAAATTTCTTAGCTATCAACTTAAATAACAGTTGAGGACTGAGTTTACCCAGTCAATCCACTTAATCTTAAATATCCATAAACGTATCATTAGCCATCTCAAGAGTAATTTATGACATAAAAACTTGTTATAGTAATTCACAGTCAATTGGACCAAATTCCTCATGTCAATTTTGACACTGATTTGAAAATATTTCTGCAAGAGAGAAAACTTATACTTCCAGCCAATTCATCATCTTAGTTAAGACAAAACACCTTATACTATAAACACATCCATACGCCACTCCATTTTAAACACTATTGCCTTATGCGCAAAGGCATTCTTCAACTTGATTTCTAAAAGGATCTAAAAAATGATTAAAATATAGTCACAAACCTTGACTTCCTTGGAATTGTTCTGTCTAAGGCTTGCTGACGTATCACAATATGACCCTAAGACAATGGTACCCGCCATTCAGCTAAACTTCTTTCCTGGTTCTCACATGACACATTTAGAGAAAATTTCACTACATAGGCTAAAGTTTTGCATATAACACAGATAAAATAAAACAACTTATTTCTATTTAACCTTATAACTCATTTGACTCAATATAATAATGATATTCACTCTTGTAAGGTGCTAAAGCTAGAGGACCTGGACCAGTTAGCGAAATTACTTGATTCCATAATCATTAAAAATATACTTTTAGGCTTGCCGCCGCTGTAGGAGTGCTGAAACTATTTATCTATCTTTTACGTCCTTTGATGATTTTTATAGACAAAAATCCAGTGGCAACCTCCCCTTTAAGTTGTAATATTTAATTATGTATAAAGTGCAAATATAGTAGTTGTCTTTCTTTTGCTTTGACCAAGTTTTAGTAATTTCAAACTTTTATTTTATTACTACACCAAACACTTGTTAATAAACATACTGATTTTCTTATTTTAATGAGTTGATACTGGCTGCCACTACATAGGTAGAATGGTGTGACACCTCCTGGTGTCTTTTAGCCACTGGTAAAGCATGTCTAGGATGGCTCTGCTAGACTCCCAATCTACTGATCTTTTTTCCTACCTTGAGACCTAGCTCACCACCTCACGCGTTCCTATGAGGTGCTCCAAAGAATCCTAATGCTCCTCAAGAGAAATTTGAGTTTTGGATTTTTGATGCGGATATAGGAAATTCTTCCCTTACACCACTGCTTACACAATTGAGATGGCATGAGGTGTTTAAACTCACCATTTATGGATTTTTGCCTCTTTAAGGAGTACTTTGACTTTGGCTTCTACTGTGAATCCCAAACCATGGGATTAGAAATAATCCCCTATATATATTATACACTAATCCTCACCACTTACATTTAATTGACAGCTGATGTTACTATGATGCTAAAGTCCTGGCTTACATAACCATAATCACGCAGCTTCTCGGCCACAAACTCATGTTAGAGTTGTTAATTATCATGCTGACCTTGTACTAAAGTTTGTGTCTTCTAATGGGAGCAGCTGCCTTACATGCCCTTGCGCCTTTGCATTAGTCCGCCCTTAATACTTCAGAAACACACCTTATAATTCTCCTTGTACTGTAATTTGCTCTTCCCCTGACTGTAAGTTTAGAGGCCCAATCTCTAGGTAAAGACCGCAAAAGTTTCATCACAGGCGCAAGAGAGGGGTTAATAGCACCTGTGGAGCCTTTGGTACAACTGATAGATTTGAATAATTTTATTGACGAGAAGCGGGTCACTGCTCCAACCCCTAAAAAGCTCCTACTGTACCAACCCTCTCAACTTCTTCCCTCGTGGAAATTTTATGGTTTTGTAAAGATTTAGCTCAAATCAGAGGGCAACAGCAGGACTCCAAGACTCATCCTAACCCCATACTGTTGTCCTCCAAACACTTTGTAATGGCCAATACATGACTCAAACTCTGAAAACCTTTGCCATTTCAGAGAAGGCATAATAAATCCCGCAATATGAAGTTATGAATTGAATATTGCTAATCTGAGTTAACATTTTGACACTGGGAGCGTTGTATATAATCAACTGATGAAAGAAACTTTGCATAAAGCAAAATATGCCAGACAACTGATCCAGTATAATTCATTTAGGTTTGGCTCTATCAAAGTGAGTCTGCTGCCAATATAAAGTAAGGGTCTCAAAGCTTTTAAGGGTTGGTATAAATTTATCATGAATCCTTCCAATTAATGCTGATTTCTAAATAAACTAATAAGAACTGACGGAATTAGGACTAAGACAGGCCAGTTCCAAGCCAATTACAAACCTCCTTTCTCTCTCCAACTATAAAGCAACTCCTCCTCCTAAGGTCTCTTGTCATTATCCAATTTGAGCCCTTTTGATAAAATAATGTGTTTTCCCAATTGTTCTCCGTGGGCTCAGCCAGTTTATCTAATTCCAACAATTTTACTTAAAATTCGTTGAAGCATTCATTATAAGCATTTTAACACTGATGATTGCTAAGTGGGCAATACAATCCATTAATCCAAAAGCTCGCCACATACTAGCGGAAGTTATAAGAAGATATGCCCCAAATATATTTCTCAATCAGCCATACACAAAGGTCATTCCCATATGTCAGATTCGCCCCGCCAACCCACCTCTGGATGACGAAATCTGGCCAGCAAGAGGCTTTTAACCCACCATTTGCAGAGTCCCTCTTTGGCTTAAATTTTTGTCCCGCTGATACAACCACTGGCTCACAATGATCCAGGCAATAAGAGGCTTTTCAATCCGCTGATTTTGGTATACTTTTCATTAGTGAAGAAAGCCTGTCTGTCCAACCTGAAAGAGGATCCCAATTGCAAGACCATCTGTTGCATCCAACTCAAATATAATCTACCCCACTTATATTAGTATTTCAATCCACTGTCCTTATCTATTTTCTGACTCTGAGTGGCAGTTTGATCCACAAAAACAACCTTGAAATGATTACTGAGATTAAACATCCATTAATAAACTAGATAATTCTTTTGTGATTCTATTAATCCTAATTGTGAAGCAGTATCTCTAAGTGAGCCTAGTGACTATTAAAATTATGAAATATACCAGAGTACTCTGGGACAAATATTGAGGCCAGAAACTGCTAACCCAGGAGGAGTGATCATCCTCTATGCCTCTCAAACTCATAGGGGCTGTCTTAGAAATACCTGCAGTTGCCCATTACAGCCATTTAATTTGCTTTAGATGCCTCTGGTATGGTATAAAATTTTATTACCCTCACAGGAATCCCAGGGCATCCCTCCTAAAAGTTATTAGGGCTGATATGACACTGGCATTCTAGGCTTTTCACTGGGATGTAGCACGCCCAGACTAAGAGTCCATTATATATTAAATTAGAAGAATCCATTACATAATGAACTGACAAATAACATTTGTTCTTTCCACCCTCCTCCTTGGATCTGTCAAAGAAATTGCTTACCTAATTACAATGAATCTTCATTCCCTTTGTTACCTGGAGTTCTCTTGTTGGTCCCTTGTATCATTCAATTAAGCCTGTAAGCAGCCTATGTTGGCACGAGGCAATGACCACCCAGATCTAGTATTCAATCCTGCTCCTTCAAAATCTTAGCAGTAGCAGGGAATCTCCCAGTTCCCTCTTCAGAAGTATTGCACAGGTTCTAGATGTTATGTCAGAACTCCAGGTGCACTTTACACCTGGGAGTCTCAAACTCCTGCTTCTACTGACGCCCAAAGAAGCATGGCCCTCCTAGATGCACTAGAAGAGGCTTGCTGTTGGGTAAGAATTGTGTTGCGTTCTATAACCAAGGCGGGGAACCCCACTCCCTTATTAAATCTAATATCCACAGAAGTACATGTACCCAAATACAGAGAATCTCACCCTTTCCGCATCTTCACTCTATATCAGGGCGCCTCTGACACATAATTTCTTGTAAGGTTATTGCAGAGTTAGTTCCTTCAGCGAGGATCCCCATTGTATCGAGGAGACAGCTTTCAGTGCCGCCTTAAACAAATGTTACAGAAATACCTCATAGTATCCCCTCCCAATATCAATAGATTAAGCTTTATCCTTATCATATTCACTTGGGTAGGACCCCTCCAGAAAACCACATACTCAGTGTCAGCTATGTCATCTTCTCAAGCATATACCCTTCGTTGAATGAATTATATTCTTCTAAACTTCTCCTCTCTGTCTCCACAAAAAAGGGTCCTGAGAAAAGTTCATTGGGTAACTCAATAATATCTCCCTACTCATCAAGGCCTCCTAGAAGATTAACGAGATGTCAGTTTCTGACCCTGTTTATTCCTGACAACAGAAGATAAGATGGTTATAGCTCTGAATCCTGTTAATTTAACTAACGTCCAACAATTAGCCCAGGGGACACTCTAGCATGACATGAGTAAGAAGAGGAATTTCATACTAAGAACTTATGCTCTATTTCTACCTCGATGATAACATCTAATTCTCAGGATATGAAGTTTTCTCTGATGTGTTGAAATCTAGGCTTTTACCTCCCGCAAGTGAGAAGGAAAAGTTCATAACTTTGAGTCTTTCTAAGCTCACCATGACTTCTGACATGGAGGACTTCGTGGATAGCCTCTTAGATAATACAGTTTTTAGCTCAGGGGCTGCTTAGGGTCCATTTCTTATTATTTTCCCTGCACTAAATTCAACTTCCCTTTCTCTTTCTGCAACTAATAAAGATCAAACATACTTCTTGTTTCCTATTACCTTCAGAGTAAAGTTAAGAGAGGTAGCATTACAAGCACTTTTAGACACAGAAGCAGCTTGCAACTTCATGGATTTGAGAAGTTTCTCACACGTTAGACCTGGACACTAAGTTAGCCCTTTTTATACTAAGAGAGACCTCAAAATAACGATTTTCCATACTGTCCAGAGTCTAGTGCAATAATTCTTTCATTTATATTGCTTTTGTGAACAATTTTCAGCGGTTCTGGATTTATTATGCCCTGTAATCATAGGTGTAGGCTGGTGGCGTTGTTAGCAGGTTATATTGACTTGAAACTTAACTCCCTGTCATTTTCCTACATTTTGAACAGTGTAAAATTCCTTCAATTCTAAATTACTATTCTAGATCCCTTTTTAAGTTATTCACTCCTACTGAGCCATCCCCTTAGGACATCCAAAGTGCTTTTCCGATTTCCTTGCATATATAAGGACGCTTTTAACATGTGTCTAGCAATTTGACTTCCACCTCATTCTAGATAAACTATAGTTCCATATGTCAGTACATCTTATAAAAATAATTGCCCTTTGTATCCGCACACTGAGGATGAAGACAAGGTCTGGGAATATGGTTTGACAAAATGCTAGAAAAGGGATTGATTATCAATTATTCCTCTCCAATTGTCTCACCTGCAGTCTTCGTTCAGAAGTATGATGGGACTTTGGCCTGGTGTCAACTGTAGAAACGTAAACAATGTTCAATTCCAGACCTATACCCTCTTTTACTGGACCCAATTATCACCAAGGCCATTACAGAATCCCAAGTATTTTCTAAAAGTTCAAATCTTGGGAACCCAAAGCCTCAGGAAAAATCTAGCTCCCTTGTGGGTATGCTCTAGCCCATAAAGGCATCCACAATCCACTATGCATCTCTGGTCTTAAGGTGGTGTGAGGAGGTGCGCTCAAGGGGAGCTTAAACGGGAAAAATTAGGAATTGGTTTCCATTACCTTTTAATTTGGAAAAAAATAAAGTTAGAAGTTTTCCAATTAGTATATTTTTTATTTAAATAAAACAAAGGAACTAAAACAAAAAAACCGCAACAACCTTTACAATGGAGATTTCTGGTTCTTATACTTTAGGAGGCGGATATACAGGGCCTTGGGTTCTCAAGGCTTGTAATTGCGTTTATGATGTTCTCAAGAAGTCGTTTTAGCAATTAAATATTCAGCTCTGACTTTAAAAAAACTGGGTTGCTTAGTTTTCAAAGGACCTGTTGATTATATCACCTACGTTTGGCGCTCTTTTCCTTTAAACTTTTGGTTTTAAGTAATTTATTGTATAGAAATTTCGTCTGAGCTAATCCCAAATGTCAGGTTTGCTATAATGACAAGGAAGCCTCTTAAAGGCTAATAAATGGGAGAGTTTTTACACCAATAGCCTTGATATGAAAATACTTTTTAAAATAACATCAGAATTATTGATTTTTCTGCACTAATTGATCTGAAGTTTTTGAATGATTGTGACTTTTAGCCTGGGCGTAGACTCTGAAGTAAAGGAAACTATTTAGGGATGGGCCGCTGCTACCCATCTCTCATTTAAGGTATATCTTAGATCATCTAAATTGGCAATTGGGAAAGCTTTTGGGTGGAACCATTTTTTCTCCTGAAGGGATGCAAAACGGTATACATTTTGATAGCTAGCGCCTGGGGTCTTATATTACCCTTTCCTTGACAGGAAGGGCTCACACCCCCTTCTTGGTATTTAGCAAGGCTTAGTCTTTGTGAGGAGTATGAATTCTGATGGCGGCAATGACAAATAGTTTGGCTGTGACAGGTGCTGGAGCGTTTGTTTTTTCTTTTGAGATTACTCCAGTAACTCCTGACAGTTTGTGCAGCCTTTGGATGGGACCAAAATGTTTTTATAAGCTAAGTATCCCTTGCACGATACCAAGTAGTGCACTTTCCGCTTAAAATGACTTGCATCCAGAATCTTCTCTAACTCAAACTCATGGGCACCTTTCACCATAATGGGATCACCCTCCACCGTCTTTTTGCAATTAAATGGGGAGAGTGAAGAAGCATGGAAATAGGCGAGAATTTTACAGTGAGGGAGCAGTTCAGGCGATAAACACCATGAATCAATACCTTAGTTATAAAATGTCTCCTTCAGTTTTGCAAGCTAATTTCTGACATTGTACTATCAGGTGCAGATTCTTGGTATGCACCATAACCAAATCACGCTCTAGATACCTAGAAGCCTCACGTTGTTTCTTATCTGAAAAACTCTTGCCATCATTGGTGGATTTTGTCATCTGGCTCTGCATTTATTGATTTACCTTCTTTTTTTTTAGTACTAGATGGTCCTTGATTTACCTTCTTGATGTGTGTGACAAAGAGATCTGCAACAGGAACGTTACCATGCATCTGAGTCTTAGTGTGAGCAGGCTTTTATCCCAAGTTATCATACATAGGTGAAACCCCACTGATGAATGAAGGGAGTTGTTGTATGCGAATTAGGCCTTAGGGAGGTCTGCTACTCATGTATTATGAAGAGCAGTCGCATAGAACTGAAAGATCTCTTAAAGAATAGTTAGTAGTCTCCATTTGGACATCTGATCGTGTCAGGCTGAAGATTTGCAAGGCTTTGTTTTTCAACATTTTATAAAAGCCTCCCAGAATTGCGAGGTAAACTGAGATCCCCTATCTCTGATTACTTTCTAAATAACCTCATACAGGACAGACACGTGTGCCACAAACAGATAGCCTTGTCACCTCCACTGTAGTGGTTGTCATACAGGGATAAAAATAGCATACTTTGTAAAATGATCTCCAAGTATTGTGAAAGCATCATACCAAAGGAGATGCGTAAACTTAAATTGAAATTCACTGACAGTGAAGTCCATGGACCTGCTGCATGTTAAAGAGGATATAAAAGGCCTTTCCACCTAACCTAATTGACTTGGACCTAGCACAGTATTTTATTGTTCAATCCAAGAGGGCACATATTTTCTTAGCATGCTCCAACCTTGGCCATGTTTGATTAGATTGAATCACTTTTTCACTCCTGGATGCCCCATGGTTAGTGTATCATGATGTTCCCTTATAACTCAAGGACGCAGCTTAGAAGGAACACATAGTTTATCACAGAAACTTCACCCTTTAACTATGGAAATAAATTTAGAAGGGGCTGCACCATAATCAATCTTTGCGAGGAGGTCCAAGTCTTTAGAATCTGCATACTAGGATGCTATAACAGCATTAAGGAGAGAACCTTCAGTGACAGTGGATACCATGACTGGTTCATATGGAAGAATTCTCTTCTTGGCTCAAAAGGACAATCAGGGTTAACATTAACCAGGACTTAACCTTCATTGATAGGGACACCCAGAATAGTTCTGATGGAGTAACTTCGCTCACTAGCCCAAAAGAAGTATCAGAGATACGAGATATGTGGAATCATGGGATTTAATTCTAGGTTTAGGCTTATGCTTTGGTTTAAGGGACTTAACCAGGGAAATGACTGGAGGTTATAGGTATGATCTGCTCAGGGGGAATTACCGTGACTAATTTAAAATAGGTATCTAAAGTGGGACCCATTAAAGGATTTTACCTTAAGACATCTGGTAAAATATGGGTGGCCTCTTGACAAACTTATACTTGAAAGTGTAAACAGGTCGTGATAAGTCCTGGTCTACCTGTGAGCCAACTTCTGCAGTTTGCTTTAAAAAGGGACTTGTGGTCTGCGCGCACAATCACGGTATGCTTGACCTACTGTAAAAGGTACCTGCAGTGAATCAAGGAACAAGTAACCGCCACCAACTTTTTATTATAAATTGCGTTGAATTTTTGGTCTACTTTGTATAGCTGGTTCTTCTTCTGCGGTATGGTGGAGTTTTGAACGTCTATTGTATGGCGACATTAGACCAGATGGTGACTATAGTTCAGATATAACTCCTTGTTTAATTTAATTTAATTTATTGCGAGGAAGGCTGACCATGGGATGGACACTTCCAAATTTGACCCAAAAGAGACAAAACTTAGTAACAGGGAAGGCACCCCAGAGAAGCGATGCTATCTCTTGTTGCCAGCGGGAACGCCACTTATGGGGAGGGGAGGGAACGTGTGAAGGGGCCGTAGCCACAATTGAACACGTGTGGAGGAAAGGGTCTGATTTGATGAACCAAACTGGGAACCAGGAGGAGACCAGCTGTCGGCAACGTGGTGGGAGGTATCCAAATTCTCACACCTGAAAGTGATCCACCAAATGAGACCAGAATCTGTGGACAGCTTCTAGGAGGGTGGGGGTGGAGCCTGTGATGGCATCCAAGACAATCTTGTGGATGGTATACATGGCGATTGCAACCACTAGAGCACGGAGGGAGGGTGGAAGGGGGAGGCCATTGATAAAGCAAAAATATCTCTTGACAGACTGAAGGGATGTGTTTGATCCTGGCCCAGCAGACGTTGAACTTCGCGCCATATCACTTTAGAGGTAGGACACTTCTTCAGGTGGTGGAACAGCGTTCCATACTGGCCACACACGACGCAGGATGAGCGTAAAGTGTTAGAGTGCTCAGCCATATGGTACACCCGCCTCAGGCAGCACCACACATGGGAACAGATATGAGGCTGCAACAGAGGATGGTGTGCGTATTTCCAGATAGTTTTTTGTGTCTCAATGGGATAAGGGATGTCCATCATGTCCAGGTAGTCCACCATGGATAGGACATGGGGCCGTGTGGGGATCATGCCATCTTGGATGGGTAGCCCCTGTACCTCTTGTGTGAACTGAAGAGTGGGGCGGCCTCTCTGGGCTGTGTTTCCGCTAGTACAAATTCTCCACTAAGCACTCCGCATGGAGAGGAGGATTCGTTTGTAGTGGGTTTTAGTCCCATGAGGACCTGTGGCCGATGGGTGTGAAGCCAGGTATCTCATCAGGGAGTGAGGGTTCGATGGATTGTTAAGGCCCAAGGCGTGGGAGAAGTTGGAGTGGGCTGCACGGGACCAGTGTTGGGAGGGGAGCGTAGGGGCGGTGACAGCTGCAATCCAGGTGCCCAGGATATTGGCAGCATGGGCTTTGAAGTCAAGCAGGTCCATGCCACATGATGATGAAGGCCAAACATGACCTCTAGCCGTACTGGTGGTGGGCGGCCTGACCAAAGCCATCCTTGCAGCAGGGCATTCAAGGATTTGAAAAAGCTTGGGGAGAAGGGGATGGCGTAGGCTCCAAACCAGACTTTGGAGAGGAGCATAGAGTTGGCTAAAACAACCCTGCTAGTAAGGGAAGTAGAGTGGGCTCTGAGGGAGGCGATGCGCTTTCTCATGTTGTTTAGAATATGACTCTCCATTACTGCTGATGCATACCCGCCTGCCTCCACCCACATGCCCAGATGGCGGACCAGCCCTATGGTAGGGCATGGCACAAAGGGGAGCACCAGTGGGGTGGTGTGGGGTGAGCTGGGAGGGAGAGCATGTGTGCGAGCAGATGGGCTGGGCTTGGCACTGGTCGCTGGGGCCCAGCAGGTTTGATACCGACCAAGGAGGATGATTTCGGTTTTGGAAGCGTTCAGTGCAGCATTACTTACCCGGGAATACTCCTGGATGAGAACTTCAAGTGCGCGTGCATCTTTATTATTAGACACCACAACCACACAGTCATCTGCAAACGCCACCATCTTGACTGGGGTTTGGCCTGGCACATGGACCCCGGTGAGTTGGGCATTCACATTTTGAAGTAGTGGGTCAAGGCTGAAGTTGTATAAGAGTGGGCTAAGGGGGTCTCCTTGTCGCAAGCCCCTTTGAGGGCGGACTACTTCTGTTAGGAAGCCAGGGCCACGTACTGCCATAGTTGCAGATTCCATGAGCAGCATTACCCAGTTGATGAAGCGAGGGGTTAAGCGGAATTGATGGAGGCAGGCCCTGAGGTATTCCCAGTTTACTCTATCATAAGCCTTCTGTTGGTCCAAGAATACAAGTGCCCCAGAGGCTGTGGACTGCATGCGTTAGCCACAGAGTGCACGTTGTCCCAAATCGACCTTCTGGGTATGAAACCGAATTGTTCTGGGGAGATGATGGCAGATGCTACAATCCCTAAACGGTTAGCCATGATTTTTGTTAAATTTCTGTATCTGTGTTAGTTAAAGAAATGGGGCGCCAGTTGGCTAAGTCTAGCTTGTACCCTTTCTTGAAGAGTGTGACGGCGAAGGCCTCTTGTCCTCCTGGTAGGAGGCGCATTTCCAGAAGGCTCTGGTTAAGTGAGGCAAGCAATAGTGGATATATATTTGAAGTACTTTTTATAGAATTCATATGGAATGCCATCTGGGCCTGAGCATTTCCGGTTTAATGCACCGCAGATGGCTGTCCATAATTCGTTCAGAGTAATAGAAACCATTATTTCTGGGTATTGGGAAATGGTGCAGATGTGGGTTCAGTCAAGAAATTCTGCCACTTTGGCCAGCTGAATTGGATTGAATTGGTATAACTTGGAGTAATACTTTTGTGTTTCAATTGCCACTTTGGCTAGCATATCTGCGATGGAATCATCCAAGCTTTGCACCTGTGTGCAGGCTACGCTCTGGTGTGGTGCAAATTTTTTTTAAAAAAATATGCGGTGCATGTGCCGCCCTCTGTGATGTGTTTGGTCCTGTGCTGAACACAAACCTGATGTTTGTGTTGCCTTTCAAGTGCGTTGAGGTGGGCAGCTGCCTCCTCTCACTTCCGGCCCCATGCAGGGCTGTATCCTGTGACTGGGATGTTGGACTCCAGGTGCGCCAACTCTGCCAGAGCGCGCGAGATGACAGCCAATGTGGCTTGTGAGCATCGGGAGGAGAGGTGGTGAGAGTGGCGGATGGTATCCTCTTTGAAGGCTGCCCATGTGGAGATGAGTTCCGTGCAAAACGGTGTAACAAGCTCTTTTGCCAAAGTTGCTGATTCCACCCAAGTGGAAAATCCTGGCGACGCAAGTTTGGGAGGGCAGAGTTTGCACCAATGTGGGGCCTTAGCCACTGTGACAGGTAGGCGGTAGGTTATTGAGACCAATTGGTGGTCTGAGAATTCAATTTTATTTGTTTGGAAGTGGGAAATGTGAGGTTGGAATTTCGCCGGCATAAGGATAAGGTTGATGCGGGTCATGGACCTTAATTGGCCGTTGTGGAAGTGGGGGCGCGACATGTTTTTGAGCAGCAGGGCTTGCTGCGGCAGCGCATCCATTAACCCAAGATTGGCCTTTAGAACGCGAAGTTCTATGTGACCCTGGAGGGCGTAAGAGGAGTAAGGCTAATGGTCCGTTAGTGTGTTTAGCCAACAGTTTATATTGCTGACTATGAAAGGGTCTGGGGGTAACAGGAGGGATTTGATTGATGAGAAAAATTCCTGACATTCTCATGAACAGGTTGAGGCATAGATGTTGATGATAGCATATTCCACGTCAGCCCTGAGAAAGTGACAATGAGGACTTGGCCATTGAGGAAGGAGTCCAATAATAAAAATTTGAAAATTGTTTTTCTGAACTAGTACCCTCACAGTGCACTGACCAAAAGGATAGGGATGGGAGAAACATGGTTTTCCAAGCATCCTCAGAACCTCATGGACAGTGGGACTCCTGGATGGCCAGGATATCCACGGGTAAATTTTCTTTGTAAAAAACTCAGTTTCCTAGCCCAGGACAGCAAGGCCTTGAGTCTGGCGATATTCAACGTCCCTAAAGTGAAGGTTTCCCCCATCGCACCTTAGGTGCAAGGGGGTGGGCACCTGGGCCCACTAGCCTCCTCTAGATCCCCACAGGCCTTCACAGCAGCGCGGGTGTTTGCAGCAACGCTATCAGTAGTTTTGTTGATTTTAGCAGAAAGGTTCACGTTGGATTTTGCCTTCACTTTTTGTTTCCCCAATGTTGAACAAATTTTTTGCGGTGCAGATGAGTTTGGTGCACTAACAATTGGGTCAAAAAAAATTTTCAGGTAGGTTGGACCCCAAGTCAGTTTTGACCGGAGCTTGGTTGTAAAGATCAGGTAAAATTGAGTCACCCATCGGATCCTCAGATTGTAAGCCCAATTGGCATGGGCTTCCCAATCTGATTGGTTGATGGATTCCCAAGTTGCTTCCGCCACAAAGGTTTCAATGTCCTCCTGGCATTGGGAGTGTGGGATAGCGGTGGTGGCTTTGGCCGCTTCCTTGGCCGCGGCCCTGTGGGCCTGCTTGGCCTTCTTCCACTCTTGCGGGGAGATAGGCTTTACCATAAGTAGCAGCCTTGTGCTCCCCACGGGAAAGCCTCTTTGGTGCTTGCGGTTGGTTTGTAGTGCGCATCTCCGCTGGCCATGGCCGCTGAGGGGTGCTCTTGGAATGTGATGCCCTCCTTGGTGGGGCATGCATGTGCCTTATGGCTGAATGTGTCACAGTGGGTGCAGATGGATGGGCGCTGTCCACGGTTACCTGGAAAGGGTGGGTGGTATTCCCTTCATTATTGATATATGTGGAGTGCAGGATCTGGGTTAGGTCCTTCGCAATCTCCTCAGTTGGGGTCAGAACTGCGATGGCTTTGCTGGTGCACAGGTGTGGCATCAGCGTAAAGTGTTGCATCTCGAAAGATTGTATTTCGCCATAAATGGTGAGACCATCTTTCAGGTGATGCTCCAAAATGGCACATTTTACCATAGTAGGCGAAAATTCAAACGTGAGGAAAATTTGGTTGAATTTTGTCCATCTGGTGCATTTAGTTTCAATGACCCATTGTCCTTTGGGGAGGTCAATCACTATGTGCACCACAGCAGCTTCGTCTGCTGCCTCCTTGTTTTTGAAACTGAGGTCCAGCCAACCATGTGACATGGAGTGAGGTGCGACATACACTGTGGTTGGGAAAAAAGTGTGCACATCCCCACAAAATTTTTCCCATAGAGCTGTATGTTGGATGTCCATAAACACACGGACTCCATATTCCACCAACAAGAGTGGTTGGGAGTGCGGCGTGTTGATGTACTGGTTGCATCACGCTTACCAAGTGAGGATTTCTGGGGAAATAGTGAATGCCATTTTTTTATATTTTTTTCCATTCCGCCAGTTTCTCTGGGGCGTTTTTGAATGTTTGAGGCCGCGGGCCTACCACCTGCTCCTCTTACCTTACTTGCCCAACTGCTCCCTGACATGGGCGCAGACTAATCTCCTCTGTGAGATTATTAAATTATAATCAGACTTAAATTGAATAAGTTGCAAAAGTGATTGCAACGAGAGAGAAAAGCCAGACATAACTCCTTATAAATAGCACTTCAAAGTCATATTCTCCTGTTATTACTTGGATGATGGCATGCTGCCCTGACCTTACTGATCCTAAGTAAATTCTTGACTTAATACAATCTAAAGTATTAGACACAAAAAGCTTATAAGTTGAACTATTAACTTGTGGTAATAGTTGATTGTACTTTTTTATTATTAACTTGGAGATAATTTATAGGGCTTGATGTTCACCACATCTTACCCATGACATCTCATTTTAAATGGCACTTGGCTGAGGAACACGTAAAATGTTCATTTAATTGTCTACAATCCTTTGACTCAGGACATCTCGCATGGCCTCAGGGTCAGTGTAAATTCTATCAATATTCTCAAGACAGCATTTCAGATGCATCTGCAAATAGCTGAACTGATTCTCTTTCTCAATAAATCAACAGCACATACCAAGGCAATTTGTACCATTAATTAGTAATTAATCCGATTGAAAGCTCAATTAACATTGAAAACTAATTTTGACATAAACCAACAAAGCCCACATGCCTGAAACATTAAGTCAACGCTTATTGTTAAATTTGACCTAATTAACAAAGCCCTCGAGCCCATGTTATCATAGTTATATAATTATTAAGTGGAATCTCTAGGCCACGAATACTGAGCTTGGATATAATTAAAATAGTTTTGGTTTATAATCACTGGAAATTTAGATCCAGTCAACCATTCAACAAATGGTCCGGGCTCACTCCATGATGTTGAACTTTTTAAGAAGTAAGCCACAGGATGTTTGCTCCTCTCATGTTCTTTCAAGATTAAATCCTCAACTGCAGTACTTGAGGAATGTTAATACACAATAAATGGCTTATCTTTATCAGCGTGATGATGACAGGGGTGGTGGTGAAGGCTCCTTTTATTTCTCAAATGCCTTTTGATATTATGGGGTCCAAATAAATGGGTTGTTTTTACCTGTGAGAGGGTTAAGGGGCGAAGCTAGCTCCAAAATGGCTGGTAATCACGTTGATGAGGAAAGTGAAAGACCCCTGCAAACTCCGCAGTTACTTTGGCTTTACTGTACTTAGAAAAAATGGATGGCCTCCAGTTTAAAAGGCACGATGACACGCCCATCTTTTTAAGATCAAGTTACCCAGGAATTTAACTTTATCTTTAAGAAACTAGAATTTAAAGGATTTAGCGTTTAGCAAACAGACCAGCTTTTTGGAGGATTGCAGCCACTGCTACCAAATCTTTGCTTTGCTATTCAGAATTTAGTGACTGGATCAAAATGGCAGCCACATAATCAATCACACAGGAGAATCTGAGATCCCCAAGGCATTATCAATTAGTTGATAAAAAAACTGCTGGTGCGTTTTTCAAACCAAAAGGAATAACTTTAAATTGATAAATCATACTGAGTGCAAGATGCTCTCAGCCATTCATGGCCTTTTTTTAATCCGCATCTGATGGGAAGCATTCATTTAAATTTTAAATTTATTGCGGGGAAGGCCGACCATGGGTTGGACACTTCCGAATATGACTCAGATGAGACAAAACTTAGTACCATGGAGGCACCCCAGAGAATCGATGCTATCTCTTGTTGCCAGCGGGAACGCCACTTATGGGGAGGGGAGAGAACGTGTGAAGGGGTCGTAGCCACTATTGAGCACGTGTGGAGGAAGGGGTATGATTTGATGAACCAGACTGGGAACCAGGAGGAGACCAGCTGTCAGCGATGCGGTGGGAGATATCTAAACATCCACGCTTGAAAGTGGTCCACCAAATGAGACCAGAATCTGTGGACAGCTTCAGGGAGGGCGGTGATGGAGCCAGCGATGGCATCCAAGACAATCGTGTGGATAGTCCACATGGCGATTGCAACCACCAGAGCGCAGAGGGAGGGTGGGAGGGGAGGCCATTGATGAAGCAAATATATCTCTTGACAGACTGAAGGGATGCGTTTGATCCTGGCCTAACAGACGTTGGACTTCGCGCCATATCACTTTAGAGGTGGGGCACTTCTCCAGGCGGTGGAACAGCGTTCCATACTGGCCACACACAACACAGGATGAGTGTAAAGCGTTAGAGCGCTCAGCTGTACGATACACCTGCCTCAGGCAGCGCCACACATGGGAGCGGACTTGAGGCTGCAACAGAGGATGGTGTGCGTATTTCTAGATAGTCTTTTGGGTCTCAGTGGAATAAGGGATGTCCATCATGTCCAGGTAGTCCACCCTGGATAGGACTTGGGGTCGAATGGGGATCACGCCATCATGGATGGGTAGCCCCTGTACCTCTTGTGCGAACTGAGGAGAGGGGCGGCCTCTTCAGGTTGTATGTCCACTATTATGGATTCTCCACTCTGCGCTTCGCATGGAGAGTAGGATTCGTTTGTAGTGGGTTTTAGTCCCGTGAGGACCTGTGGCTGATGTGTGTGATGCGAGGTATTTCATCAGGGAGTGGGGGTTTGATGGATTGTTGAGGCCCAAGGCTCGTTAGAAGTTGGAGCGGGCTGCGCGGGACCAGTGTTGGGATGGGAGTGTAGGAGTGGTGATGGCCGCGATCCAGGTGCCCAGGATCTTGGCGGCATGGGCTTTGAAGTCAAGCAGGCCCATGCCACCATGATGATGAGGGCCAAACATGACCTCTAGCCGTACTGGTGGAGGGCGGCCTGACCAAAGCCATCCTTGCAGCAAAGCATACATGGATTTGAAAAAGCTTGGGGAGAAGGGGATGGCGTGGGCTTCGAACCAGACTTTGGATAGGAGCATAGAGTTGGCAAGAACAACCCTGCCAGTGAGGGTAGTAGGATGGGCTCTGAGAGAGGCGATTCGCTTCGTCACGTTGTCCAGTATACGGCACTCCATTACTGCTGATGCGTATCCGCCTGCCTTCATCCACACGCCCAGATGGCGTACCGGTCCTATGGTAGGACGCGGCACAAAGGGGAGCACCAGTGGAGCGGTGTGTGTTGAGTTAGTAAGGCGAGGACGTGGGCGAGCAGATGGGCCAGGTTTGGAACTACTTTCTGGGGCCCACCAGTTCTGAAACTGACCAAGGAGGATGATTTCAGTTTTGGAGGCGTTCAGTGCCGCGTTGCTTACCCAGGAATATTCCTGGATGAGGGCTTCAAGAGCATGTGCATCTTTGTTATTAGACACCCCCACCACGCAATCATCTGCAAATGCCATCATCTTGACTGGGGTTTGGCCTGGCACATGGACCCCAGTGAGGTGGGCATTCACATTTCGCAGTAGTGGGTCAAGGCTGAAGTTGTATAAGAGTGGGCTGAGGGGGTCCCCTTGTCGCAGGCCCCTTTGAGGGCGGACTACTTTCGTTAGGAAGCCTGGGCCACACACTGCCATTGTTGCAGATTCCATGAGCAGCATCACCCAGTTAATGAAGTTGGGGGTAGGCGGAATTGATGGAGGCAGGCCCTTAGGTATTCCCAGTTTACTCTATCATAGGCCTTTTGTTGGTCCAAGAATACAAGTGCCTCAGAGGCTGTGGACTGACACACATTAGCCACAGAGTGCACGTTATCCCAAATCGACCTTCTGGGGATGAAAATGAATTGTTCTGTGGAGATGGTGGCAGATGCTACAGTCCCTAAACGGTTAGCCATGATTTTTGTTAAAATTTTGGTGTCTGTGTTTGTTAGAGAAATGGGGCGCCAGTTGGCTAAATCAACCTATCCCCTTTCTTGAAGAGTGTGACAGTAAAGGCCTCATGTCCTCCTGGTAGGAGGCGCGTTTCCAACAGGCTTTGGTTGAGTGAGGCTAGCAGCAATGGGGATATATATCTAAAATATTTTTTGTAGAACTCATATGGAATGCCATCTGGGCCTGGGCATTTTTGGTTTGGCGCACCGCGAATGGCTGTCCATAATTTGTTCGGAGTAATTAAATTCATTATTTCCGGGTGTCAGAAAATGGTGTGGATATGAGCTCAGTCGAGAAATTCCACCATTTCAGCCAGCTAAATTGGTTTGGCTTAGTATAACTCAGAGTAATATCTTTGCATTTTGATTGCCACTTTGGCCGGTGTGTCCAAAATGGAATTATCCAATCTTCGCACCTGTGTGTAGGCCACACTCTGGCATGGTGTAGAAATTTATTTAAAGAAGTATGCGGTGCACTTGTCGCCTTTAGTGATGCATGTGGCCCTGTATTGGACACAAACCCAATGTTTGTGTTGCTTTTCGAGTGTGTTGAGGTGGGTGGCTGCCTCCACCCACTTCCAGCCCCATGCAGGGCTATATCCTGTGGCTGGAATGTTAGACTCCAAGTGGGCCAATTCCGCCAGCATGCGCGATATAACCACTGATGTGGCTCATGAGCATCTGGAGGAGAGATGGCGATAGTGGCAGATGGTGTCTTCTTTGAAAGTTGCCCATGTAGAAATGGGGTCCACGCAAAATGATGCAACAAACGATTTTGCCAAAGTTGCTTCTTCCACCCACGTGGAAAATCCTGGCGACGCAAGCTTGGGGGGCGGATTTTGCACCATTTTGGGGCCTTTGCAACTGTGACGGGTAAGTGGTAAGTTATTGAGAGCATTCAGTGGTCGGAGAATTCCATTTTCATTGTTTTGAAGTGGGAGATGTGGGGTTGGAATTTCACTGGTGTTAGAATAAGGTCGATGCGGGTCATGGACCTTAATTGGCTATTGTGGATGTGGGGACGAGTCATGTTTTCGAGCAGTGGAGCATGTCACAGCAGTGCATCCATTAACCCAAGGGTGGCTTTTAGAATGTGTAGTTCTATGTGACCCTGTGGGGTGTGGGGTGAGGGCGGCCACTGGTCCGTTGGTGAGGTTAGCCAACAGTTCATGTCGCCAACTAGGAAAGAATTGGGGGGTAGCGGAGGGATTTGACCAATGAGAAAAATTCCTGATGCTTGTGTGTACCATTTGGGGCGTAAATGTTGACAATTGTGTGCGCAACGTCAGCCCATGAGAAGGTGACAATGAGCACTTGGCCATTTAGGAATGTTTCTGAGGATGTGAATTTTAAAAAATTGTTTTTCTGAATTAGCACCCCACAGTGCTTTGACCAAAAGGATAGGGATGGTAGGAGCATTGTTTTCCAAGCTTCCTCGGAACCTCATGGACAGTGGGACTCCTGGATGGCCAGTTTATCCATAGGTAAATTGTTTTGTAAAAAATTCAGTTTCCTAGCCCAGGACAGGGAGCCCCGAGTCCAGCAATATTCAGCATCCCTCGAGTGAAGGTTTCCCCCATCGCACCTTAGGTGTGAGGGGGTGGGCCCCCCAGGCCCACTAGCCTCTTCCAGATCCCCACGTTCTTTCACAGCAGTGCGGGTATTAGCAGCAATGCTATCAGGGTTTTTGTTAATTTTTGTGGAAAGAGTCACGTTGGCTTTGGCCTTCTCTTTTTGTTTTCCCAACGTCGGACAAATTTTTTGTGGTGTAAGTAAGTTCGGTGTACCATCAAGTGCGGCAAAAATTTTTTTTTGATTGGGATAGGTCCCAAGTCAGTTTTGACCGGAGCTTGGGTGCAGCAATTGGGTGAGATCAAATCTCCCATCAGATCCTCAGATTGAGTGGCCCGCTCAGCATGGGCCTCCCAATCTGATTGGGTGATGGATTCCTGAGTTGCTTCCACCGCGAAGGTCTCCATGTCCTCCTGGCGTTGTGAGTGTGGGATGGTGGTGGTGGCCTTGGCCGCTTCCTTGGCCGCAGCCCTATGGGCCTGCTTGGCCTTCTTCCACTCCTGCAGGGAGATGGGCTTTACTAATAGGTAGCAGCCTTGTGCTCCCCACGGGAAAGCCTCCTTGGTGCTTGCGGTTGGTTTGTAGTGCGCCTCTCCGCTGGCCATGGCCGCTGAGGGGTGCTCTTGGAATGTGACACCCTCTTTGATGGGGCATGCATGCACCTTATGGCTGAACGCGTCACAGTGGGTGCAAATGGGGGGGTGCGCTGTCCACGGTTACCCAGAATGGGTGGGTGGTTTGCCTGCGATGTCAATAAAGGTGGAGTGTGGGATCTGGGTTAGGTCCTTCGCGATCTCCTCAGTTGGGGTCAGAACTGCGATGGCTTTGCCGGTGCACAGGTGTGGCATCAGCGTGAAACGTTGCATTTCGAAAGATTGTATTTCGCTGTATATGGTGAGACTATCTTTCATGTGTTGCTCTAAAATGTCACGTTTTACCATAGTAGGCAAAAAGTCAAACGTGAGGAAAATTTGGTTTGATTTTGTCCATCTGGTGCGTTTAGTTTCAATGACCCATTGCCCTTTGGGGAGGTCGACCACTATGCGCACTGCTGCAGCCTTGTCTGCTGCTTTTTTGCTTTTGAAACCTAGGTCTAGCCAACCGTGCAACATGGAGTGAGGTGCAACGTACACTGCAGTTGGGAAAATTTTGTGTACATCTTCACAAATTTTTCCCATAGGGCTGTTTTTTGGATGTCTAGATACACAAGGACTCCAAATTCCACCGACGAAAGTGGCTGGGAATGTGGCGTGTGGATATACTGGTTGCATCATGCTTGCCACATGAGTATCTCTGGGGAAATTGTGACCGCCAGTTTTTTTAGATTTTCTTCTATTCCGCCAGTTTCTCTGGGGCGTTTTTGAATGTTTGAGGCCGCGGGCCTACCACCTGCTCCTCTTACCTTACTTGCCCAACTGCTCCCAGACATGGGCGCAGACTAATCCCCTCTATGAGATTATCAAACTAGCTTTAGTCTTGAATTGAATAGGTTGCAAAAGTGTTTGCAACAAGAAAGAAAAGTGGGAAGCATTCATTTAATCAAGTTTAAGAATACATTTTTTCTCTGAAAGTTTTTGGGAGATTGCTGCCTTTAAAGGAAGAAAGTTATGGGCCAGAAACCGTCATAATCAAGTTTTTTATAATCCAGGCATGGTCCTAAATTTATTATCAGGATTCCATGCAAAGACCACATGATAGATTACAAGAGATGTTTTCTTGACCATCAATCCCTTCTTCACTATGTCATCAATCCACGTCTATAACGCCTGGTCATCCACAGCTGTGTAGAGATATAAAGGACAGTTAAATTTTTAATTAAGTTAACAGTTAATTATAAACTCAAATCAAATTCTGAGTGACTTGTAAGCTTATTAGCCCTGTCCACATCAGAAACTGACTTAAAGGGATCAAGGTTATGAGGCAAAGTATGCAGTTTAGGCTCAAATTTTGAAGAAGAGTACTTTACAGTCACTGCTACCGCATTTCCTGATGCTAATGTGGTAAGAAGAAAATTTTTTAAGTGTACATTGGAGGTAAAGATAACTTACGCTTTAAGGCAATACTTACTGATTGGCGGCGCTTTCTTACCCCTAAAGTTACTAGATATAATAGCTCTGGGATCACCGAAAAGTGTGCTTCAAATTTGTATCTATGGGCCACAAAACGCAGGGGTTTGCAAAGATGGAGTGCGAGCATAGGTACTTATGATGCCCAAGCCTGAGTACCCTAAAGGGACTCTAAGATACATAGCTTGCATTACCTTAAGGTCAAATTTTCCCTGTGGTATCAATATTTATCAAGGCAGTTGTTGTTACCATACTTTGTACTACTAAAATATGGATGGTAGATTAAAGCAAGTTTGATCAAAATATTAAACTTGGTAAAGAGGCAAAGGGTTAAATCAAACTTCTTTACCAGGGAGTCTTTGTGGGACTTGATGTATCTGTTGACAACCTGAGTGACCATAGCTGATGCTTGACAATAAGACAAAGGTGGATACTTAGGATCATCAGGGTCCGTTAAGGTTAAATGGGTGAATGATCTTTACTAACTGGGTCCATGCGACTCTTCTCCTCCATTTGATGGACAAGTGAGATTTATATGAATTAATAACTGAAGTTGCAGGATTTATGGTAATTAAATACATCCCTAAAGGGTCTTTTGAGATATCGCGGTTTGGGAAATATTTCTCATAGTGAGACATTTCCAAATGTACCATTATGACTTTTTCAGGCCCTTAGGAGGGGGTAAAGTAGGCCTCAGTGTGGTATCCTAGTTTATTTTTGTGAGTATCTGACTCAATATTCTTATACTCTTTAAACCTTTTGTTTTTGTATAGGCTTTTTATGCAATACTCAGGCTCGCAGGTTTATTATCCTCAAAGGGATTCACTAATTTTCTCGTTGTCTACATTTTTTCAAATTCTAACCCTGACTGTTTCCTAACTTGATAAAACAAAGGGGAGCCTCAAACTATGACTGCTTACATCTAAGTCAGGAAGGTAAAGGGTTTTTGAATTGTGCAACATAAGCTAGTAATACATGCTCCATGACTTTAACAAGATTTTCCAGTGGCCAACAAGTAAAAGCACTTTCAAAGGTGAAATTAAACTTTGGTTGGGGGTAGAGTCGTTCAAGGACAAAAGATCTTGAACCAACAACTTCACTGCTATATTATTTGATTGATTTATCTTTAGGAACCCAACGTGCCAAGGAAATACCTATCTTAATTATTGGGTATGCTAGAACCCATATAGGAATCCAAAGTCTATAAGGCACCGCTGGTCTAAAGGGGGTGTGTTAAAAGTTTTAGAGTTCCCATATCTTGCACATTATTGAGATATAATAAAACATCTGTCTTATCCACTAGGGGACGATTTATTATATATTAAAATCCATACTGGGTGTAGGAGTTATCATTTGTTTGTAACTGCTGGTTTACTTCTCTATTGGACGGTAACTAAATTGCTAGACTATATTCCAACAGATTTTTATTTTCCATCTTTGATGATTCCCAAATAGTGTTTGCAAGTGTATAAATTTTAAGTTTAAATATTATAAGTTTAAATTATTACTCTCTTTAACCGCTCAAAGTCACTTTTGAGCGATTTTAAATTTAAGTTTATTTATCCACAGCCATCTGCCCAAACCTATTCTTTGATGTCCTTGGCTCTGCCGCCTGCCACCCCAGTGTGGGGCAGCAGTGCACCCTCACCTAGCGTTTTCCGCCCTGCAGGCAAGCGCGTTTGGACGGGTTCAAACAGCCCGCCCACTGCTTCCAACCGTTTTGTCCCCCCACGAGACTTAGCGCTCCACCTGGCGCGCGTCCACCCTTCTCGCCCCCATCCTCTCGCCCTCCCTCGCTCTGCTATTCGCTATTGCCTCAGAGTGGACTATGGGCGTTTGTTCCCATATGCCAATAAGGCAATTATTGACCTAGCCACTACAGCCTTTGCGCCAGCTGGCTTTATAGACTTCCGCCCTTTTAAGGGCTACTTTGACGTTGGGTTCCAATCTGAGGAGGATGCTGAAGCGGCAGCACAAACTCCTCTAATTTATAAAAAACCCCCATTCCCACAACCCGTACTCGCCTCCCTTCAGACACCACGCTAGTGGTATCCTTTGCAAATCTCCCATCCCACCTTCCACCCCAGGTTTTGTATGACCAGTTGGTTGCGGGGCTCATGGCTTATGGCACTCATCCCAACCTCATCTTTGCCATTCCATCTGGTGCAGAACGCCTTGCTGCTCCTCGTGCAACAGCCACCATCATACCACACCACCCTACCATAGCCCAACAAATCCCACCCCGCGCTAGTGTGGCTGCAGCGCCTGATCATTTCTTTTGAGCTCAGGTTGATAATGGTAGGCAGATTTGTTCCCTCTGCTTTGGCCTCGACCATGCAAAAAGAGCATGCCCTAAGGCCAAATCCACTGATGCAGCTTCTGAGCCCCCTTTGGAGGTTCAGTATGGGGCGCTTTGCTGCTCCCTCCCACCCTCCAATCTCGTTCAGTGGGCCCACAAGGAAAATCAGTCCTCCCCAAAACCTCCATCCTCACTCTCCCACCTAAATCTACACCAGCCAATCAGAGCGATGCTTGGACCAACATTTGCACTCAAGCAGCTGCCCATTCGCCCAATCCTACCCACTCAAATTTAAACGCCACTATTCCAGTGAACCAAAATCCATGGGATCTATTGGCTGAAACTGACGAATCAGGTAATACTCTCATTAGTAAGCATACAGGTCAACCTCTCTTCCATGGCAATTATGGTTGGGCAGAATTTTTCCTTCCCAACTTTGATGAAACCCCTACCCCTCGCCATTTTGCTCCTCTACCCAATACAGCTCCCTTCCAAAGTGACCACCAGCTCGCCTTAGCTGCGGTGGCCTCTCCTCATTGCTCAAAACTACGCACCGCGGTAGCCCAGTCAGTGGCTCAGCTCCAGCATGGCCTGCCCACCATCTTCTTCCCCCGACTTCCCTGAATCTCCCTGCAGTGACATATCAAAACTATTTGATGATGCTGAAATCGCTGTTATGAATGTCGCAACGCTTGCTTCATTCAACTCCATAGCCAAAATCACCCGCCACAGTATCTCCCTTTTCACCCAACTTCCTGAAGCCCGCAAAGAAGCTGAAGTTCTCCTCGCAGCTTTTGTTGAAACACTTTCCCATCATTATCTTGATGCAGAAGTGGAAAACTCCTACTACGCTGACCTCAGCCCCCACTATGCAGATGCCCCAACGCCCTGGCTCTCTGCTCTGATCTGGTACTGTAACCAACACCCCTTGATCGAGGTGGGTCTTTCTGAAAACCAAACCTCTGACCCCTCCTCACCCTCTGCCATGGTGGGTTAAGCAGTTTCTGCTTCCCACCTGGTTAGTAGTTTGTTTTGCCGTTTTGAGTGCTGTGATCGGTACTGTCCGTCCCCTTGTCAGCGTACCTCAAATAAATCAAAGTTTAAATTATTACTGCATAGATTGATCAGAGTTTGTTGTTAATTAAATAAGGGCTTATTTCAGTTGCTGAAGCGTTGATTACGCTTTTATTTGCAGCAACTTGTGAGTTAGCCTAAAAACAATGCAACCTGATATTTATGGGTAAATAGACACATTATCTTAACAGGTTGCTAGCTTTATAATGTTAACTACTAAGGCTTGGATGAAGGCATTGTGACACATTATTTCTAAAAAACCCAGGGTAGATTTTAACCTATTCAGAGGCGTTTACCGACTAGGTGGATGGATGAGAAGATGCACAATTCATCATTGGTGCAATTTGTTAAGGGTTATAAAGTATGTGATGGATGCCATTCACATTAGTCGCCAACTGAAGAGTTGGGCGCTGAAATCCCTATATAAATGCCTTGAATTTTTTCTAAAAAAGCAGACTTATTGAGTGTATTACTCATTCAGACTGTTATGCATTTTTTGTATTGGGATTTTGTGATTAGTTGAAAGGATAATTTTCCTTTGCTTATATTTTTAATTGAGACCCAAGATCTCTTGTATCAAGAGTGGAAGGGAGAGGTTCTCTTGTTATCCAGAAGTTCACTAACTCTAGAGTATGAGTTGAAGAGAGATTTTCCTTTGACTGGTTTGTTTCCAGATGACTTTCAGTGGGTTGAAGAAAGCTTGCCGGTACTTGTCTGCAGGAGCAAAACCTGAGAGGATTTAATACATTTGATTGTGAGAAACTGAGCTAGGATGAAAGTTTTTTTATAAAAATACTATTATACCCACGCCTAGTATTATGTTAATCAACAATAATTCAACGCTCACCTCAAACCTGTGTAGTAAACCCAAAAAGCTTTCAGGATGTGAGGAGATGAGCTCAAGGGGAGCTGGAAAAATGCCAGATTTATGGAATAGGTTCCCACTTACCATTTAAGTTGTGTAAGTTAAATAAAGTTTGAGGTTTTTAACAACATTTTATCTAAATTAAACAAGTAACTAATTAAAATAACCCAACAGCCTTCACAATGAAGGTTGCTGAGTCTCATACTGTGGGTAGGTGGATATACAAGCTCATGGGTTCTCAGGGCTTATAATTGCGCTTAGGCTGTTTTCAAGTGAGTCAATTTTCAATCAATTAATTAACTCTGAGTTTAAACTAGCTGAGTTGTTCAATTTGTTTTAAAACCTGTTAATTATATCACCCACGTTTTGTGCTCTTTTCTTTCTACTTTTGATTCTAAGGAATTTTCTTGTATAAAATTTTCATCTCAGCCTATCCCATATATCAGGTTTGCTTCTATGAAAAGGCTGCCTCTTAGAGCCTTTTACATAGGAGGGGTTTTTATATTAATAACCCTAGTATCAAAAACATCTCTATAAATAACTGCAGAATTGTTTAAATTCTTCACAAATTGACCTAAAGTTTATGAATGATTTTAACATCGGGCCTGGGTGTTGACTTTGGGGTAAAGAAACCAGAAAGGAGGTGCCTCTGATACCCATCTTTCATCTAGGGTATGCCCTAAATCAGCTAATTGGTCAAGTCAAGAGCCTTTGAGTTGGAACCTTTTTTGTCCAGTTGAGGCTCAAAGGTGGGCAATAATAAACCACAGAATTTCAGAAGAGGCGTGGGATCTTTCAATTTAAGATAATGCTCTTTGGGTTAAAAAACGCCTCAACAACTTTTATTAACTAATTGAAGTTTTCTTAGCGATATATTGTTCATGTGCTTTTGCCTATATTCATGACATTGTAAACCCAAAACCCAAACTCTGGATCAGCATTCCAAAGACTAGGAGGCCGTGATAGCGGCCTTCCAAAAGGCGGGTCTCATTGTAAAGCCTTCCAATTTTGTGAATTTTATTAGTAGAAAATAACTTTCTTGGGGAGCCTAGCCATTAAGGATGGATATGGAATCCCTCCATGCAAGTGTAGGCCACCGGTCTTGGCTAACCCCCACCTCTCTAAGCAGCTTCAAAGCTTCCTCAGTACTTTGCCTTTCTCAAAGAAGTTCTATTAGTCCTTACTCAGCTGGCCACGCCCCTCCAATCACCTACATGATAAAACGTTCCCTCAAATGATCAGATGAAAGCCAACAGGCTTGCAAGAAGATGAGGGAGGTTTTCTGTCAGCTCCAGTTTTGCGTCATTATGAAATATCCAAGCTCCCCAGTGTGGCTTGTAAAGCTTCTGCAATAGCCGTGGGAGCAGCGTTGTTACAAGAGCGTAAAAAGATAGAACATCATGTGGCGTACTACTCTAGGAAGTTCACCTCTATGTAGCAGGCATGAAAGATTTACAATATAAGCTTGGAGCAGTAGCATGGTCTTTTACTGCCGGAGATATTCCTCCAGGGTGTGCAACATGTAATACTGCATGTACTGATTATATAATGAGGTCCTTTTATGAGCTACATAAACAGATAAACAGTTGTCTTAAACCAAATTCTCATCTTACTGTATATACAATCTACTCAATAAGTTAACTATTATTTGGTATATACAATCAACGCCAAAGATTCCAACTGTTAAATAGCTATTTTCAACAGTAAAATGATTTTTTATTAAGAGCAATTGAGTGATATTTACTCAAAGCACAACATGCAAGATTCAGCAGATTTCTTATAATAAAGATTATTGACTATAGTAAATTTTAAAGTTATAAAAGGATGTTGATTCATCAAAATAAGATTTGATTAGAGTGCCATTCAGTCAAACACAATTTTTCTCATTTAGGGTATAATCTAATATCAGGAGTTGAAATTATATCATGAGTTTTGATTTGTAAGACAAGTTTAAGTCAATTTCTATCAAACACTCCCTCTCCTTGACTTAATTATCCATTCAATATGTGACAGGATGGTTGTCAGATTCACAATAAGTTCAAATAATTTTGACGTGGAATTTATTAACTGTTCTTCAATTACTTAAACTTTAAATAGTATATGCTTCAGCCTCAAAATCATTCAAGCACAACTTAAGGTCCTTTCTATAATGCAGCTAGCTTATGGGTTCTCCCAGATAAAGTATAGCAGTATATAACTTAATTGTTAAATGCAAAGCTCATCACTGTGAAATCATGTTAATAACTATCTTTTTGTTTAATTTTCTTTATCAAGGACGCTCATAAGCTTTGATCTGGATTCTAATCAGGATATTCAGTCAGCTGATTAAAATATTAAGAGGGTCAAATACCATCATCATTGGTAATTATCAAATTTAATTAAGGTTGTAGTGCAGGTTTTGACAATATAGAAGCTGAGAGGTGAAAATCCCGTAGTGTTGTGGTAACTGATATTGTAAGCAAAAAGGTTGAGTGCACATATATGCTTATCAAGAAGGAGAAAATTTAGCAAACTTCTAAAAATTTTGTATTTAAGTACTGTTGGTATGTTCCAACATTCTATTAGTTTCTAGGTTATAAAGGAAAGTAATTACCTCATGGACTACTATTAACTCATTCATTTTGGGAACACTCAGGAGTAAAATTAGTGGTATTACCCCTGAGTGTAACTTAAAGACAATCACGCAGGAATTTCCTTTTCCTTTATAAATTTAGCAGATGATACAACTCCAAGATCTTTAATGGCTCAAGCTTTGACCCATTTAGTGAAGTACTCAATTGCTACTCTGATCTATTTAAAAAATTGAGAATAATGCGTGATAAAAATCCTATGATATCTATGAACACTGTAAGTCAAGCCAATTTGGCTTAATCCACATAGGATTTAATTTGAGGATCATAGAAGTGTTAGTTTTGTATAGTTTAATATTAATATATGTCTCAGATATCAATTTTTAATGTTTATTAATAATATCCTTGTTTCATTAATATATAAAGTCTAAGTAGGCCTCAATGTCCAGCTGCGCAACGAGTTAGTATAATTGTTTCTGGATGAGATGAAGGCGGATAGTACAATATTTGTTCACTCCCTACAAAACTTATACTTTTGTCAATTCTGGTGTTTAGTGTCTTTCATCAGACAATCTAAGATGCATTAAATAGCAGGTTTCTCGTTGGCATAATCTTTGATTTATTTTTCTCAGATAGTGATCTGCAAAAGGGATAGAGATGTTATATCATGTTGTTGCAAAAGTTCATCAGCATTCTGATCAGTTTACCCTGAGTGTACTATCTAATAGTCATAGGCCTGTAATTTCAAATCCCTTCAAGCTAATCGACCTTCTGGTCACTTTAGTTTGCGTAAACAATGCAAGGAAGCATAGTCAGTGAAAATATAAGCTGGTCCCATATAGATAAGCTTATTATAATTCATAAGCGTTGTTGATGACTAAACATTCCACAATAATTACAGTGTAAATTTGTTTATGCTTGTCCAATACATGACTGCAGAAGGCTACCAGATGCTCTTCTCCATCGTCCACTATATAGAAAAGTACAGCTCCTATAGCCATGAGTGATGCGTCAGAATGTATTATAAACAGTTGATAAAAGTTTGATATCTCAGAATGGGGGCTTCAGTCAAGGCTTTCCATAACTTCTTGAATCAATCTTTAAATTCTATAGAGCATTTATAAGAGACTCATATTTAAAGCAGATTTAATAGGGCTTATAAAGTTTGTGAAACCCTTTAAAAAAGAGCGGCAGTATCTGACCATTTAATGAAGTACTTGGATAACTCGTTTACTCATAAGTCTCTCATATGGTTAATAGCATCTAGATTTTAAAGTTGCGGCCGTACTCCTTGAGTGTCAACAGTGTGCTCCAAATACTTTATTTGAGGCTTAAAGAACTGGTACTTGGTAGGTTTGTTTTTATTTGAGCCTAATCTAATCTCTGAAAGACCTTTATATGATGCGCTAAATGTTGGGTAAAAGTCTGAGAAAAAATATAATGTTAAGGTAAACTAAAAAGCAATTCATCTTTGAATCTCCCAGTATATTATCCATAGACCACTGAAAAGTGGCCAGCGCATTGCGAATTTCAAAGCATTTGAGTTGTTTAGCAATCCCTGAGAAGTGATAATTGCAAAATTTTCTTAGTCTTCAGGAGACATGTTGACCTGCCAATATCACACTAATGAGATATAAAGCCATAAAGTAAATGGCTCCTCTTAATTCATTTAAGGCCTCATCCATTTGAGGCAAGGATAAAAATCCTTTTTAGTAATATTAATCAAATGGCAGTAATTAATAATAACTCAATTTGAGCCATCTTTATTTTTAAGTACAAGTATTAGACTAGCCAAGGGATGCATGAGTTGACAACCATCCCATAGCGTATAAACTTCTCCAATACCTTCTCCACCTCCTTATCACTAGCTTTGCTTCTCTGTATTGTAAATTATCAATTGGGTCATTCGTCCTCAGTATCAACATGGAGCAGGATCCTCACAGTGCATCCAAGTTCACAGGGGCTATCACAAATACTTAGACATATTCTTTAGATGAGAGCCTTTGCTTGTTCTTTCTGACTTTCAGTTAGTCTGTCAGGTTGTTCAAAAGAAATAACTGCACAATTTTGTAGTGGCTATTCTGGTAAGACAAATTCGACTAGATTCCAAAAATATGTACCTCTCAAATCTCTTCCAGAGGAGTAAGATAAGTTTGTAATTTATGTCTTTTATTGATGGAGATAATAAGTATTTAGATTGCAAAGTAACAAATATCTCCTGGTGACCAGATGAGGTTATTCCAGAAGCAGCAAAAAGTTTCAATTTTTATTTGTTAAAAAGTAATAGTTTTTTCAAGTAGGCATTAAGTAGCTCCAAATTAAACCGGTGGACACCACATGTTGTTCTTTGGGATATAATAGTAAAAATTTAGAGGCCCTAATAGGGATACACTTATTCTCATGGTTGGTAGCTGGTGGGGGAAGCTTCTGTAGCCCATTTTATTGATACCAGATGAGGGCCACTCCCTCATTAGAAACCATAGTGAAGAAGCTATTTATTACTAGTTAGGGAAGCCCAATTATTCCTCAAGTTGTACAGGGGTAATATTTGATTTAAGGTAATAAAAGTGTTCTACTCTAAGTTTGAATTGGAACTGTCATAGAATACGCTGATTAAGGTAAGACTGAACTTATAATATGGGTATGTAACAACTCAGTAGAAAGCCCAAAACGCCGATAGCATAGCAGTTCTGATCAGTTGTAAGAGGGATCCCCTATGATTCTTGTGAGGGAGATAAATATTAAAAAACGTACCATAGGCCCCATTGCAGCCATTTTGTTTGCAATGGGGGCAACTGGGCTCTTGATGGGGCATATCCCAAGGGTGGGAGAGGCAGGAGGATGACCAATCCTCCTGGGTTTACAGTTGGTGATCTTTGGGCTCTTTTTCCAATTTATTCTTGTACTGATTAATCATAATAAAAACTATAGTATCATTAGATTTTCAAAATTTTGAAAATGCTGATTGGATTTGCAAATCAAATCAAATCAAACTGATTTGACTGTCAGGAGGTCTTAGACTTCACATTGTGCCAGTTGAGGGGTTTTGCAATGGGTTGATGGGTTGAGGACGTCGTCAGGACGTTGGAACAATTTTATAAATTGATTTGGGCAGGATGGCCCTCCGCGAGATGGCCCAGATTGTCCAATGCTTGGTTACCACCTCATGGTTGAAAGTACAGCCATTTCTTGCCCCCAACCAGAAAATCGCAATTAGTGTAGACAGCCTCAATTTGTTAAGTTGTGGCAAACTACTAGTAACTCTGCGGGGAGAATTAGTCCAAATTCACAACTATTTTTTGCAGGGGGAGTTGGCCCTGTAGCTTGTCCACTGGGTGCCAAGGGAGGAGAAGATTGTTTCAAAGAATTAGGAGGATTCAAAAGCTCTTCAGAAGCATCTGAATGGCATTACATACCCGTGGAAGAAATCTTTGATCATTGTGATCACTATCTATAGGCTACCGGACTGATGGCTTGGAGAGACCACTTGATGACCATTTACCCTAAAACGCAGATTACTGCATACTTTTCTGGGTTAAGTGAAATTATATTGGAAAAAAGAGATGGAGTTTACAAGTAGGTTTGCTAAAGATCAGCTTTATTAAACTTAAGAGTGAAAATGGAATGATAACTTCCCCTTCCAGAGGCAGTTGCCTTATATGCGAAAAATGGGGAAAAGGGGGGTCTTGGGTGCGTTCCTAGACAGGGGCAGCTGACTTACTCATGGGTACTTGCCTGGTCTTGGGGCGTCATCAGCCACCTTATGTACTAGCTTGCAAAAACTCTGGAAACATAATTTTCTGATCCGCTAGGGATGGAACCTCACTGATCCAAACTTGAACGGATTTGCTTGGATCAAATGATCATCAAATTGATTCTGCCAGGTTCATTTTTGACAAATTCTTAAAAAAATCTTAAATTTTCTGAGAATGGATTCCTGACTCAGATTGGCATTTCTGGATCCAGACTCTCATATTTGCGCTCCAGACTAGTTTTCCTGACTCAGGAACCATTTCCTGAGTTTTGAGGTCGATTTTTTCTTTTCAAGGAAGTTAGGGATACCAAGGTGGAAACTAGTCGAGGGTGGATGTGCTATTGATGACTTCTGGCTTGGATACCTCCCTGCAAGCCTTCTTTATCTACTCAAAAAGGGAAGAAGCAGCCAAGGG
The DNA here is from genome assembly GCA_022478985.1 of Massospora cicadina. NCBI lineage: Eukaryota > Fungi > Entomophthoromycota > Entomophthoromycetes > Entomophthorales > Entomophthoraceae > Massospora > Massospora cicadina. Next base: position 67,113 of record JAKSZP010013140.1, read on the forward strand.
GTATACTATGGAGGGATCCCTTGGTGCTGATAAAATTTAGGGGCTTTGCTGCTCGTTCATGAATATTAACCCCTAATTGTTAACTGCACAGGTTTGATGTGTGCACTTTTTGCGTTTACTTATACAATATGATATTCAAAGGATAATAGTATGTAGACTATTTTCTGTAGTTGAATAGATGACCAGTTTTGGTCCAACGCTTGACCTGTATTTCTCCTCAAATTACTCCTGAAGTCTTCAGTAGGGATTTATACCCTTATCCACCTAACTTGATCCACGCTCTGACTCATAGTTTATGACCTTTCATCTGGTGACATGAAGTTGGCAGAAATTCAAATCTCATCTCAACTTGCCTTCTTAAGGATCCTCGATCCTTACTCTTTATCCTACTAAAGAGTCCCCAATCAAAACACAATCAATAATTTCCTGAAGATGTATAGAACTTAAACCAATAATGAATTCTGCTATTTAACTTCTTTTTTTATTGTAAATTATCAGGGGTTATACAGGAAATTTGGCGCCCAACCTAAAGTTGGTGCTTCAGCCATGAAATGGCAGCTGTTGCCATTAAATTTCCTTAATTGTATCACCAGCAATGGTCTTCCCTATTCTGGTTAAAATTCCTTTGTCAGACATCCTCAAGACCTAAAATGGAAAGAGTCATAAAACGTGTCTATAACGTTTTCCACTCAATCCCAGTGAATTAACCATATTTAGCATGGGACCTGCTTAAGTAATTGGATTTGTTACCCATTATTGAAGGTCATGACCAACTTATCAAATTACTAGTTGCAGGCTCATCACTCACTTCACAACTTGCTCCTTAAAATTTTAATCATTCAGTGATGCAACCTGATTGATCCTAATTGGTACACCTGATAGTGAATCATTGTAAGCTATCAGATGCCCCCATTTTTGTCAGCAGCTCTGCCCAACAAGATCTTAAGCATTCACCCAAATCAATCCTCTAATGGATCTAATCCTGGCAATTTTACATAAAATCCCGTAAATATTATTGGCCTATAATTGGGGTCAACTGATATCCAATTAACTCACCATAGGGAATTATCCCCTAGATAACTATGGTAATCTAGATGGCTGGAAAGGAGGGCAAAAATCCCAACACATTCTCCTTCTTGCCTAGATTTCCAGTTAGAATAGGATCAGGACAAGAGAATACCGCTTCAGACAACAGCTCAAATTTATTTGGTTTCTAGAGGAGCACAGCCAATCTGCACTCAACGTTGCTCAGGACAACCTTCAGAATGCGGTTCTCTTCCTCTTCCTCCTTGCTACCGCCTACTCAGAGCGCAGTCCCCACGACCCTATTTCATGTTGGGCTGATTGATTTAATAGTGATGGTACTAATCCCATATTATGGTTTTCCTCTGTCAGGGCATATGTCCCACTTTCCATATTTCAGGATTCTTGGTCCAGCATCCTCATTTTACTGATCAACCTCCTCATCCTTGACAGGAGGTACTTGCCATTGATATTTATTTCATGGCAACAACTAGTTATGCTCTAATATTTTTTCTCCTGTTATTTTCTCATAATAACTTCTTGGCTCATATAAATCTTAATTTTTCTCTGAAGAGCGTATCTCATTAATTTTTAATTGGCTTCTCCAAAATAAGTGCTTATTTGATTCCAAAGTGCATTGTCATGTTTAAATGCTCTAATTTAAGGCACCAACATCAAAGACAAGGCTGGGCGGCAGGAGGTCCAAAGGGTCAAGTTGCGGGACCTTCATGACCTAAAGCACACCTTGGATCAACGCTGGGTACAGTCCAGATATGCCCACGTTGGTTCAGGTGAGGTGCTTAACGCACAGCCCCTTGTTTCAGCTTTGGCGTTAAAATGAATGACTTTCCTCTTAAATGATGATGGCTCAAATTGGTTACTTGGTGAACAGTGGCTTGAAACCCATTCAGTTTCCGAGATTCTCAGCTCTGGTCAGCCTTGACTTCAATGAATTACTCAAGTTCAGACAATTTTGAAGTATAGTAGCCTGTAGAATGGAATTGTGCGCTTATTGGTGCATCTAAGATTAGCCCAACTTTCTCTGATAGATGATTTCCCCATTTCAGTTTAGATGTGATTCTTCAATACCAACTTTTCTTGTTGGTTGTCTTCCTCCATTCAAATAAAGCCTAGTAAGCTTTACATCTTTTTTCTTGTTTTTACTTGAGAAAAACTGTGCGCGGAGCTCTTCAAGGAGGTCTCACATCACGTTAGCCAATTTATCTGTCTTAAAATTATTACAGCCTCAGGTACACCACTGAGTCGTCCAGGTTCCCTCCAAGCTGGGTCACCCATGCACTCTAGTCATGTTCAAAGCTTGGTTATGAACTGCTTTTTGGGGAACAGCCAAGTTTTTCTGATTGTCTATCCCTATTTACTTGTACCATGATAATCACTTTACCCTATGCCACTTCAGCTCAAAAACCCTTTGCTGGGCTATCTGTAATTTAATACTGATTATTAGTTCCCTTGCGTTGGTCCTGTGCTCCGTGCACCACCACGCTGGGTATTGGAGAGTTAAAGACACTCTCCTGACATTAGACAAAAACCCTTGATTCTTACATGCACAAACTTTTCCTTGTGGGACTTTTGCAAAGTACAAAAGGAGTGCGCCAGCTGTTGGCAATGGCTGCGATGGGTTTACCTCCATTTTGTCATTTTTGCAATGGTTGGATCATCTCTACATAACTCTTGATATCTCTGACTGGGAAGTACCCACCCTTCTTGCTTGTACATGGTGGATATGGTTGCTTTGCAATCTGAGAGTTGTGATTCCACGACTTTCACTGAAAATAATAAAATCAACACAAATAAACTGCTTTTTCTTTGGAACCACGTTTTGATGTTGCAGGTGGTATCATCGATGGTGAGCCTGGTAGTGACGGCCTTAGATAACGTCATAAAAACCCATCGCCAAAATGGGTATGGGGTTGTTTGCGGCCCAAAATGCGTTTTATAATGACGTTTCCACATATACAACCAAGCCAAATTATCTCTTTTTGTGGCTCAGTTATGGAACCCATTTCAGTATTAAATTACCACAGAGAGCCCACATTTGACCACAACCATGATCCTCGGAACCCAGGAGGTGGATAAGGAGTTAATATTACAATAAATAAAATTTTATGCAGTTGCTGAAGACATAGTGGAATATGTGACCTCAGTACTAAGGATGACTAAATATCCCTATGCATTCTATGATGCAGAAACGTACCCAGGAGGCATATTAATGCCTGAAGAAGATTTTTGAGGTGATGTATTGGCGTCTTCTGCTATAAATAAAGCTTATTTGGGATATTTTTATTGATTGCTACCCTCTCATCCCCTTTAGAGAAAATCAGCACTAATATGTTGGTTGATATTGGAGTCTCTGAGAATTTTATTGACCAAGAACTAGCCGACTACCTTGTGCTGAGTTACTTGCTAGGTGGTATAATTAGAGTTAGGGGCTTCCCAAGGTATCCCCACGCTGAAAGTTTATAGGGTTGACTGATTATCAAGTTGGCAAGTATCATTTGTCTGACCACTTCCAATCTATAAAAAATCTCTTGTACCCTATCATTTTAGGTGTAGAGTGGTGGCGAAAGTTTGACGTCAGAACTAGCTTGAAAGACTATACCTTGTTACAACTTTATAGAATGGTCATGAGTTAGTTGTCCCTTTGGCTGAAGCAAACTATCAGGGCGATTTGCCCCATTAGCCCAGTATCCTACATACTCAGTCTTTCTCCGTTGCTGAAGCCCTCTTGGAGGTTCCTTTACCTTCTTGTTTGGAGGGGTTGATCTCTTTGTTTGATGCGGCTTCAGCCAATGTACTACCAGCTCATTAAAAGTTTACTTATGAGTTTAAGCTCATCGTTGATCTGGTGCGTCTTTATTCCTCAATTTATCCATTGACTGTATGGGAGGAAGCGTCCTTAGTTGTTTGAGTTAAGGAGCAGTTAGCCAAAGGCGCGATTTTTCAGCGAACCTCCCTGTATGTTCCCCACTTCTCTTTGTGGAAAGGCAAATGGTACCTTACGTCCATGTTTAGATTATGGGAATCTCAACATTGTCACAGTACCAGACAAGAATCTCATCCCACTGGACTCACAGATTGCATGCTATGTGAAGAGGACAAGAGTTTTCTCCAAGTTGGATTGTTTAAGCGCTTTCAATAAGATCTGCATTAAGAAAGTCTAGGATTGGCTGACCGCATTCTGTACCAGAAAAATAATTTTTCCAATTTCAGGTTATTCTTTTTGGGCTTAAAAATTCCCATGCTATCTTTCAACGCCGCATTGATGCGGCTCTGGGGGACCTTGTGGGGTATTTGCGTTAGCCTACATGGATGTTATTCTGGTATTTCCCCTGACAATGAGTCCCATGCAGTACACATTTGGAAGTTGGTGGAGCGTTTGGGGGCAGCTGACCTTACATTAAAAATAAGTAAATGTAAATTTTTCTAGTCCCAGGTCACCTTCCTGGGCAAAGGCGTGTTTGACCAAGGGCAAATGATAACTCCAGACAAGGAGAAGGTGATTTGTGAGTGGCCCACTCCAACTTTGGTTAAAGAGTTGAGGAGCTTTTGGGGGCATGTACGTTCCTTAATAAATTCACACCAAATATTTCTGAAGTTGTGGCGCCTTTGTATAAGGCGAGTGGTGCAAAAGTGCTCCAGTGGTCACCAGCTTAGCAGGATGCCTTCCAAGCGGTAAATTGTACATTGGTATCCACGTCCATTCTTCACCATGTCAACCCCAGTAAAAGAGTTCATTGTTGCTTCTGATTCCTACAAAATTGTCATAGTGGCGGCCTTATTACAAGTAGGCGAAGATGGAATAGAGCATCCAGTGGGATATTTTTCCAAAAAGATGTCTCTACCAGAGTTTACCACACCATATATGATAAAGAGTTATTAGCTGTGGTTGAGGCTCTGACCTATTGGCGCAATCACTTGCATGGCTCATCCCAACTCTTCCAAGTACTTACAGATCACTGTGCATTACTGTACTACTGTTCACCTTATGTATTAACCCCACGGCAAACCAGCTGGGATGAGACACTAGCGCAATTTACGTTTTCTAATGAGTTTACTAATGGCAAGGAGAATGGTTTGGCGGATGCACTAAGCAGCAACCTTGCACTAGCTCCAGATCCTAAGGAGGTGAGGTGCATAATACTCACTTGATGTTTCCACCGGGTAAGATTGTGTCTCAACTTCCATCTCTGTTGGCCAACAGGCCAGCGCTTGCTCCTCTGGAAAATTTGGAATAATATGGTATGTTCAGAAAGGTAGTCCTTTCCCAGCCTTTGTCAGCCAAATATGGTATAGTCTTTGCTAAGAGCGCGTTGAAACAGGAGGACATTACCAGAGGCTACCACGTGAAGGATGAGATGGTGTGGTTTCAGGGGTGCTTATGGGTCCCCGCTAGAGCTTTTCCTGGAAATCATCTGGGACCATCATGACAGAATCACCGTTGGTCATCCTGGGAAGGAGAAGACTTTAGATCTACTCTCTGCACTTATATTTGGAAGGGGTTAACCGCACAGGTGGGCAGATATTATAAAGAGTGCCTAGTCTGCATCCAAATGAAACTGGATCGTCAGCCTCTAGCAGGGATGTTGGTTTCAGTTCAAAAGGCTGAAGGGCCTTGAACTTCTCTATCAGTTGCTTTTAGTGTAGAATTTCCTGTATCTGATGGCTACGATGCCATCATGGTGGTGGTGGACCATTTTATGAAGTTTGCCCACTTTATTCCATTCACAACCACAGTCACCATAGCTGAGATGGCTAGGCTCTTTGTCATTCATGTGCTCGCTCTTCATTGGATCCCTCAAAGAAGTAATTAGCAATTATGGACTCCAGTTTACCTCTATCGTTTGAGAAGAGTTGTGTAAGACTCTGCAAATCCGTTCCAGCCATTCAACTGCCTATCACCCCCAATCAGATGGGCAGACTGGAAAAGTGATCCAGTGCCTTGAACAGTTCTTGTAGTGTTACACTGCCACAGATCATTCATATTGATCTTCTCATATCTTCATGGCCCAATTCAGTTATAACAACGTCCAAAATAAAATGATTGGTTATTCCCCCTCCTTCGCCAACTATGCTCTAATCTCGCCTTCAACATGGAGCCCAGTTGTGAATACAGTTTGGAAGCGGTCATTAACTTTGCAAAAATGATTAAGAAAGTACAAAGGGTTAGTACAAATTTAGATGCGGCCATGCAGGCTTACAAGGAGAACGCTGATGGTAAGAGACAAGTTGGACCAGCGTACAAGGAAGAAGATCTCGTGATACTTGATTCTAAAAACATTTTAATCAAGCAACCATGCAAAAAACTAGGACTAGGAGGATTAGGCCGTACCATGTCGTTAAAAAGGTGGTCCACGCCTCAAACCAATTGGGTATCCTCCTTTGTTTAAATATTTTCAGTCTTCCATGAAAGCAAGCTTACGCTGTTTGTGGGTCCCTACCCAGAGACTCCCAAGGCTTATCTCATAGATGGGGCACCATAGTGGGATGTGGAGGAGATTGTAGCCTCTCATTGGGTAAGAAGAAGGCTCAGGTTTTTTGAAGGGATTTGATGCAGCGGAGAAAAGTTGAGTCCCAGCGCGTGACTGCGCCCATGCCCAAGATCTAATTGTAGCATTCCACAAGCGTTTCCCTAGGGCCGCAGGATCTAAGTTTAAGCAAGCCGTTGATGCCATGAAGCTGGCCCCTGTCTACAAAACCTTTTTTTGGAGAATGCCCTGGAGGGGTGATGCCCAAAAAAGAGGAGAGGGTTATGTAATTTTTACATGACCTAACTGAGGGCACCAACGTCAAAGACAAGGCTGGGCGGCAGAAGGTCCAAACGGTCAAGTCTCAGGACCTTCCTGACCTAAAGCACACCTTGGATCAACGCTGGATACAGGCCAGATATGCTAAGGTTGATTCAGATGAGATGCTTAACTCCCAGCCCCTTGTTTCAGCCTTGGTGTTTAAATGAATGAGTTACCTCTTAAATGATGATGGCTCAATTTGGTTACTTGGTGAACAGGGGTTTGAACATGTTTAGTTAACGAGGTTTCCAGCTCTGGTCAGCATTGACTTCAATCAATTAATCAAGTTTGACAGGTTTAAAGCATAATACCCTTTTTAATGGAAAAGTGCACTTATTGGTTTACCTCAGCTTAGCACCACTTTTTTAATAGATTTCCAAAGTTCAGATTATATGATTCTTCAATACTAACTTTTCTCGTTGGTTGTCTTCCTCCATTCAAATAAAGCCTAGTAAGCTTTACATCTTTTTCTTATTTTTATTTAAGAAAAACTGTGCGCGGAGCTCTTCAAGGAGGTCTAACATCACGTTAGCCAATTTATTTGTCTTAAAATTATTTAAGTCTCATGTACACTGCTTGAATGTCTAAGTTCCCTCCAAACCAGATCACTATTGAACTCTAGTCCTGTTTAAAGCTTGGTTATGAATTTTCCTTTGGGGCACAGCCAAGTTTTCTAATTGTCAATCCCTATTTACTTGTACCATGATAACCACTTTACCCTATGCCACTTCAGATCAAGTACCCTCTGTGGAGATATCTGTATTTTAATACTGACAATTAGTTCCCTTGCGTTGGTCCTGTGCTCCATGCACAAACATGCCGATAATTGGAGAGTTATAGTGTCATGGAAATGGCACTAGAAGTTTAGACCAGCCTGCCAGTCAGTATGCGTGAGCACCCTAAAAGCAAGCCATAATGCCAGAGGCATTGCCAACTGAATGATGTTATATGGAGCTGGGCATTGGGAAATGACGAATTGTTGGTTTAGAACAACAGTGAGTATGATACTGATGACAAACCACAATGTGCCCACCCCCAACCCAGGGGTCTTGCTGCAGGGGGTGGGATTACAGAAATAGTTTGAATAAGTTCATCAGCATATGGGGTCATTTCAACTGGGGAGGCAAGGAGACAGATTCTCTCTTGCAGTTGGTGGATGTAAGGCCACAAGATCCCCATGTACTGTTGCTGGAAGTTCATGATAGCAGGGTTATAGTGCCAAAAATATCTGACTCGCTGAATATAATCAACGATGGAGGGGGCCATAGTGACCATAAGTACTGGTAGAGCCCATCTGGTATACAGACTGACAGTCCATTAGGGAAACGCCATCAGAGAATTGGCCCAAAAGTGCATTACAATAAAAAAATTAATTGGTTTCATGAAAATTTCCTATTGAAAGGAAAGGAAGAAAGTCAACCAACATTTTTCTCAGTAAAATGCAACTGATTAAATAGTGGTTAATTGGGGTAGTGACAAGCTGGGATCAGGACCCTCAATTTCGACCTAACCAGAGAGTTATTTGGGAATGGGAGGGGTAGTTACCTGGGAACCAACATCAAAAATTTGGCAGTGGACTAAATCGCTGTCTTTTTGACCTTGAACGTCCAAACTATGACTTGGCTACATTTCTGATAGTTGGTGTGATGGCATTTAGCCCAACAAGCGGCGGGAATCTCCCAAGGCTACTCTATATAGGGGCAGTTCCATTTGATTGGGAATGGGTTTGGGACACCCAACCTGCCCACGCTCAGTCGCTGGGGCTGTTTTTTTGGTCAGTGGCATCACATTGGCTGCAACGCCCAAATTGTCAACAGGGGACTTTGAGCCCTAGTTGATGACATCTGATGCTATAGCCTGCCCATTGAGGATGATCCCCAATGACTTTGGTAGGGAGGTGATTTGTTCAATCAGCATATTAATCGAATTGAAACTGTCAGGCATTCCAGCTGTTAACTCAGTCTTCATACCTTTCCGACCATTTGAGCTTTAAACATTGGGAAGATTAACACTCAAATTTGTTTTAATTGATTTCATTTTGACAATCTCAGCGCAGATTTTTCTGATTCCCCATAACAGTTCTGCCAAGGTGAGTGTGGGTACTGGGATTGGTTTCTAAAGTGGAAGAGCTGTTACCCAGCACTTCTCTACTAATTGAGCGAGATCGCCCTGAGTAACAAGGGGTACCGCCATCCTCTTGGGTGCCTTCTTGCTCAGGAACGGAAAAATGGCCCTATCAACACCCAGGGGACGTTTCCCAGGACTTACATATTGACAGTCTCCTGACACGCATAATGTTGACTTTCATAAAAGCCTAACATCCTCCTCTTGTCCAGCTCATATGTCAAATTTGAGATCTTGGTTTCAGCAACTGCTCAACAGCATGGCTGACAAAGATTTTCAGTTTTTCTAACTGATGAATTTATCTGCGTAACGAAACCTCTTCTATGGTCCCCCTAGGACTCATGCTCCCAATCAAGTACCCATAGCCAGTCCTTCCATTAAATTAGTGAAATGGTATCCAACATCTGACAAAACCAGGGTAGCAATTGTCTCAAACAACTTGTGACCAATCCTCCCTCTGTTGTTGATTCCTGAATTAGATTTTAAAACTCTCCTGGATTTGGCTCCATTCACAGAGAGACCTATAATCATCGTCAAACCTCCTGAGGCATTGTCTTCTGATCTTGATCAATCATTACTTGCCGGATTAAACTTGCTTTTGGAGTTCCTTTTTTTACTAAGCCAGTTTTACAAACCAGCTGTTCTATCAACTGAACTAGCCATAAAACCGCAATCATTTTCAACTCCCCTACACAGAATTTAGGACCTGAGTAACTGAGGCTCTATCCATAGCTCTGAACCCCTCTGATCTCAAAACCATCCTAGATTGAGACATTGCAGCCTATGCCCTTCACTTTGCCGGCCAGGTTCTTTGAAGAGGGGCCAAAAAGCTTCCATCATCTCCTGGCTTCCATCACTAATTCTGATTATATTTCCAAGAAGTTCTTAGCCAATGTCTGCATGACTATCTCTTTTCTGCCATGTCCCATTGGTACTTCCCCTGATGGCATTGATCAGGGGCATGATTTGGCAAACCCCACCTAGCATCCCTTGCTCAATGCTGGCTCATATGTCTAATGTTCTTTATGAAGAACGTCACAAGTGCTCAAGACTAATCTCGCTCCAGTGATATATCCGGATTACTCAGGGTTATTCGCCATCTTCCTCTTCTTGTTCTGCTGCTTCCCTCCCCAATTTTGGGTATCACGTTTAGCATGTACCAATATTTTAATCTTTCTTCCCCTAGTCACATTCTCATAGGGATCAGCCTCCGCTCAATAAAGTTGGTTTTAAGTAGGTCTAGCTCTTGCTAGCATCCAATCTCACATAGATTATAGCAGTTTGTTTACTCCTACTGTGATACATCATCCCATTTTAAGAGGCGACATAGGTAGAATCATCCCTGAATCAAGGACAACCAATTTAAATTAAAAAGATATATCTTTTTTCTGTGCGTTTTTAATATTCTTTTTTGCTATATTTTTATCAACCCTTTATTTTTCTTTTTTTTATATGGAATATGACCTTCATTCAGATCAGTGGTCCATCATTTCTATTTATTCCCCCAAACTGGTTCTGAGGTATACTTTGACCTACCATTTTTTCTATGGTTCAGAGGTCTTATTTTTGAAGACTTAACCATCTATTTAGGTTCTGCGGTCCTTTTTGGACTTAACAAAATCACAAGGATATAAGCAACTCAATGGTTCAGGGTCCTTTGGAAACACTCTTTTTATTATTTTTTATTCATTATCCACTGCTTTAAATATTTAACACAGACTCAATTCACATCCTTTCTTTTCAAAAGATTATTGATGGAAAAGGCATCTGTCAACATCTTAGTGATAATCTTGAATGAACCTGACCACAATGCAGCTATCTTGTTTCTTCTCCTAAAACCATGCATATCACGATAGTCAACTTTTTTGGCTTATCATTATTCTGATAAGGCTGGTTGGTTCTTATCAATTGTTGTTTTTGCCTTGATCCTTTTCTTCAAAGTCGTATCAAATGCTTGTAATTGTATCTCAATCAGGATATTTGATAATTGGATCAGATACTAATTGGCACTCATCCCTGATGTTGGTTCCACCAGCGAGTATAGAATTGGCGTCAACGTGGCCTTTCTTCTGTATAGTTTCTAAAATAGCATTTTTCCCGTCGCTGTATGATGACTTATATTATATGCAAACGTCACTGAACTGATGTATGTTCCCTATGCAGAAGTTATCCCTGTGACCAGCTTCCTCAAAGTCAATCCAGCGTTCCATTGACCCACTCTACCAGTCCTTTTGTCTCCATCTGGTAAGGTAGTGACGCGGAACCTTGGATCCCCATTATTTCATTTTAATCTAAGAACATGTGGGACTTAAATTCATTCCATTGTCACTCAATAAAACCTGCGAGCATCAATGTCAATAGAGTATTTGATCCAGGATAAACCTTGAAGTGCTTATAGCATCTGTTTTCGCCAGAGCCTTCATTTCAACTCATCTAGTTAGATGTTCAATTGCAACTATGATATATTTAAATCCCCAGTAATCATAGTTAATGTTCCCATTATGTCAATGGATGCCATATGCCAGGCAATTCCAGGGAATCCCAGTCAATATCAGGTCATGTTCTTGTGAGGCTTGTGCAAATGGTACTTCACACAACAAGCCAGATAATCTGATACATTGTAGTTGATGGAATACCAGTAATAATACTGGTGTGTGTTTGTTCATCTTCCTTTGGCCTCCATGCCCAACAACCTTATGCATGGCTTGGAGGATAGCTGCTCATTACAACTCCCTTATAAATAGTAATCATTTTCCATTGATAGTCTTGTAAAACTTGTCCATCCGTAGTCATGGGTTTTTCCATCGCTTTCTGAAGTTCACCTTGAATTTCCTGGGGATCGTTCCCAATTTCTCCTTTAACCATTATCTGTAATATCTCATCCGCTTGCTGGTATACCACTTGGATCATTAGTAACCTCAATAAGCCATTTGTATTCTGATTAGAAGCTCCAGCTTGGTGGACTATCTCATAATCATAAGCTTGTAGCTTCAATGACCATTGATTCAGTCATCCTTCCAGTTATCTCAAATTTTATAGTCAATGAAATGAGAGTGGTCCATCAACACTTTAAAGTGCGTTCTATGAATTTACACCCAAAACTGTTTACATGCATAGATTAAAGCAAGGCTTTCTACTCAGTCATGATGCAATTCCCCTCAGCTACTGAGAGTGTCCAGCTCACATATGTTAATGGGTGGTTGACCCCTGAATTCATCCACTTGGCCCAGAATGGCACCAATTGCTGTTATTGAAACATCAGTCTGTATTATAAATTCACAATCGAAATTTAGATATCTCAATATTGGAGAATTTATCAATTACTACGATAATTCATCAAAAGAACCATAGGCATCTTCATTCTAAAAAAATTCTTTTTTGGATCTTTCAGAAAATGAAATAGGTGCTCAGCAATTCTCATGAAAACACGTGTAAATCTTTGATAGTATCTGACCATTCCAAAGAACACTTGGATCTTTCAGACACTGTTAAGAACAGCCATTCGCTCTATGGCTTAATTTTCTGGGCTTGTGGCTGCAGTCCTCTAGAGTAGATAACGAATCCCAGTCATTCCAACTCTTTCTTGAAGAAGTGGCACTTTCTCAGCTTGATCTTCAGGTTAGCTGCGGACAGTCTCTTGAAGACTTATTCCAAGTAGTGTAAATGGTCAGTAAATGTCCTACTGAACACGTTTATATCGTCCAAGTATATCAGGATGCATAAAAAGTCTAGGTCGTTCAATATGTCATCCATGGCCCTCTGGAATATTTCAGGCGCATTACATAGACCTTAGGGCATCCTCGTTTGTTGATACAGCCCCTTCACAGTAATGATATATATTTCTCCTTATCTTCCATTATCAAACCAATTTTTAATACCCAGATACTATATCCATTGCAGAGAAATATTTTGCTTCTCCAAACTGAACTAATGCACTGTTGATTTGTGGTAGTGGATATGAATCCTTCTTTGTTATCTTATTCAGCTTCTGATAATTGGCCACCACCTGATATAAGCCATCCTTCTTCTTCACAATCAGGATAGGGATCGCCCAGGGACTTGACAATGGAACTAGAATCCCCTGCTTCACTATCTTGAGTTTTTCTCCTCCACTACCACTTCAGCCACTTTTGACTGTCGAATTAGTCTCATTCTTATCAGCAAATTTCCCCTGGTGTTGACTTTGTGAATTGCATTCCTTGCGCACCCCAAATCAAAGGTCATCCTGAGCAGATACTTCCCAATACTTGTCAAAATAATTCGAGCACCTCGTCCTGCTGTCTGTCCATCAGAGCAGCATGTTGCTCTCAATTGACTAAAGGATTAATACTTTCAGTCACCCCTGCAAGTAATCCCATTTCATTGAGGGTCCCAAGATCGTGGAATTTTCTCAATTTAGCCATTATATTAGATAAACAAAAGCGATGATATGATTCTTCTCATTCTTCATTGGTTTTTCACTCAAATTCACCAGGAGAACTTAAATTTCTTTATGGCCCAGAATAATTATTTCAGGAGCCACGCAAGGCTCTGCTCTGGATTCTTCCAAGGGCTTCCAACTTCTCCATACAGCAGCTCAGATATCTCTGATGTCAATACCATGTCAACTATGATCTTTAATCCCAGCGGCATGGTCCTTGAACTCTTGATCCTCAAAGGAATTCCCCATTTTCCAAAATTCAGTCGCCATTTCTCGTTGCTTTTGGACAACTAATTGGTCTTGAATTGGGACAATGCATTCATTGTACTTCAGATTGATGAAGTTATTCTAAATGGTAGTGGAGCTTCCCCGTATTTCTGATATTCTAATGCTAACGTCTGGCCCAATATGGTCATTGTATTATCTTCAAAATTACGTTTAACTCCATACTTTTATAAAACTCCATCCCAAGTAAGATAACATAGTTTTGATTGGCCAAATCTATTTCTGGAGAGGATAACACTAAAGATCCAAATTAGAGTGGAAAAGAGCTATACGCTCCACAGAAAATGGCTGTTGTTAGCCTGGCAGTCCATATATACTCTTTCTTGTGTTCTAGTTAAGCAAGGTTCTCATCTTCTTTACCAGCTTGGTTGAAAAATTTTTGATAGGTGCTCCACTGTCAACTATCGACTGCGCCTATACTCAATTAATCAGTATGTTGTATACGTACACTTGGAGTATTGTAAGATTGTAATTACTGAATGTATAGCAGCTTTACTTTCCAAATCAAGGGTGTTAATTATTTGTGCTGATTGATCAGGGAACGATTCTTTGATCACGCTAAGGGGGATAGACAGGTTTGCCTCATCTAATTTAACTTGGTCAATTTTTCCAGATTCTCTGCAGCTAGAATCTTGTCCACTAGTTGTCATGCATACGGCTGAGCAACTTCCTTAATTATATTGAGGTCAATCCCCTTTTCTCCGGATCTGGTTACCAATTTAACATCTAAATTGACCACTTAATATAGTTGATCATGCACATCATCATTGAAAAACAGATTACTAACATCATTTTCTTCATGCAAAAAATCAGGAGTATGGTTTAATCTGCGGCTCTATACTGTTACCCATCTAGGCTGCAGGCCAATTTCCTGACTCCTGTGCGGGTTTAGCCTCTTTCATCTGGACCACATTGATCTGTTTTTTTGTCTGCTTACATTGAACAGCGAAGTGTCCTTTTCCTCTGCACTAAAAACAGCATTTTATTTTTGTAATAATCTGCTTGAACTCTTTGAGCTTAATTCCTGGCAAGGTTCAATTATTGGATTCCTTAGAGCTCTCAGTCCCCTTCATAGAATTTTAATTTTGTACTGTACTTGGTTTGAAGCTTCTATTGAAGCATTAAATTTTGCTCCTAGTATCTTCAAGTGATCCACCATCTGCGAGGTGGTAATATCAGTAACAAACATGGAAGATAATATTCAATGTAATTTTGATAGGGCCGAAGGGCCGCTTGCAATGCAATCCATGCATCAAAATTGTCCATTATTTTCGTTCCAACTAAAATCTAGGATTCTTGGTAGAAACAATCGGCAAAACTTTCTAAGGATTTGTCCTTAGGGATTGGATTCCCATGAATTCTTGTTTGTGCTTTGACATATGCGTGGGAATTCCAAATTCTCCCATGATGGCCACCTTGGCCTCTGAGTATGACCAGCTGTCACCTCTAAATGGGGTAACACTAGGTTCTGGCAATCAGTATCCAAACAGTTCATCAACAAAAGCCTTTGGATAATTGCCTCAACCAAACATTGTCATGTCAACCAATCAGAAAAATGCAATGTCATTAATCCAATGGAACGTTGGTAATTTTGGTGTAGCTCTAAATACCTCCAAATTTTCTCTAGCCAAAACTCTTTGTTCAGCTACCTGAATGACTTGAGGAGTGGTTTTAGGAGTCATCTCCAAAAAAGTTGTAAATGTAGTTGCATATTTTGTGTAATACTCGACTTCCCAACTGGAGCCTTGGGGTCCTTTCTTTGGCGTTGGTTGCTACATAGGGCTCACATTCACATTTATGAGTCTTCAATTCTTCAACTTGCTTCATCAGCTGCTCTATAGCTGCGCTAAATTCCTTTAATTGAATGTAATCCGCTTCAAATTCAGTTTTTAAAAATAAAACTTCTCAAACTAAATATCTTTCCTTTTTCTCTAATGATGTTACTTTTCCTAGTTACTCATTGCCAAAATTAAAGACATCTTCAACTCCTTTCTCAATCTTGGGTACTCTTCTCCAAGGCATCAAATTCCTGATGATCCGCAGACTTAAGGCGTTCCTGTTGACATTTGCCAACTCCATCTAGAGTTTTCTTACCTCATCTTTATATGACATATTGCATTAGTGTATCCTACTCAACTACAACCCCTGTGGTGAGCACCAATTGTTAAAATTTAGGGGCTTCACTGCTCGTTCATGAATAATAAACCCCTAATTGATAACTGCACAGGTTTGATGTGTGCACTTTTTGCGTTGTCTGATAAGATATGATATCTAATTGATAATAGTATGTAGAATATTTTCTGTAGTTGAATAGAAGACCAGTTTTGGTCAAACTATTGACCTGTATTCATCCTCAAAAACTCTTGAAGTCTTCAGTAGGGATTTATACCCTTATCCACCTAACTCAATCCACGCTCTGACTCATAGTTTACGACCTTTCATCTGGTGACATGAAGTTGGCAGCAATTTCCATCTCAGCTAAGCTTCTCTTATTAAGGATTCTCGATACTTACTCTTTATCCTACTAAAGAATCCCCAATTAAATCACACAAGCAATAATTTCCTGAAGATATATAGACCTAAACCATAATGAATTCTAGTAATTAACTCCTTTTTTTATTGTAAATTATCAGGGGTTATACAGGAAATTTGGCGCCTAACCCTTGGTTAGCGCCTCAGCCATGAAATAACAGCCGTTGCCATTCTTTTTCTTTGACAACTCACCAGCGATGGCCTTTCCCATCCTGGTTAGGATTCCTTTGTTGGACATACTTGAGACCTAAAATGGAAAAAATCCGAAAACGTGTCTATAACGTTTTCCACTCAATCCTAGCAAACCAACTATATTTGGCAAGCGACCTAATTAAGTTTTTGGATTTGTTACCCATTATGGCAGGTCACAAACCAACTGACCTATTTGTAAGTTGCAGGTGGCATCACTCGCCTCACAACTTGCTCCTTAAATGTTCAATTGGTCAGTGATAAAACCCAACTGAACCCAATTGGTACACCTGATAATTAACTATTGATCAACTATCAGATGCCCTCATTTTGTCAGCAACTCTGCATGACGAGATTATAAGCATTCACCTAGATCAATCCCAATGGATCTGATCCTGGCGAATTACCTAAAATCCCTGAACATTATTAGCCCAAAATTGGGGTCAACCGATATCCAATCCACTCGTCATAGGGAATTATCTCCTAGCAATCCATGGTAATCTAGACGTCTGATAAGTGGGCAAAAATCTCAACAGAGGCCAATGCAGTTACCCAAAGTTCATCAACCACATGTCCCAAGTCCCCCAGTATGTCCAAGAGCTCCACGTGGGCATTAGGTCCCTTCTATTCTCTATAAGGAACCTTTTCCCAGTCCAACCTACGAGTTTGAGTCTTCAGACTTACATTATACTCTCCTTTTTGAACTGGAAACATACCTCCTCCTGGCATATGAACCAGAACATAGTTATTGTGTCTATTAGGGAATTTAATGGCCAAAAGGCAGCAAATTTTTTGAATTATATTGGGCCTCAAGATATGACTCATGGAACTTAGACACTAACTCCTTGTAATTCTAACAGACCTTTGCACTTACCCAACTATTTTCATAGGCTGGGTAGCTTTTCCATGCAGCCAAGTATTGTACCAACCTACTGTATTTCCTTGAGGCCAGTATTGCCTCCACTTCTGCCTCTTGAAAGTCCCCCATAATAATAAGCTCAGGGGTGGAAGGAAGCTCTCCCTTAAAGGGGGATAGTTGAGAGATGTGAAATACATTATGTTGTTTCCAATATGTAGGAAGCTTGATGCGGTATGCACTATTAACCAAATACTTTTCTACTTCAAAAGGGCCAGAGAGATTGCTAGCCAACTTCCTAGAGGAACCTTCATATTCAGGTTACGAGTGTCAAACATAACAAATGAGCCTACAGAGATATCGTGCCCTGGGAGTCATTTTCTATCAGAAAACTTCTTATAGTCTCAAATGGTTATTGGTAAGTGGTCATGGACAAAATTTTCGGTATCTCAGATCTGGGTGATCCAGTCCTCTGCTGCGGTGACATCTGAGGTTAAGCGTGCTTCAATATGGAAGGAAGGGTTGTAACCCAATGTTGCTTCAAAGTGGAAATATGGTGGAAGAGCATGGACATTGTTGTAGGCAAATTGCGCTAAAGGAAGGTCTGTGGCTCAAGTGTCCTGGGTAGCTGATGAGTAACAACGTAAGTAATGTTATAAAACTTGATTAATCTTCTCAGTTTGCCCATCCAATTGTAGGTGGTATTATGCATAACGGGCAGACTTTGACGTTAAGAAGTCCCAACAAAGGGTCTTAAAACCTGGCTTGAACTGTGGACCACTGTCACTTACAACTTTCGTTGAGAGTCCAAACATGGCGAAGACATGAATAATGAAGAGTGCTTCAGTATCTTCAGCTGTTGTGGTAGTGTTATATGGGATAAACAGTGCAAACTTGGTGAACCTATTCACAACCACCATTATGGCATCAAACCCCTTGGACACTGGAAGTTCAACGATGAGGTCCACTGAGACAGACGTTCAGAGAACCTCATCTTGTTAAAAAGGGTAGAGAAGGCCATTTCATCCTGTGCATCTAATTTGGAGTGAGCACAGAAAACACAGCTTGATACCCAAGCTGGGTTACTTTTAGAGAACCCATGCCAATTGTAAGTTCTTTTGACTAGCTCAGCACAATTTTTTGAACAAAAATGTCCTATTGCGGGTGGTGTGGGGTGCTCTGCAAAAACCTGCATGCGCAGGGTGGTGGAACATAAATCCTATCCTAAAGAAGATTATCCCATCTTTTAAGTGGTACTGGGGTCGTTTGCGCTGTTTAGTCTCCAGGTCATTCGCCATCTCAATTCCCACTGGGCAACATAGTTGACTTGTTAAAATGTGTTCCCATATGGGTGTTTCTGGAGAGATATCAGCATATGCTACCATAACAGGGGCGAGGGAGAGGATCAAGGTGGAAAGCACCACTGAGGTGAGCTCAGACAGGTCCTCCTCTGGGCCTGGAGCCAATGTAGGGTTGCAACTCAACAAATCAGGCAGCACTTTAGTAACCCTTTTATGAACTCATACTTGATGTTTTAGTTAGTAAGATCCCTGTATGTGCGTGCTTGAAGATGAGACAGCTTTTGGGGTTTTCAATAATACAGTAAGGACTTATGGTCTTTGCGTACTGTGACTATGCTTTGCTCTTTGAAGAAGATTTCTTAATGGGTCAGCGACCATGCCAGCGCAGCCAACTCTTTATCATAGATTGCACATGTTTGTTCTGTGGAGATGAATTTACTTGAGAAGAATACCATAGTGTGCTCCATCCCTTAATGTTCTTGCAACAGTACCTCCCTACTGCAACTGCTGATGCATCACATGACACAATTAATGGCTTGGATGTATCAGCATGCCTCAGGACTGGCGCTGACAGAGTAACTATTTTAACTGCCTTATAGCTTGTTGACACTCCTTTTTATTTGAAAGTGACATTATTTCCTGTCAGTGGATGAAGGCTTGCCAGATTGGCGAGCGCAGGAGAAAACTTCTTTAGGAAAATCATAGGGCCTAGGAAGCTTCATAGTTGTTTTTAATGGTAGGGTTTGTCCAGGACTTAATGGCCTCCAGCTTATAGGGGGGACAGCATACCCATCCTTAAAAACCAGGTTCCCTAAGAAAGTTACTTCCTCTCAAAAGAATTTGCATTTGGAAGGCGTGACAAAGAAACTTGCCTTAAGAAGGGCTGCTATTACAGCCTCTAATTACTTGGTGTTTTGTTCATGGTTTGGGGAATGGATAAATATATCATCATATTAGAGACAACACAGTTAAAACTTTAGTCCCAGTACATCATTAATTAATCGTTAAAAGGTTGCCAGGGTTTTCTTCAGTCTGAATGGCATCACCTTGAATTGGAATATCCCATGCCTTTACCTAATGGCCCTGAGTTACTATTGCCCTTGACCCTCACCTGGTTAAAGGCAATAACCAGGTCCAACTTTGAAAGTACTCGGGATTTAGCAATAGCCTGAGCAATGGTTTGTTCCAAGAGGAGAGTGTATGGGTCTGGAACTGTAAAATTATTAACATGGCTAAATACATGCTTGGGCGTAAGGTCCCATCCGCCTTCTAGGCAAAGACAACTGGTGAGGCGATAAGGAAGGATTTCTTGATAATATATCCTTTTTCCAGCATGTCATCTAGCCATATGCCCAGAGCCTTGTCTTATTCCTCCGTGTGAGGGTATGAAGGGAAGTTTATTTTAATAAGATGCACTGTTAGCTGGAAGGAAAGATCATATTCTGAATGGGGAGGAAGTTGAGTTGCAAGTCTCATGTTAAAGACGTTATTATATGAGGCTAGGAAGTCAGAAAAACTTGGGGGAGGTCCAGAGGGGGCAGCTCAGAGGAAGATATTGAGCTAAGTGAGGGCTCTGATGTAAGAGTTCAAGAAGTGAAATTTCCAACTGCATTACTTACTGGCATAGGACAAAAAGATAAGATCTAGATAATATTCACCTGTTGAAATGCCACTACCCTACCCCATGATGACAGGGTATAGTAAATCAGGTACAGCTGAAGGGTGGTTACTAAAGCCAAATTTTATGATGAAGAACTGCAAGGGACGTTGAACAGTGTGGCAGGTCATTGGTGCAAATGAAGCGCCCAATATAGAAGTATCTAGCACTGTGTCCAAATCTAGAGATTTCTACCCTTAGATCCATAAAGTTGCCCGCTTCTCTAGTATCAAGGAGTGCTTGTACTGTGACCTTCTGTACTCCTACTCTAAAGGTAATGGGAAACAGGAAATAAGCTTGGTTCTCTTTATTAATCATGGAAAGAGAGAGGTCAGCAGAAATTAGGGCTGGCCCCATAATGAGTGTGGCCCATTAATAACCAATGAGCTATCCTAATTCTCCTTATGGATCCCTCTGTGAGGTTCTCCTGATTCCCAGGCAGGATGGGATTAGAAGGATCTACCACTATGCCTTGTTCATCACTGTTGTGGTGAGAAACTTTCATAGTACTATATGGTGGGTGGCGCTAACATGGTAGGTGAAGGGCTAGTATCATTGGTATGGGAATCACTTTCCTGATCGAGTGCTACATGAGCTTCCACCTGGTTTAATTAGATAGGTGTTAGAGTAGGAAATCTTGGGTCCAATGTCACAGTCAACTCCTCATCTGTAGTGAAGAGGAAGGGACTAACCATCAGTGGTTTGTTACTCTTCAAATTAACCTGTGGGTAGGGAGATACCACCTCAAACCAAGGATAGAGCTTCCATGGACCATTATTCCATGAAGTGGTAGGAGTAGGTGTTTTATACTGGAACGAACCATCTGGAATGGGGTTTGCAGTTGGAGATGACATTACTGCAACGTATTTTATGATTTCATGGAAGGGTTTTGCCCCCACTGAATATGCTAAAGAAAACGCAGCCTCCGTGGACACTGGAAGAGGATCTCATTCGGAATTGCTGGCTGGGAGTTTTATAAGAATTCTCTGAAAGCTGACACTGCAATGTCTGTAGTGATCCCAGATATAAAACTAATTCTGTGAAGACCTCTGCCAATGAAGGCAAGTCAGTGACCTTTTGTTGGAGAGTGAAGAGATGGTAGAGGCGGATGCTCTAGATTCAGGTGCTTGTACTGCATCAGATACTAGACTCAATAAAGGAATGTCATTCTACAATTTGTTTGCAGCCCGTTTTACTTTTCTGACCCAGTGGCGTGCCTCTCCACCAAGGACATCTAAGAACGATACACTTCTCTGTGCATCAGTGGGAGTAGAAGTTTAAGAACCCCCATCTTCAAAGCATACACGAAGCTCTGATAGAGCATCTAGCACCTGTTTCACTACTTCAGAAGATGGGAGTGGGGAATCCCTATTGTCACTACATCTGCTGAAGGTGCAGTCTAATTTCCTGGTGGTGTATGGACTCTATCTGGGGTCAATAGAAGTTGTTTTCATGCCCTGAAGAAGAAGATGTTTGACCAGCAAGAGAAAATTTAAGTCACAGGGAATGCAAATTCACTGTAACCAAGTAAGCAACTGCTTCGCCTAATCCCATGAGGAGGGCGGAAAGTGCTGAGGTTATTAATCAATCCATTATGTCATGGAACCTGCTGATTAGAGTAAGACTGAGCTTACAATCTGGATCTGTAACAATCCTGTGGAAAGCTTAAAATGCCTTGGAATAGCAGCTCTGATCTCTTGTAGGAGAAATCTTCTATGATTCTTGTGGGGGAGATAAAAATTAAGAACATACCAAAGGCCCCATTGCAAACAAAATGGCCTTAATGGGGGCAACTGGGCTCTTGATGGGGCATCTCCCAAGGGTGGGAGAGGCAGGAGGATGACCAATCCTCCTGGGTTTACAGTTGGTGATCTTTGGGCTCTTTTTCCAATTTATTCTGGTACTGATATATCATAATAAAAACTATGAAATCATTAAATTTTCAAAATTTTGAAAATGCTGATTGGATTTGCAAGTCAAATCAAATCAAACTGATTTGACTTTCAGGAGGTCTTAGACTTCACATTATGCCAGTTGAGGGGTTTTGCAATGGGTTGATGGGTTGAGGACGTCGTCAGGACGTTGGAACAATTTTATAAATTGATTTGGGCAGGATGGCCCTCCGCGAGATGGCCCAGATTGTCCAATGCTTAGTTACCACCTCATGGTTGAAAGTACAGCCATTTCTTGCCCCAAACCAGAAAATCTTAATTAGTGGAGACAGCCTCAATTTGTTAAGTTGTGGCAAACTACTAGTAACTCTGCGGGGAGAATTAGTCCAAATTCACAACTATTTTTTGCAGGGGAGTTGGCCCTGTAGCTTGTCCACTGGGTGCCAAGGGAGGAGAAGATTGTTTCAAAGAATTAGGAGGATTCAAAAGCTCTTCAGAAGCATCTGAATGGCATTACATACCCGTAGAAGAAATCTTTGATCATTGTGATCACTATCTATAGGCCACCGGACTGATGGCTTGGAGGGACCACTTGATGACCATTTACCCTAAAACGCAGAAAGCTGCATACTTTTCTGGGTTAAGTGAAAGTATATTGGAAAAAAGAGATGGAGTTTACAAGTAGGTTTGCTAGAGATCAGCTTTATTAAACTTAAGAGTGAGAATGGAATGATAACTTCTCCTTCCAGAGGCAGTTGCCTTATATGCGAAAAATAGGGAAAAAGGGGGTCATGGGTGCGTTCCTAGACAGGGGCAGCTGACGTTTTCATGGGTACCCAGCCTGGGATATGGCGTCATCAGCCAGCTTTTGCACTAGGTTGCAAAACTCTGGCAACAAAAGTTTCTGATCCTCCATGGAGGACCCTCACTGATCCAAACTAGAACGGATTAGTTTGGACCAAAAGGCTGACAGAATTGGATTCTGCCAGGGTCAAATTTTAACAAATTCTTAAAAAATTTTGAAATTTTTCTGATAATGGATTCCTGACTCAGATTGGCATTCCTAGACCCAGAATTTTTGATTTATGTTCTGAACCAGTTTTCCTGACTCAGGAACCATTTCCTGAGTTTTGAAGTCAATTTTCTTATCTAAGGTTGTTAGGAATGGCGAGTTGGAAAACATTCGAAGGTGGAGGTGCTATTGGTGACTTCTGGCTTGGATTACCTCCCTGCAAACCTCCTTTATTTTTTCAGTAAGGGAAGAGGTATCCAATGGGGATACTGTGGAAGGATCCTTTGGGGCAATGTGGTTACCCAACGTTCATCAACCACATGTCCTAAGTCCCCAAGTTAATCCAAGGGCTCCATGGGGGCATTAAGTCCCTTCTTCTTCTTATAAGAGACCTTTTCCCGGTCCAACCCAAGTGGTTGTTTCTCTAGACTTATAGGAACCATAAACTTAAGGAAGCTAGTACTAACTAGGAATTAGTAGTTATTGTTTGTAAACACTATAGCAGATGCACTAATCTTCAAAGACCAAACCATATTGATAACGCACTATATGCATCCTCGCTCAAAGTAATCACAGATCAAGCCTAATCTTAGGGCTGCTAAGGCCGCATCAGGAGCTATTCTAATTTTATGAAAATTGACTAGATATCTTATTCATAGGAGCGCTGCTGTCAATAATAGCGCAAACCTAGAATTTTTTTACTTAAACATCAATATAAATACTATCATAGATCTAATGTGAATACCTAATTTTAACTAATAGTAGAGGTAGAGTAAACTTATTTAATCATAGTTATGATTTATTCTCCTACATCAGGGAATTGTGTATATAAAGACTTGAGCAGTAATGCGACTTTTACTCTTTTTAAAGGAGGTAAGGCTTAAGAAACCTCAGTATCTTCAAATTTGTTGTGTTTGGAGATTTGTGTGGCATAAAATTGAGAAACAACGTCTTGCCCTTTTCAATACATGGCCATTCGCTGACTAGTGACTATGGCCAATACAGCAGAGTCACCATTGTCAGTTTCTTCAATCTAATATCTATCTACATCTTTCCTGTAATTTTGATACAAGGCTGAGTGATGACCATTCGTAGAGCGCCCCCCTTCTACTGCTTGTTTTTCCTATATTGCGTTCTTGAAAGGTCACAAAATTTACCCCAGGGCATTGCAAAGGATAGGACGCCGCATAGTGACCCTTTGTTTTACAGATTTAAAAAATCATCTTTGGCATATTTCAGCAATTTCTAATTTTTCTCCTTTTTTGATGGAAGCTCTCTGTGGTCACTTTACTGCCTTCACTAATTCTTGGTCTTTGACTGGTTAAAATTCTACAATGAGCAGTACAAAAGTGACTTCACACCTCTTTTAATATAAAATCATGGATGGCTTATTCAAATAATTACAAGCGCTTGCAGCAAAGAGTGGTGTAACTTGGGGTGATCCTGTGCGGCATTCTGGAGCGCTTCTTAGAAGTTAAATTCAATCATGGCTTTAGAGCCCAGCAGTGTCTGTGCTAAGTGGTAAAATTAGTTAGTAAAATTAATAATGGGTTTGTTCTTTTTAAAATTGATGGTTATCAATTCAGCCTTCCAAGTGGCCATGTGTTTTTGTTTCTAAATTCTCTTGATACCACATTTTCTGCATCAGCAAAGATCCGATGTTCTTCAGGTAGGTAGAGCATGTTACAATCTCGAATCTGGGCATATAAAAAATTAATCATAGTAGTTTTTTTAAAAGGTTCACAAGCTCTTTACATGTTCATCTTGGACATTTTCACAAATGATTGCACGTTCCCATAATTGTCAGATTAAGTTAGATTAACTATATTGAATTGATGGAATCCAGGGTAAGAGCTTCCAAGTCTGGACGTCACTGATGTAATACTGATCTGAGGTCCTAAGTTACTAGCATGGAGTTGACTCTGTTCAGGAGTTGGCGTCTCTACAGAAGGTGGCAAGGCAAAATAATGAAGTTGACACTGAACAAGTAGGTTATGCATTGTCTCTTGGGTGGATTTCTCTTCAAAAGTCTTTTTCTGAGTAAACTCTGTTTGAGCAAAGAGCATATTTCGATGAGAACACTGACATCTACCATTCTGTAGATCACTTTCAACCTTTCATTCCAAGTGGTTTAATCTCCTTTTCTCAAAGGTTTTTTGTTTAAATTCCTAAATTTTGTGAGTTCTATAAATATGTCACACACCATAGTTCACAAATTACCTGATTCATTTTTGTGAACAGTCTCCTTGGTATAACTGTTTGTAAAAATAGTTATAAAAAATTGTTTGACTGAAGGATACCTCTGCTATCCTGGTGAACGACCAAAGTAAGCCTCTCAATCCTTCAATATCCCATTATAGCTTCTTACTGGTTTATGATTTTATGTAAATTAGACAAAAGCGGTTGGTGGTCTCAATGTTGTTCTCAAATGCTGTGCAGTCATTTTTAATTTCCTGCTGTGTGTATTTGTTGAGTACCTTAACAACCTGAGCCCGTCAAGTATCATCTTTATAAGTTAAAAGTTTACGCTCACCTTCTTCAGTAATTTGAGTCATTCCTTGTATTAAAATTTGGTGACTATTCGGTTGTCCATGGTTTTTATTCTATAGTAAAAACGTTTTTAATTCTTTTAAGATCATCCAGGCATTTCATATCTGAACGCTAAAATATGGTTATTGTTAATTTTCTGATGGAAACCCTGGAAGCTAGATCTCTAGTTGTCTATTAAAATCCTGTAGCGTAAAACAATTTAACTTATTTCTGTTTATCACTTCTGTAACCAGGGTGTGGTTGTAAAAAATGGTCAACCTAAATCTCACATAATGGGTTGGAGATATCCAACATTATATTGCCCCATTTGGGCTAGATTAACTAACTTGTTGTATTACTTGACTATTTCTATAAGTCTCAAAATATGCTCATATTGCTGAATGAGATGTTTTGTTTATGTTGACAATAATTTAATGCATATTTCAGTCTCATTTTTTTAAATTAGTAGATTAGGTCTTGAGGTAACAATTGTCTAATCTTTCTTAGCTGCTCCGCGGTGAATGTATAAGTATTAAAGCTTCTGGAAGATGAGAATATTGTAATCTAACTTCCTCTTTAGAGCCATTTGAGTAAGAGTAGGATGGTATACATAGAAGATAACTGATTGTTTATAATTGCCTTCTCTTTCTTCCTGAGTCAGGTCCATAAAAAGTTTTTAATTTAAACTTTTTTGCTACTAAAGCACATGTAGTGAGCACCACTTGTGTAAAATAAGGTCTCTCCATGCACTACATGCACAAGTAGACTGTTCGCCCAATATAGCTTCTTGATTTAATGTATAATCAGTTTATTCAGTAAGTTAGCTAATTTTTGGTATGATAAAAAATAAACTTCTATAGATCCTAATTGGTAAATAGTTTCTTTTGACATTAATACAATCTGTTATTTAAGTTATCAGTAAATATTTTACTCAAACCACATCCTTAAAAATTCATCATATCTTTTGTGATGGAAACCATTGACAATATTAAATTAATGATAATGAAGGGAAGTTAATTAGCATAAAAGAATAAAGATTTATTTAGGTCTCCATTCAGTTAGATACATTGTATATAAGTTTTATTAAACCTTATATCAGGAGTTAAATTTCATTACAAAATTTGACAAGAAAAACTTTGATTAAATTTTTATTATTAACACTGGCCATTAATTTTTATTGTACTATCATAAGCACCAGAAGCTGGATTATTGCCAGGCATGTACCTACCATAATCTTTGTAGCTTTAGTTTCAAATGTATGTTAATAAAGGGGCTGATGAGCGTTCTGCCTGACATGTTAGACTGCAACCTGAAGTTGGCTTCAGGTCCATATGATGCCCTGTCTGAGCTTACCATAGTTTTGCCCTTCTACAATATGCTTGCCCATGCATCTGTCACAGTATCTTATGCTGATATGGCCCTAGAGACACCCATTCTTGCATGAGTCTTGGCAGCTTTGTTATGTTGCCCAGAAGGTTTAGAATTGGTGGAAGACCTAAAGACTTGAACCTGCAAGCGGCCACTTTATGCATTATGTGATGATGTAATTTTCTTCTGAGAAGGGATTTGATTCCCACCTGCCCTACACATACGTTATTAAAGATCACCACGTTTCACCTATGGTAAACCACTCAGTATCAAAACTTTGTGCTGAAATTGTCAAGAGGACATAAAATTGGGCTGGTCCTCTAAGGACATTACATACTGGGTAGCAAGTTGCATACCTGTGCTTGCTCCAAGTCTGAACAATCAGGGATGAAGGGTTTTTTCCACCCGCTGCAACAAGAATAAGGTCCCTGGACATCATTCTGAGTGGAGTTCATCTTTTAAACATACCTCTCAAAGAGGCATAATGCTGTAATGGTGGTCATAGATAGGTTCGCCAAGTTTGCGCTTTATACCTTATGCCACACAACTATTATGGCAGCAGAGACTATAGCTCTACAATTGTGCACATGTTCTGCATGTTTGGTCTTCCCAATTAAATTGTGTGTGAACATGGCCTCTTATTTTTTGGCCAGGTTCTGGGTTGCTTTGCTAGGAATCCTTAGAATTAGGCCTTGCTTTTCTATGTCATATCATCCACAATCAGATGGGCAAACAGAGAGGGCCAAATCAAGTACTAGAGAAATACCTACAGTGTTGCTCTTCAGCATCCCAGGATACCTGGGCCAAGGACCTACCTTAGTTCTAATTGCATACAACAAAGCGCTTCACTCTTCCAACAGGTCTGCCTCATTTAGGCCACCTTGGGTATAATCCCTCTTTATAAATTGGATAACAATTAACACCAGTGGTTCCAGAAGTGTAAGAATGCATCTCTCATTTCTGGGACACCAAAAAGCATTTTCAGGAACAGTTTTTTGAGAGCCAATAAAGATTACAAAATGTTTGTCTTCAGAAATGGCTTCCAGGGATTGATATCTCATTGGGCTTATGTTATGCTGAATAACATAACTTATACTTGTAGTTTTCCTCATAGAAGCTAGGTAAATGCGCTTAGGGACTTTTAAAGTGGAGAATAAATTTAGGAAATAAGTCATAACGCATTAAGATCTTCACACAATGAAAGCAACATAATGTGATCTTCATCTCTAATTATCCTCATTTTATTGGGGATTGATCTTATACCCAGATCCTTTTTATGGGTGACAGTCAAGTGGCAGAAGATGATGTGATGTTAGCTTCAAAAAATACATTAGTCTGTACAGTACCTTGTTGCATCAAAAAGCCTACCCCGCCTTTGAAAATAGTTGGGTAAACAAAGGAATTTACAAGTTTCAAGGAGTTAGTGGAAGATTTTCACAAGTTGCATAATGAGGCCATATCCCCTAAAAAATCGCTGCCATTCTTGCTTTAATCTCCCACAAGACACAAGAACTAACCCTTGGTTTATGTGACAGTTGAGGGAATCTTTCCTGTCCAAAAAGGAGAATATAAAGGGAGTCTAGAGGCCCAATCTCTTGGTCTAGACTGCAAGGAGTTCCCTCACAGGCACGAGAGGGGGCCAAAGGCACCAGTGAAGCCTTTAGTACATCTGTGCGATTTGGCCCATGTTGTTAATGAGCTGTGGGTCACTGCTCTATCCCATAAAGACCCTCCTACTGTAACCCCCTCTCAACTTCTTCCTTGTGGAAAAAATTAAGGGGGTCTTTAGGGAGGTAGCTTATATCAGGTGCCTCAGAAGATCTCCAAGACTCATCCTACCCCCAATCTATTATCCTCCAACCGCTCTTAAATGACCTATTTATGCCTCAACGCTTGGAAACCCTTTACTGAGTAAAATAAGGCGTAATGGATCATGCAATATGAAGTTAAAGATTACATATTGCTGATCTGTGTCAACAGTTTTGACCCTGGACTGAATATTAATTAACTGGTGTAAAAATTTACTAAGGAGTTGATTATTGGTTGTCAACCCAGTAACCTTTTTACTGCACAGGTTTGGTTTCCTCGTGCACCTTGCATTGTAAAGAATATATATAATCCAATTATAGTATGACGACTATTATCCGTAGTTGAGTTAGAATTATCTTCAGGCCCAACGCTTCAGTTGGTATTTCCAATAATACTGAATATTGCACTCTTAGGGATTCGTTCCCTATAATCCTGTCACTTGATCTTTGTTAAGATCCTCTGATGACAGTCTCCTTCAGCCCAACACACAGTTGGCAGCAATCTCTTGCCGTGGTTTCCTTCATCTCTAGATCCCCGCTCAGATCTTTACTCTTCTCTGAGAGTCTACCAATTATTGCCTTCTGCAATAATATCCTTGAGATGAAATCTTCACGCTAGATGCTGATAGTTTAACTATTACTGAATCTACAGTCAAACTAATAATGTTCTTTATTAATTCTTATCCAAATGTAAATGTGTGTGTTTTCTTTATTATAGTGAATTCTAGGGAATTTTTAGGGGATTCAGCTGTCTAACCCTCAGTTGACACCTCTTCGATGAAATGGCAGCCATTGCCATTGAACCACCCTTCCTCGTCTCAGTAGCGATGGTCTTCCCCATCCTGACTAGGATTCTGACGTTGGACATCCTTGAGACCTCAGATGGAAAGAGTCAGAAACGTGTCCCTAACGTTTTCCTCTTGATCCAAGAAAACCAACCATAATTGGCTAGCGACCTGCTTAGGTAATGGGACTTATTACCCATTATGGCAGGTAACTTTATAACCAATCATTTTGCTAGTTGCAGGTGGCATCACTCGCCTCACAACTCACCATTCATTCCCAATCAGTCAGTGATGAAACCTGACTGATCCCAATCAGTACACCTGATAGTTAATCACTATCAAATACCCCTATTTTGTCAGCCACTCCGCCCAATGAGATATTAAATACTCATCTGGATCAATCCCCAATGGATATGACCAGGCAAATATCCCAAAATCCCCCAAATGTAGTTCCTCCAAAATTTGGGCCAACTGATTTCCGATTCACTTCACTTTAGAGAATTTTCCCCTAGTGACACCAGGTAATCTAGCAGGCTGGGAATATGGGCAAAAATTTCAACAACTGGAAAAAGAAATTTATGAATGGAAAAGAGTATGCAAAAAATCAATTTAGAAGAATTTTCTCAAGTTTTCTCTATCAAAATGGTTTTGCTGTCAATACAAGGTATCCATTGTCAAGACTTTTATAAGTTGGTACAAATTTATAAAAAATACCCCTCAACCATGCTACTAGAAATCAACCAATTGAAACTGACGTAAAGAAGGATTAAGCCAGACCAGTCTAAGCTACCTTCTATTCTTGTTTCTCTCCTTCACTATTTAGACAACTCCTCCTCCTAAGGTCTCTTGTCATTATCCAATTTTTGCCCTTTTTGATAAAAGCATGTGTTTATTCAAATCTTTCTATGAATACTCTACTGTTTATTTAATTCTAACAAATTTTTTAATCTAGTGAATCATGATGCCATCAGAATCAAAACTCTAATAATTGTTGAGAGGCCATTCTGATCCATCATTTTAGCTTACCGCATCATTATGAAAGTTGTATGAAGCTATGGTCCCAAATTGATTCCATGATCCATTGTACACAAAGGACATTCTCATATGCTAGATTTTCCTCACTAACCAACCTTGTCTTGACATGACCTAGCCAACAAGGGGCTTTCAATTCCGCTGCTCATGGAGGCATTTTTTAACTTTTCAGACTTATACCTTCAATGTACCACTAGTTGGCTCAATCTGGGCAATAAAATGGCTATCACCCTGTTGATTTTGTTACGCTGCTCATCTGCAAAAAACGCTGTCCTCCCAACCTGAAAGAGGATCCCAGTTTTCAGATCATCTAGTGCACCGATCCTTGGGGCAATCTAACTAGCTTATAGTATTAGAGCCATATGCCATCCTGACCTCTTTGGGGACTCCAGATGGCAGTTTAATCACTCCAACTACTTCATAATGATTACTGAGCTCATACTGTATATTTATATTAACCAATATAATTTAATTGGCGATTTCATTAATCCTAAATATGTAGAATTACTCCAGGTGAGCCTAGTGCCAATTATAAGTATGAAGGAAAACTAGAGCTTTTTTAAATATTTAGCAAGGCCAGAAACTGCCAACCCAGGAGAAGTGGTCATCCTGTATGCCTCTCCCACCCTTGAGGTTTCCTCATCAAGGCCACGGTTGCCCTCATTGCAGCCATTTGATTTTCTATAAGCCTTTGGTCATTGATAAATTTTTACTACCCTAACAGGAATACTAGGGTGACTCTCCTATCAGTCGTTAGGGCTGCTATGCTACTGGTATTCTGGGCCTTTCATTGGGTTGTAACCCTCAGACTGGAAGCACAATTTACTATATTTAGCAAAATTCATGACACTTACCACCCCTTCTGGGCTTGCATGGAAAGTGTCCATGGTATCCCTCCATTGTGTTTTGCATTTAAGTACTCAAAGAAATGGTGCCCTTCTCTTGCCGCTGCATCAGCCTCCGCTCACCCCCACTATCAATCACCTCATTGCTTCCCCAATTGAATTTTTAAATGAGTTTCTCCTAACTTCTCCTTTATTGGGAATTTTGTGGGTTCAGCTCCTCCTAAGCCAACTAATAAGGACTCAACAAATATTTTTCCAACCCAGTTGATTCACAATCACATATTAGATTGCCTTAGTTAACGGTTGCTGACCAAATGCTTCCAGCCACACCCAAATATTGCCTGTTTATGGTTTTAGTTGGCCAATTTTAAAGAATTTAACCTAATTGAGTGATATTAATAATTTAATTTAATCTTATGGGATCAGGCCCAATTTTGATTGGCCCAAATGCTTTTTTAAACTCACCTTAAACCCACTCCTCATTGCCTTTTGCCCTCTGAAAGGCTACCCATTTTACAAATACCACCATTGTCTTGCTGTCAAAGCGGCAACTTCCCCTACCTTAACCCTTTTTCTTTAATCCCTACACGTGCCGTGTAGCCCATATACAACTAATATTCTCTTTTCCAACCTCTCAGCTGACTTCCTAAAAAGATCAAATTTGATATAAAGATATTGCCTTCTCCAAAGGTTGCACAATCATTGATGCTGCGAGTTCAGAAAAGGTAGTTCCTATTGCACAGCCCACCCACCCAGCCGCTTCTGCTTCTCCTGCATGGCAATTCAGTCATCCACATAAAAAACTTACACTCTTCAATACATCAAACAATACGCATAGCTTTATCCTTTATGAGATAACTTAGTTATAACAAAGAAAATCCCACATCGCTGATGCCACACCTATTGTATCTGCCCTTGTTTGGTGACTAAATAAAACAGCACCATATATGATCACAACCCAACCCTTCCATCCAGTATTAGCTGCTCAAGTTCACCATAATGGTGCCATGTTTAGTTTTTTTAATCAGATGTTAACACATTTTTTGAAAAAGTCTTTAAATGCTCAGGCTTCTTAGGTTGAGACCCTTCATAACATAAAACTAATTATTAGTTGCTTCTAAATAACCATATTTGTTTAACTTTATATCTCAATATAAAAAGCTTTTCTCTCTCGTTGCAAACACTTTTTCAACATGTTCAATTCAAGTCTAGATAAGATTGATAATCTTGTCGAGGAGAATAGTGTACACCCAATGTTGGGCACATTTGGGCGAGTAAAGTTAAGGGCACAGGTGTAGGCCCCACATCAACCAAGTATTATGAACGCCCCAGAGAATCTGGCGGCATAGATAAAATAAATATTAAAAAACTGGCGATTACCATTTCCCTGGAAATTTTGGCCTGGTAAGTGCACTGCAACCAGTTCATCAATACGCCTCACTCCCAACCATTATTGTCAGTGGGACAAGGGGTGCATTTCTTCCTGGATTTTCAAAAAACGGCGCTTTGGGAGAAGTTTTGTGGAAATGCATACACATTCCTGAACGCAGTGTACATTGCGCAATACTCCATGCCTTGTGTTTGGCTAAATCTAGGACTTTAAAACAAAACTGCGGTGGATGAAGCCACAAAAATGCAAGTGGTAGTGGACCTCCCAGATTTTCAATGGGTAGTTAAAACTAAGCGCACTCTCTGGACTAAATCAAACCAAATTTTCTTAACTTTTGACTTCCTACCTACTACAGTCAAGCGCACCATGCTGGAGCACCACCTGGAAGCTGGGCTCACCAAATATGAGGAACTACAATCTTTTGAGATGCAGCTTTTACGCTCATGCCGGACCTGTGCACAGGCAAGGCAATTGGTGTTACCTATTTATGGGGATTTGGTTTATTTGACCAAAATATCTCGCGCCGCTTTTTTAGAAATAAATGGGCAAAACTCCCACCCATTCATGGTCACCGTGATTAGCGCGCTTCCTATCTGCACTTACTGTTGTGCTTTTGGCCATAAGGTTTATACCTGCCCTTCCAAGGAGGGCATTGCTCAAATCAAAATAATCCCAGAAGCAATGTGTGGTGCAGATTCCCACTATGAACCAGCATTGACACTGATGCAGCCTTCCTGTGGGGCGCACCTGGGTACTACATTCAAGTGAAACCTGTATCCCCACAGGAGTGTAAGAAGTCCAAGAAGGCCCGCAAGGTGGCAGCTAAGGAGGCAGCCAAGACTGCGTCCGTGATCCTGCCCGCTCAACTCTAGGAGATCATTGAGTCATTTATGGCAGAAGCGGCTCATATCCTTTTACCAATAAGATTGGGCCGCACAAGCTGAAGTTTCAACTGTGAATTGGTTTCATCTGACCAATGCTACCAAGCATCAATTGAATCCAAGTTACTCAACAATATTCCTGCCAAAATTTCACCTTCATGTGATGGTGCACCACAAGTGCACACAATGCCAGAAAAGTCGTCCCAGAGTGGGGAAAGAGCCGAAGGAAAAAGCTAATGCAAACCCCACAGCTAAAGCTTCCCATGCTGAACCATACTCCATAGCACAGAATATCCATGCTGCCAGACAGCAACATGCTGAGAATGAGAAGTCTGAATGTCACAGGTGCCCTTCCCCTCGCACCTAAGGTGTGATGGGGGAGTTTTTACTATAAGGACGTTGAAAATCGCTGGACTCAAGGCCTTGCCGTCCTGGGCTAGGAAACTAAGTTTTTTTAAAAATGATTTACCTGTGGACATTCTGGCCATTCAGGAAGCCCACTGTCTTCGCGGTGCAGAGGAACAATGGGCAACCATGCTCCTCCCTTCCCTTTCCTTTTAGTCACTGCACTATGGGGGTGCTTGTTCAAGTGACCCATAGTTTTAAATTTATTTTGTCAACCTTGTACCTTGACGGCTGCATCCTTGTAGTCACCTTTTCATGGGATGACGAAGTGCATGCAGTCAACATTTACACCCCAACCTGTGCACAAGATTGTCAGGAATTCTTCTCAGCCATCAATTCCCTTCCGCTACCCCCTGACCCATTTGTTGTTGGTGACATGAACTGCTGGACCAACCCAACCACAGACTGCTGGCCCTCATCACCTACACCCACAGGGGCATGTTGAACTTCACATTCTAAAAGCCACCCTAGGGTTGTTTGATACTTTGCCTCATCATTCACCGCTACTTACAAAAATGTCTCGCCCCCATGTGCACAATGGCCAGCTAAGGTCCATGACCTATTTGCCCTATTTTCGCGCCATTGAAATTTCAATTCCAAATTTCCCACTTTACCATGACTAAAATTGATTTATCCAACCACATAATGGTATCAATTTCATTCTGTTTGTCTAAACCAGCAGCCCAGGCACCGAAGTGGTGCAAACTCCACCCCACCAAGATTACATCGCCCAGGTTTTCCTTATGGTTGGACACTAAGACCTCGGCTCCAGAGCTTACCACACCATTATGTGCAGACTTAATATCCACATGGTCAACCTTCAAAGCGAACACCATCTGCTAGGCTCACCACATCTTATCACGTCGCTTATGGGCTGGATCAACAGTCATTTTGTGCACTCTGGCAGAAGTGGACCACCTGGAGTCTAACGTCCCTGCTGCAGGCTACAGCCCAGCTTGGGGTCACAAGTGGGCAGAAGTGACCACTCGCCTCAACGCACTGGTTAGACAACACAAGAATTGGGTTTTTGTTCAGTATAAAGCAAAGCATATAACAGTGAGGATACATGTTCCACTTACTTTTTTTGAAAAACTCTTCACACCGCACTAGAGCTTGGCCTGCACACAGGTGCAAAGGCCAGACCACTCTGTCACAGATATGCCAGCCAAAGTGGCAATCAAAGTACACAACTATTACTTTGAATTGTATTTCTCTTATCCAGTTCTGCCGGCCATAGTGGACAATTTTCTCAAAGGTGCACATATCTGCACCATAACCCATTTTCTGGAGCTGATGAATTTGATTACTCAGGATGAACTCTGGTCTGCCATTCGCGGTGCACCATATAGAAAATGCCCAGGTCCAGACGGCATCCTTTATGAGTTCTATAAGAAGTAATTCAAATATTTTTCCTCCTTGCTGCTTGCTTCTATAAAACCATTGCCTTATGTTAACGTGCCTCCTTCCTGGAGGGTAAGAGGACTTCACAATAACATTTTACAAGAAAGGGGATAAGATGGACTTGGCCAACTAGCACCCCATTTCACTTATCAACATGTACACAAAGATTTTTTCTAAAATTATGGAAAACCGCTTAGGGATTGCTGACTCTGCTCTCATTTCCCCTGAAAAATTTGGTTTCATTCCCAAAAGGGCTCTTTGGTACAACTTACACACCGTAGCCTATGTCTGTTAATCCATGGCTTCTGAAAAACTTGTTCTTTTAGACCAGCAGAAGGCCTATGATAGAGTCAACTGGGATTACATCAGAGCCTGCTTCCACAAGTTTCACATCCTACATTGATTCATAAATTGGGTGATGTTACTCACGGAATTTGCCACAATGGCTGTGCGTGGCACTGGCTTCCTCACGGATGTAGTTTGCCCTCAAAGGGGCCTACGCCAAGGGGACCCTCTAAGCCCACTCTTGTATAACTTCATCCTTGACCCACTTCTTCAAAATGTGAATGCCCGCCTTACTGGTGTTCATGTGCAAGGCCAAGCACCAGTCAAGACATTGACGTTTGCTGATGATTGTGTGGTTGGGTGTCTAACAATAATGATGCACGCGCGCTTGAAGCTACTATCCAGGTTTACTCCAGGGTAAGTAATGATTCACTTAACGCCTTTAAACCCAAAATTTTTCTCCTTGGTTGGTATCAAGCCCGCTGGTCCCCAGCGCCCCATTTTCTACCTGCTTCAACAACTTGCTCATGGGATCGCTTGCCCTTCCCACCCCACACCGCCCCGCTTGTTCTCCCCTTTGTGTCAAGCCCCACCGTTGGCCCTGTCCGCCATTTGGGGGTGTGGCTGTAGGTGGGAGGGTACGCCTCAACGGTGATAGAAAGTCATATCCTAGACAACATTATGAAATGCATAGCTTCCCTTAAAGCCCGTTAGACCTCCCTTACAGGCAGAGTAGTGCTAGCCAACTCTATGCTCCTTTCTAAAG
This sequence comes from Massospora cicadina, assembly GCA_022478985.1. Taxonomy (NCBI): domain Eukaryota; kingdom Fungi; phylum Entomophthoromycota; class Entomophthoromycetes; order Entomophthorales; family Entomophthoraceae; genus Massospora; species Massospora cicadina. The sequence continues at coordinate 103,706 of JAKSZP010013140.1, forward strand.
TTTGGTTTGGGGCCCATCTATCTCCTTTTCCCCATCTTTCTTCAAGTCATTATACGCCCTTCTGCAATGGTGGATATGGTTAGGCCGCCCACCGCCAGTTCGCCTGGAAATCATGTTTGGCCCTCACCATAGTGGTGGAATGGGCCTGCTCAACTATGAGGCCCATGCCGCCAAAATCCTTGTCACCTGGATTGCTGTAGTCACCAACCCTACGATCTCAGCCCAGCACTGGCCCCATGTGGCCCACTTCAACTTCACCTATGCCCTGGGCCTCACCAATCCTGCCCACCCCCATTCTCTGTTAAAGTATCTTGCATCACACCCTTCTGCTGTGGGCCCACATTTGACGTCGTCCCACTTCAAAAGTATTCTCCTCTTCATGTAGAGCGCTGAGTGGAGAATTAGCATCTTTGGGCACACCTCCCAGAGGGGGCGCCCTACTACTTGGTTCACCCAGGAAGTACAAGAACTACCCATTCTGAACGGAGTAATACCCATGAGTCCCCCTACCACAGCCAGAGTGGACTACCTGGACATGTTGGACATACCCTACTCCCTCAATACCCAGAAGGCCATATGGAAGTAAGCCCACCACTCTTTTCTGAAGCCATATATTCAATCCCATGTGTGGCGCTGCTTGATATGGGTATACCATACTGCCAAGCGCTCTAACGCTTTGCACTCATCTTGCGTCATGTTTGGCCAGTATGGAACGTTGGTTCACTGCCTGGAGGGTGCCCTCCCTCAAAAGCAATATGGCGTGAGGTTCAGCGTCTCTTTTGCCAGTATCAGGCACAGCCCTTCAGCCTGTCTAAGGACATCAGCTTTGTCTATGGATTCCCTCTACCACCTTTTCTCTGTGCCTTTGTGGTTGCATTTGCTATGTGGTCTATCCACACGGTTGTCTTAGATGCTATCTCAGGCTCTACTCCCACCCTCCAGGAAGCTATATGCTGTTTCCAGTCGCAACTTGTAGACCACTTTCAAGCGTAGATGTTTGGGTACCTCCCACCCCATCACCACCAGATGGTCTCATTTGGTTCCCAGTTTGGTTCATTGCTTCAGACCCCTTCCTACATATGTGCTCAATAATGGGCGCAAGCCTCTACATATGTAAACCCCATTCCTTCTCTTGGCGTTCTGCTGGCAACAAGAGATAGCGTTTGCTTCTCTAGGGGTGCCTTCCTCTCACTGAAGTTTGTTTTGTTAGTTTAGTTTACTTATTGGAAGTGTCCGTCCCCTGGTCAGCCTTCCCAAATAAAATTTAATATATCTCAATATAATTTATAATGATTTCATGGTGCTATAGTGTTTCTTTATTTTAAGTCAACGAGAAAATATTAGAATTATGCATGGAAATGTGATAAACTGTAGATAAACTATACTATACAAAAAAAACTATACAAGCATCATTTAACTAAATTACATTTTATAAAAGTTTATAAACTTAATATCATTTAGTTTAGATAAGATACCAGATAAATGAATTTTTGATTAGTTAAGAAAGCCCACTTAAGCTAGGTGACACCTTTCTTTACAACTTCATTGTGTATATTACTATTGACTGTTAGGGTTAATGAAAGTTACTGTACTAGATTATCCATACTTAAATAACCTATAAATTCTAATTAATTTTTTCATTATCTCTTCTAGTGTTCCAGAGCAAAAAACATGCTTTTTTCTTCCCTTAGGTGAAAAATCGTGAACAGTAAAATGGATGGCAATATAACTGAATTTGAGTTCTCTTACCATAGAAGCAGAATTTATTTGCTCATTGATGGAAAAGGCTAAAGTCCATAGTTAGAAATGGAAACCCGTTTAGTGGCTTACAAACTGGAATATTCCTAATATCAAGATTCAATTAAAAAAAGACCACTTGACATATGAGGTCCACATGATAAGTGTTTATGTTTGAATACTGAGGGCGTCAATGATTAAAATATACAAAACCATGTTAGTACAACAATATAAACGCTGCATGTCAAAATTCAAGTATGTTGTTTGAGTAGTTTTATTACGAAAGCTCATTAAAGTGCGTAGAATTTAATTTTTGTTACAATGAAAAAAAGAATGATAATGGTCAGTTAACTGATTTCTTTTATAGATGGAAAACCATTTCACAAAGTTAAGGAAAATCTAGAATCTGTTTATAAAAACCAATCTCATATGATGACTGTCATGATTTAAGATTAAAACAAAATTAAATTCCCCACTTCCAAATTAAGCTGCAGTGAATTGTCTCTTGAGCCTATTTGAACAAAGCCTTATCTTACCGGTCTCAATCCCAAACTCAGTCAGGAATCCACCTGCAGTCTAGGATCAATGGAAACGACTTTAAAAGTCTCATCCCCAATTCTTGAGTCACATGATCAGAGTTTCCACCAATCTGGTCATGTTGTGCAAAGTACAATAAGGGTGCCAAACAGGCAGTCAATCTGGAAGGTGATGAGAGATCCTGAATGGATGGAGCCACAAAGATCCTTGAGGCACCGTGTCCCCATGCATCCTATAAATATTAACACATTTTAATTTATTAAAGTATTCAGTATTCTATCCATTCTGCCATTTCCTTTTCAACCCATTTTTGTGAATTTTCAGCTTCGAGCCCACCTTCAGACCTCAACAACAGTCTAAAGAACTGTAACGCCAACAATGACCACCATCAGGTATTGGTTTAATAGCTTTAAGCAAAGCATACATCCATCTTTGATGAAGACCACCATGATGTCCAACTGAAGTGACTACAGAGGATGTGGTCAACAAAATCCATGATACCAAATTAGCAGACTACATGGTATAGATTATAGAGATTGCAGACAGTGTAAACATCTCAATTGATTGTGTACAAAATATCCTTCATTGAAAATTAGGTATGAGAAAGCTATTGGCAATATGGGTGCCACATTTGCTAATGCTTGACCAAAAAAGAATAGAGTAACAAATTAAAAGCAGTGTTTGGCCATGTTTAAGCGCAATTCAAGTGATTTTATGCGTCATTATGTAATCATGCTGAGATATGGCTTCATTACTTCCCATTGGATTAAAAGTTCAGTCAGCGCAATAGATTTTCCTTAGTGAACATGACCTTAAGAAGGAAAAAAAGATTCAATCAGTTGGAAAGGTCATGGTCACCGTTTTTTGGGATTTACAAGGTATAATTCTAAATATACTATTTAGAAAAAAGAAGGATAATTATATTACAGTACTATGCTTATTATTGGCATATTTAATACTCATTTGTAAAATAATGGCCCCATTTGGCGTAAAAAATTATTCGAAGTGGGTCGACCTTGGGACAAATATACCACACTGAGAAAGTTTTCTAGCCAGTACAGGTTTCGAACGCAAAACCTGCACTAGGGTGGAAGCAGTTTTACCTGCCCGGCTAACCACCCTTCCCATTTGGCGTAAAAAGGTTTTTCATGATCAGCACTAGCTAACTCATTTACAATCACCATAATAAATTGGTAGAATTATAAATATAAATTGCTGACACATTCACCGTATTCTCCATATTTGCCCCTAGTGATTTCCTTTTGTTTCCAAATATGAAAAATTAGCTTGGCATAAAGTGACCTCGACTAACAAGGAGATTATTTCTGAAACTGAGGCCTATTTTGCAGAGTTTGAGAAATCTTATTTTTGTGATAACTTAAATAGGTTAGAACATCTCTGGAAGATGTGAGAAGAAATGAAAGGGGATTATGTTGATAAGGAGAATTTTAATTTTCATTTTCATTTCTAACACAGAATTTATCATACCATAATTGTATGCTCCCCTATCTATATAAATAGAAAAACGTGATATAATGACAAATTAAACTTTTACCTCTTTAATATGATATAAATATTTTATTTTGGATTCTTTTTTGGCATAAAAACTTAGCATACTACTAATTTATATCATAAAACCCTATTTTAGCAGTTCTGTTTGCAAAGTAGTCTTCACACTTCCTCAGCTAGTCTAATAAGAGACCTTACTAATATAGAACACAGTAATGTGACATCTATGAGCCATAAACTTATTTATAAGCTTAAAATTTCTAAGCTTATCAAACGTGGTGATTGATATGTGGCCTCTAGGTTACCATTTTGATAATTAAATAATAATTGTATATCAAATTTAGCTTAGAATTTAACAGTTATGACTAAGTAATTAGTGCTATTAGATGGATTGTTACCTTTTACCAAAGATATCTATAACAAAACCCATAACCTGGAGTTTAAAACCCCAAATTGTACTCTTCATTACCATATATAAATAGAATAAGATCTATCTTTACATTTCTAATCAAACCATATGACAGCTACTTGTTGAAGTCTATTAGCATGGAGGTGCTATAGCCATTTTTTAGTTTCTGTTGTTTAGTTCACTTTTAGGAACCTGTATACTAAGTCACATTTTCTTTATAGAAAGATGGATATAGAGTATATCAATGTTATTTTGTCCATCATCCTAATTGTTGCATCATAAGATAAAAAGAATTTGTATTGCTAGTAGATTACAAGTTAACTTTTAACATATTTCCTTCACTTAAAATAGTGGAGTTTTTAAAAGTATCTTCTGATTTTGTTAAAGAGATTAGGAAGCAATTTTTACTTGCCTTATCTTTTTTAATTAAGTTTAGAATTAAAGTATCTAACTTAATTTATAATTTTTTTGGGTTTTCATATAGCAAAAACATTTTACACTTAAAAGGTAATTGATGCACTACAAACCAGATCTTAACAATCCATATCTGACAGAGTTTTGCTATATTCTTTTATATTCACCTGAGGCTTCATCTGTTTCTATTGAGCGCTACAATCTCTAACTTACAGACATTATAGTATCTATAAGTCATTTTTTGTTAGGGTCCCAAGGGCCTTCAAGTCCCAGTGGTTTTACTAATCTCTCCTGTCCCACTAAATCATATGAATAAATGGACATCTGGACTTTGAATCTCTTGGTCCCACAAAACCTCAGATCATCTCATAACTTTACCTTTAGTACAAATTAATTTTGTTAATCTTCTAAAAAGTTGTCTTTTTGTCCTCTATTATGTATTTGCAAATCCATATTAGATGTTGCAGCACTAGAAAGTGAAGTATTTTTGTGTTGAAATTAGTTTGACCATGCTTTAATCATAGATTATTCACATAAGATTTTAGACAGAATGTATTAAACTTTATTCTCACTGATTCATGATAATCTAATCTATAGGATCAGTGCATAATATTTATCTGCAGATTATAAATTGTAGTAACAGTTATGTTTATATAAGAAAGAAAGAGGCTAAAACAAAATAGCCCAAAAATCTCATTTATGCTTGATTTAAATATAGTTGAAATGTTTATAATGACATGGAATCTAAACGTTGAGAAGTTGGACAACAGCTCTAATATATATGCAAAAATAAGAGTAAACAAATAAGTCAACTTGTACCCCCTGATATCAGTGTCCTTTTTGTTTAATAGTCATAAGTCACAAATCTTTGTTTGATTAATTTATAAACCAGTATAGAAGGTAATTGTGAATTTTATACTGTTTAGAGTGTGATGAAAGATAATACAGATCATTAAATTATTAGATTTTCTACTTATCCAATTGCCAATACCAAAGCATCATGGTCTTTCTTTAAATGAAGTTTAAGGCTTAAACTAGGTAAAGTGCATTAATTTATGAGCTTTGGCGTGCTCAGACCCTTTTAATCCAATCAGGTATTTTTTGGGTATTATGTTGCAAAAAGGATAAATTTTTTACTGTTTTTGCAACAGTTTTATAATGATGCTTTAGATCCTATTGATAAGGGTCATACGGATTTTTTTATGATTAAAGCACTGTTATGGAATACATTCACTCCTCACATCCTACTCTGCAACCTAACATGCAGGAGAACGTGAGAAACGTCACCAACATATATGACACTAGAGAATCTTTTAAAAACTCTTACTTATAAATAAAGAAAGTTGCTACAGTAATATATGCTGATTGGCCTTAAGTTCATTTTATTGGGAAGAAATATCCTAATTGAAAGTTAAAATGTTTCTTTTGTAAAGGACATTGCCATATTGCTACAATTCTTAAAACAATATGATGAAGCAAACATATTATTGCTAACAATAAAGGAAAATTTTATTTTGACAAGATGAAGTGCCTATACTTAAGCCTATATTTCAAATACAAACCCTAAAACTTTCTCTTAATAAGTTATAAAATTAACTTTTTAGTGCAAAATATAGAGACATCTTAACATTACCCTCTTTAAGATGATTAAAGTTCTATATTCTTATAACATACTACCATAAATTGACAGCGTGGTTACTCAGGTAGAGGTTATAGTACTTACAATTTTCACCATTGACCATATTTAAAAATTGTACACTACTAGTGCCATTTATTTACAATTAAAGAATTAGATATTCTCTCTAGACCTACATCATTATTTGCTTTATAAAACTTTGGGTCAACATTAAATATGGTCTGACGATGCCTATTTCTCTCTAATATTGTTCAAAACCCATAAAATTACTTATCTGCAAACCTTCAATAATGGTAGTAATTACTTTTAAGCATGCAAACAAGAAAATGTATGCTGTGAGTATCTACTACTCCAAGAATATATGTTCTTGTTAGGAAATAAAATGCTACTTATTAAATCTTTATATCCCTACAAATTTTTTTGGAACCTCGTCAACTATAAAAAGTTGATTCCTCATTATCAAGTAAAAGATGGAGCTTTGTTTGTCTATTAGTTAAAGATTAAAGATTCATAAGATGGTATATTTATATAAAACGTCTTTTGTTTTGTCACTTAAGTCAATACTTTTCCTGTCTGCATGATACTATGGCAATGTGATCATGATCTCCTTGATCAAAATAATGTTGTTCTTAAACAATTTTCTAGTATGTGATTGAGAAAGTTAAGTGTTTTTTAGATTCTCTGATAAATTTTCAATTTATGATCTAGCATCCTTCTTGCAAAATCCAATGTAATTTTATAGCGCTCCTTATGATGTTGTCCGCTCCTATACTTGTTTTTCCTTTCCTTGCATCTCCACTTAACCTGTAGTACATGGATAGGACATCCAGGGTATATGCTCTATACAGAAGGCAGTTTATTGTAACACAGCTTTGCTACACCTTTACTGTGCTTTTACTCTTTCTGGTATCATCAGAAACTAAGTTGTCAATAAAGAACAAGCACATGATTCTAGTAAAATTAAATAAAAATAATTCAACTTACTTTGGCTCTAAAGCTTATGAGATTGAGACGCCCTTTATTATGGCCCAAAAACTAGCTATTATTATCAATCAATTATATAATTATGAAAGGCATACTGATATGATTGCAATCCAACCCTTATCTATGAGGCTCAGTTGGCCAGGTTTTGCTTTAAAATAATGTAGATATATCAAAGCCCAGCACCCCCCTTTCGTTTATTATCAGATAATTTGGCTATAAAAACACTTAACCAATTATATTCAATATCTCAAATCTAATTACTTAGGCGTAGGGACTAAGCAATTAGACACAATTTAGAGTAATTTAATTTTCCATTATCAATTAATATCTTCATCTAATCTAGTCAACTTTTGTAACAGTATTGTAGTTCTAAGAAAAAAATTAGCTAGAATTAGGTTTGCACACTTTTCCAAATTAGTGTGAGCTGGTAGAAAAATCTTAATCTCTAGTATTTATTTTGGCCTTATCTACATCACAAATAAATTAATTTTTATTAAAATGCAAGGAGAATTTTACCATGGGTATGGTAGTGTTATGGTCTTTCTATATATCTTTAAAGTGCTATTAAAAGTTGACTCCAAAAGACAAGAAAGCCTTAGATCTTAACTTTCTTAAGTCATATTTCTCACATCGATGAATCCCCCTTGGGTTGGGACCATATAGTACTACAAAAAAATTAAGTCATATTTCTCAGGAAGTCATGATTCCTCATTTATAAAGTGAATCTAACTCAGGCTAATACAAAGGCAGCTCTGATGAGATGATTTGGTGATAATCAACCCCATTCTCATTTAAAGAAAAACTTAATGCCATCCAAGTTAAACAAGGAGAAACACTGAATGATTTTACTACCAGTCTTATTTGGTAGCCAAGGCTCTAATTTCAAGTAATTTCCTTATATTGGTCAAGGCAATTACCGCTGTTGAATCAACATTTGCTCTCAATAGGATTTTTTATGCTTATAAAAGTACTTAAAAATTAAAAAGATTTTGGATAACATAAAAACTGATACACAAACTTCTGTTAATTTGATACTTAAGACTTTGAGCTCCACAAATGTTCCTTCAAGGCCTAAGACCTATGCTGCTAACAAGGATAAATGTTTAATCAAAGAGGAAGATGATATTGCACCATATGTATAGAATGTTACGATGCAAAATTGTGACAAGGCAAATGAGCAGAGGAAATATAGGTTGGCATATAGAAGAAGGCCATTGAGACTGAAAATTTATAAAAACCTCTTTTTATTGTTCATTAAATTACAATTTCTTTGTATTGTCTGTCCTGACAACTTTGAGGTCTCCTCTCCTTTATGTAAAATGAAGAATCCAGTTAAAACTATTAATATAATTACTGGATTATGAAGTCTTCAAAATGTCTATCACCTCTTTATCTCAAATTTTTTTACTAAAAAGCTGGCTTCTCCATGTGATATAAAATAAGCGACTAAGGCATACATTAAAATACACAATGTTAAAACAGTAGACCTACTTGATGTTAAATCTACAATAAATAAGACTTCCTAACAGATAGTTTAAAGAATAGTTTTTTGGATTTAAATCAACTTAATTTTAAAATAAAACAATAGGTTAGTTGGGACCATCTAGTACTAAAAAAACAATAGGTTCTATTGCTAAAATTTTTTAACTTTTACTCATTGTTGCCCATCTGATTTAGGAAGCTGCTAATTACCATGTCAACAGTTGTTAGACAACAGTAAATATTATCTATTATCTTTACATAATCTTAGATAAATATAGGTAGTCTTCAACCTTTATGAAGATTAACTTACCTTTATTGAATAATTGAATACCCTTAATTATAAATGAGCCTATTGTATCTGTATCTGTTTTCCCATGATGAGTTTGTCTATTAGAGAGTAAGATCAATCTTGCATCTCAAGTATCAAGTTCTTGGTCCAAGTAAAAACTTCCTCCAAAAAGTGGTGGATGCTTTAAAAAGGATTCCTGTTTATTCTCTTAAGATACCCTCTTCCCTAGATCTCATTTTATAATCAATACTCTCATAAAAGTGAACTTTTCTAGGGGTATACATATCAAAATCATATGGTGAAGATAATAAGATCCTCACCTAGTTCTTAAAAAAGATCTTAAAATCATGAAAGAATCCTTATATGTCCTGATTATATCTGTAATGAACATTATATACTATTTTTATTTAAATGAAAGGTCTAACACCTTCATATAAAAAATGGACAGCAAAAGAATATGGTTTATCAACAAGCTCCTATATCCAAATCAATTAGCGCTAAAGGATGTGGATCTTTTCAAGATTTTAACCTATAAAAGCCTACTACTACTACATCACTGAATTAAAATCATGAATCACTTACCACTCACAGTTGCAGTTGATAATTGTTATAAAAAGATATAGTGAGAATTTTACTCAATAAGAGCACTAAATCATGAACAAATGGTCAGAGTTACTTATTAAGCTAATAAGGGAGATTTCACCCCTATCTGGGATCTTTCACAAAGGATGTCTAAAATTAAAGAGGCAAAGTTATCAAAGAAATAAAAGCTGTTGATAATAGCTGGCTTATTAGAAATTATAAAAAATATATGATCCTTTACTCCCCTATCAGTAAAAATGAAAGAGGAGGTCATAAAGTCATGATAGATTATTGACATCTAGATGTGATAATTAAAAAGATAATCTCTCTCTTACCAGAGTAAATAACTCTCTGCGCCTTATATCTAGTTTGCAATATTTTTTCTGTCGTGGATATAGCCAGTGGATATTGGCAGATTAAGCTTTCCCCAGGGTTGTGAAAAACGTTTTTAATCGCTAATAAAGGAATGATAAACCTATGTGAATGCCTCAGGGGTCATTTAATGTCCTTGCGAACTTTAAAAAAGGGCTATGTATAAATATTAATAGATTTAAATATTTACTATGCTTTTCTACTTGGAAAATAAAAGGGTATAAATAAATCCATTAATGAACACCTTCAACATTTGTAAAAAGTAATTGATTAACTTTAAAAATTTCACTCAATGTAAATTCCTCTAAGTGTTTTTTTTCCTAGAAGCAACTGGACATTTTTATGATGTCATGTGACTAAAGAAGGTACTATGCCAATTTGGTACAAAATTAGGGCTATCCTGAAGTCCCTGCCAACTAGCTATATAATGTTTAATTTCTAGGAATATTTGGCTATATAAGGCAATTTATTCCATAAATGCTGAGTTAGCTAAGCCATTTTTTATCTAATTTAGAATAACATTCCTTTTGCTTATCACTCTGAGTTTAAGCACTTTTAAATATACTTTTTTCTCCCTAACTAATTCCCCATTTTTATTAACCCAATATTTCTAATTTTTTATGTTTTCATGCAAATGCAAGTGATGTGGCCATAGGAGAAATCCTGGCCCATAAATATGATATAAAATTATTTTCCAATTTTTATATTTTGAGAAACATTATTTATGGCTAAACTAAATTATAGAATAATGGAGAAAAAATGTTTGGTTTTTAATGAAAATATAAATATTAGCCTTGTTTTGTGTGGTATTCATTTTATTATAGTCACTAACCTCTTTCCCTTAAGGTATTTACTAAATGAAAGACCATAAAAGGCCAATTAACTAGGTGGACCATAAAACTTCAGAACTAAATTTATTATGTGTTATAAGACCGGTATCATCTACATAAATTATGATTGCTTGTACCAAAAATCTAAAAAGATGTGTTGATTTTTGAAGAAGATTAAGTATATAAACTTATTGAACGTCAGAACTTTGGTATATGGAGATCATTAATATACAAAGTGAGTTATGAGAATAAACAATAAAACCCAAATTAGAGATTTTGTTGTACAAGTTGTTAAGTGAAAAGTTGGCTTACATACATCTGGTTATAATCTTAAGCTGATGTTATATTTTAAGTACACTGTTAAGCCTTTATAGAGGAGTTAAAAACCCAATAATGGCTGAAATCTTGCTATTTCTAAGAAGTAACAATTATATTTATTTCATGTAAACCTCAACGCATGTCTAACTTATAGGTTTTGTGACAATCCTTATCCATATTAATTTATATGTGGTGGCACATTTATTCATTTCTATATAGTCAGTATTTTCATTTCTGAACCAATTTCACTGGCAGCTTATGGTCTCTGATAGAAACATTAGCCATCAGTCATAACCCCAAATGTTATAGTTATACCCCCTTGCCTTGAACACTGTTAAATCAAGCAAACTTTATTTACAAACATCATAGCAAAACATGGCTGCCTTTGTGCTTTTGTAAGCTAAAGGTCTTATTTTATTTATATGATCATTAATAGTTAAATTATTAATGAAATATCTTTAAAAACACATTTTTTATTAAAACCCTTCTACAAAATGATGCGGTTGAGCTAACCAATATCAACCTGGTCTCAGTCATCTATAAGCTGACTAATACTGAGCTTCACACTAGGGTCTCTTGCTTTGCTTCAGTTATTATGACTTTTGTAATTACCATATTTAAATCACAGATGCTCTATTTAAGCTTGGTATAAAAGAAAGCCTAAACTCCTATAAGCCTTAAATCTATAATCACCTCTGCAAATCGTAGAATACCAAATTACAATGCAAACTTAATGGAAAAAATAGGTTGGTAACAATACTTAAATAACAAAATTCATTTACAAAACAAATTGCTTAAAAATTAATCTAACATAATTCTTCCAATCTCTATTACCTGAATATCAAATATATAATCATGTATTTCTGTATCAACTTTATCCTGGTGGTTCAATCCTCTAATTAGATACCACTTTTAGTCCTATAAGGTTAGTTGATTGATAACAACCAATATGTTCCATCACTGATGTATAATAAAAACAGTATCAACCAGGTTCATGCCAGGTTTCTTTTTTGTTACCTTACTATTCATCAGAATCTATAAAGGGAGGCAATGTTGGAACTCATGTTTTTAACATAAGAGCTAAAAGTAATTTGCCGCCGTAAAAGGAGTTACATAACTCATTGGTATGATCCTTAAAATTTTATTAGTGGATCATTTCATTCTTAAGTCTATTGCCAAAAACCTGTCTCAGAGTTCCGCGTTGCCCTTTGAGAAGGTGAAACCCTTATTGAGTTATATATAATAATGACAGAAAAATATAAAAAATACTTCCTCTTTAAATGAGATCATCATTATAGTTTAAGTAGCTTATAGTGCACTTTTTAAGTAAATAGCTTAGTGGCATGATCATATAAGCTGTTAATAGAATAGACTGGTTGAATCAGAGAGATCAATATTTTCTAAGGTGAACTATGTGGAAACGTGAACCCCAAATAGTTAGTGAGGTGAACAAGTTGTCACCTTTTATTAAAAATCAAGTAATTGCCAAGGCTAGAATAATTTTTAACTAAGTCCTCTGCTTACATAGGACTGTGAAGATGAAAAAATAAGTAGCATTGGGATCATTCTGAACTAGAAAGGTCAGCAACCCTCACTAAAAAGGGAGATAGACTTATGAAAAACACTATTGGCAGTAAATTCCAAGTGGTCCATAACAGTGCTTAGCAGAAGGAAAACTTCAATTTTTGATGGCAAGCTTTTAAAGATGATTAAATATTTTTCAGTATGTTATTGGGAACTAGTGTGGGAGGATATTGGAACCATCCTTTGTTTATATTGGATAGACTTTAGGAATTAATTCCTCAAATTATTGAAAACACCTTCAGAAAACTCCAATTTAATGATGCTAATAATGGCACTAAGTATTAGCTGCCCAAAATAACAATCAAGCCTCATCTAGCATGGCCAGCTTTTTTATAAACTTAGAAATTTTGAAGCCCCTTTTATAGGCTTCAATTGGTCTAGTATTTCTAACAAAGGAGGCCTTTATATATCCTTATGTTGGGATCTTTTCCCATCTTCTTACCTTTCTAGGTTATCTACCAGTTTGCTAGGTAATAAGTCCCACTAGCGGATTAAATTAAATGTTGGTTGTTTTTGATTTCAGCTTATTAATGTATGCAGATCTTTGGGTAATACGTCAGGTTTCTTCAGGATTGTTCTGAGCAAATGATTAATATCCCGTTGGGCAGAGTTGGCAGTAAAATAGGGCAGCTGAAAGTTGGTTGTTGATTAACTATTAGGTGCACTAATTGGGATTGGTCAGGTTTCATCATTTACTTATTGAGAATTTAAATAGCAGCTGTGAAGCTAGTGATGCCTCCTGCAACTAGAGATTCAATCAGTTGGTTTGTGACCTGATATATTGGTAAAGAGACACATCGCTTAAGCAGATTTCTAGTCAAATATGTTTGTTTGTTGTGATCAAGTGAAAATGTTAGGGCACATTTTCTGGATCTCAACGTTTTCATGTCTCTGATATTTGAAAGAGGAATTCTAGCCCAATGGAGAATACCAATGCCAGAAGAGACTTTCCAGGGAATTTAATGGCAATATCTGCCGCTTCATGGCTGATGCGCCAACTAAGGAGTTAGCGCTCATCACCTTTAAATTCCCTTGAATTTTTATAACAATGAAGCAGACCATACCCTAAATCTAATTTTATATCAAGTTCAATTCATCTTCAGTTATTATTGTTTTTAGTACAAGAATTGTTGACTCTTTTCATTTGATAAATAATAAGTATTAAAATTATTATAAGAGAAGCAGACCCTTGAAGTAGATCTCCTCCTACTCATTATGATGGGAACTCAGGCAAGGAAACTATCAATCTGAGAGTGGACTAAGTAAATCTGGGATAGAGAAGCAGTCCCTAAATGTCAGCATAATCAGTATTTCATGGATCACCCCAAGTTCAGCGTTGAATTACCAATAATTAGTTTTATTTATTTAACTATGGATAATAGATTCATACTATTATTGCACATCTATTACTATCAATTGACGAAAATCATGCATATAACTGAACCTATGTAGCTAACTTCTGTAAACGATCAACAAAGCCAGATTTTAACATTTGGTGCTCACCACAGGGTGTAGTTGAGTAAGTTAAGTCAATCAACGATGTCATGTAAGGACACATTATGAAAGCTATGGATGGTATTGGCAACTGTTATTAAGAACACCTTGAATTTAGCATATCACAAAGAGTTCGCTGCTCTAGAGGAGAGAGTCACTAAGATTGAGGAATAAAGGAAGTTTCAAATCAAAGCAATGAGCTACTCAGAAAAATAATGACACTGAAAAGGTATAAGAGGAGTTGATCACAGAAGTTCTATATCAGAAAAAGGATTGTAAAGTGGATCATTTCCAATTACAATAACTCAGTGTGACCATAGAATGTCTAATTAAACAAACAAATGTACATGAGAATCAGAAATGTGAATGTGAACTCTATGTGGTGAACAACGCCAAAAAATACTTCAAGTATTGTTTTTTATGAAGCTGGCAACTCCTACAAATATGCTGTCTGCATTTGCTACCATTTCAGAGATGGCCTTTAAGATTACTCCTCCAGTCAGTTGAGACTGAGCTGCAAATGGAGGCTAGAGAAACTTGGGGAAAATTTTAAGCCATTCCAAAACTACTCATTTTTCATAGTGATAATGCTCCTGCATTCTTCCGCCTATTTGACATGACTATGTTTGGGTGTGGCTATAGATAAAAAGCTTTAAATTTCATGAACTGCTTGGATACTGACTGAAAAAACTTAGTGTTACCTCATCTTGAGGGAGACAGCTGGTCTTATTCTGAGGCTAAGGCTGAACTTATGAATGAGTTTGGAAGTCCCTCGCATATGTCAAAGAGAAAGAAAGAACTCATGGGGATCTTATTCCTAAAAGACAAAACCTTAGCAAATTTTGCCAACTAATTCTACCAAGAATCACATACTTTAGTCAGATCAAAAGTCTTAACCAATTTTGAAATGCAAGTGCATTACAAGTGGCTCTTTGACATATAATGATCTGCATCAAATGCTGTCTTCCACGTTAGTCACTGAAAACCAACTCACAAATGGCGGATCACTTTAAGATGTTAGGCGCCACGTTTGAGGCCCCTAATCGAAGCTTTGACCTAGCCAGTCAGAAATTTATTTACCAACTAAACTCTGAACCTGCAAATGAATCGCCTAATTAAATAGTGCTGGGAAATAAACCCGAGGGTTCAAACGGACAGACAAGAGCAATATGCGCTGTCACCAGTGGGGGAAGGTCACTTCGCTGCCCAGTGCTTCAGCAAGAAGGCTAAGGATAAAATTAATGTATTGCAGGCTAAGGAAGCCAAATTAACATAAGAGTCAGGAAAAAGGCTATGGTCTAGACGTGGAACAGTCTAAAGCTGCGGTTAAACCTGTTCCTCCTGAAATCATGAATTAGTACATTGACATCAGTGATCTGTTTTTTGGTGACAACGCGCCAAACCAGCTTTATCAAGTGGTTAACCTAGATGTTAATGCTGTAACCAGATCCATAGAGAAGGGGCATTGACCCCAAAATAAAAAAGGAGTTCGCTCACCTATATGCAAGCCAACTAGAGGACAAGATCCAATTACTGAGAATCCAGACAAGCTGGCTGAGAATATCAATTTGTTGGATGACCAAGAGCAACTCGCTGATCTAATGGAAAGATAGCAGGAGGAGGTTCTCAGAACTATTTGAAAAGTATTGGGACATCTTAGCCCAGAATGATCATGACTTAAGATGTGCAAAGAATATAATCCATAAAGTTGACACTGGGGAAAATTTACTAATACTGATGAGACTATCAGACGGTCAAAGCTAGCTGAGGTAGTAGTGGAAGAGGAAATCAGAAAACTAGTGGATCAGGGGCTTCTATTTTCATTGTTGATCCCCTGGGCGATCCCTATCTTGATAGTCAAGAAAAAGAACAGCTCTAGTCAGGTGGTGATTGACTATTAGAGATGAAATAAGATAACAAAGAAGTATTTGTATCCACTACCACAAATCAATGATGCATTAGACCGCTTGGGAAAAGCAAAATATTCCTCCATGATGGATCTAATCTTGGGATATTGGCAAATCATTTACCAATTGATAAACCAAGAGAAGTGCACAATTATAACTGTGAAGGGGATGTACCAAATGTCTTGGATGCTCCAAGCTCTTTGTAATGTGCCTGCAATTTTTCAAAGAGCCATGAACGCTATATTAAATGACTTGAAGTTGTCCTGCGTCCTGGTATACTTGGACGACAGGAATGTGTTCAATATAACTTTTACTGACCTTTTATTCCATTTGGAAGAAGTTTTAAAAGGCTATCTGCGGGCAATTTGAAGACCAAGCAAAGAAAGTGCCACTTCTTCAAAAAATTGGAATATATGGGGTTAATCATTAACTCCAGCAGGCTGCAGTTGTAAATACAGAAGTATAAAGACATAGAGCAGATGGCTGTCCCAAGGAGTGTATAAGATATCCAAGTGTTCCTTGGAATGGTCATATATTATAGAAGATTCATATGAGATTTTGCAAAATTGTTGAGCCTCTTTTTCATTTGCTGAAGAAAAAAAAGTATTTGTATGGCATGAAGAGGCTCTATATTCTTTAAGATGTGTTATGCCAGTACCATATCTATTTTCCATTTTTTAGATATCTGAATTTTAGTCAATAGTTTATAGTACAAACCAATGCTTTGTTAACGACAATTGACGCTGTGCTGAGTCAATTGGATTAACTTAGGGATGGCATCCTGTAGCCTATTTGAGCCAGTCGTTATCAGCAGCAGAACGTAATTAAACCATTACTGAGCATGAATGCCTCACAGTGATTTACACCTGTAAGCAGTTTAGGTTGTATACCCATAGTACACACTTCAAAGTGGTGATGAACCACTCCTCCCTGAGCTGGCTTCATAATCTGAAAGAACTGGATGGCGACTGTCTCATTGGGCACTGAAACTTCAAGTATAAGACTCTAAAATCGTCCATCAAGCAGGAGCTGCCCAGATAAATGTGGACGGTTTATCAAGATTACTATTGGTCCAAGTGGTACACCATTAGGCTGATGAACTATTTCAGTGGATGGTTGATGGAGAAATTGGGAACAAGCCCCAAGAAATTTAAGGTGCACTTTAGAAAGCAAAGGAAAATACCAAAACCAAGGATGGACAAGTATTTAAGACGAAGACAAAAAATGACTGTTTTTCCAAAACTGTCAGAACAAGAGGCAATAGTTCAAGCTTCACATAAGGTTGTTGGTAATGTAGGCCTGAGGAAAACAACCAACCACATTTGCTAGTATTATTACTGGGAGTCTAAAAACTATGGTGTGGCCAATTATCTAGCTTGTTGCATGGAGTGCCAGTTGCATAAACCACACAAGAACACTACCAGATACTGACTACTACACCCAGGATTTGTCTGGCATACAGTGTCCATCAACGTGATGAGACTACTGAATATTAGCACTGGGGGAGTCAAGTATACATAGTTGTTTGATCATCTAATGGTATGGGTTGAGATGAAGGCACTATCAAAAGTGAACGCTACAAGTGCCGCGCAATTCATCCTGGATCAAGTTATTTATCTGCCCTAAATGCCAGCAAGTCTTGTTGAGCAACAATGGAACGAATTTTACGTCCCATGTGATCCTAAAGTTGAATGAAATAATGGTGATCTGAAGATTCAAGTCATTCCCCTATCAACCAGAAATGAACAAACTGGTAGAATGAGTAAATGGAATGCCGGCCTTGACACTGAGGAATCTGGTTGCTGGAAAAACTTCCATGTGAGGAACTAACTCATTTCAGTAACATATGCATACAACATCAGTCACCATACAGCGATGGAAAAAATGCCTTAAAATTTTTGTGTAGAAGAAAGGCTGAGTTACCACCAATTCTATATTTGGCAGTTGAGCCAACATTGGGGATGAGTGCAGAGCAGTACCTACTCCAACTATAGAACATCCTGATTGAAATAAATCACAAGCATTAGATACAAGATTGAAGATAAAGATCAAGGCCAAGATGACAGAAAGTAAGAGCAAACTGGCATTAACAAATATCAATTAGGCAATAAGGTAGCCTATTGTGAT
Source organism: Massospora cicadina (assembly GCA_022478985.1). Lineage (NCBI taxonomy): Eukaryota > Fungi > Entomophthoromycota > Entomophthoromycetes > Entomophthorales > Entomophthoraceae > Massospora > Massospora cicadina. The sequence goes on from JAKSZP010013140.1 coordinate 121,917, forward strand.
ATGCATGGATTTTGGAGAAGAAACAAATTAGATGTGCTGTGGTTGGGTCCATTCAAGATTATTGCCAAGATGGTGACAGATGCATATTCCATAAAAACCCTCATTGATGAAAAATAGTGAACAGGGTTCATGCAAAGTACCTAAAACAGTGGATCCAAGAAAAAGGTAATGGAATGTTCCCAAAGGACCACTGATCCATTAAAGATGGTTAGTCCTAACAATTTTTGGTTAAGTCCTAAAAAAGGACCGCCAAACCAATTTAAATGGTTAAGTTATAAAAAAATAAGACCTATACTCATGAAAACTGGTGGGTCATAGTATACCTAGGAACTATTTTAAGGGAATAGTAAAATAAAAGATGGACTGCTGAACTGAGTAAAGGTCATGTCTCATAAAAAATAAGAAAAATACAGTAGAGAATTTATAAAATATGAAAAAAGTAGTAGAAAAAAGTAAACATAAAAATTTAAGGAAAAAGAGAAACTCCTTTTAAAATCTCTAAAAAGTATGAAATAATCAAGAAATTATGCCTCCTCAATAAAACTCTTTTTTATAGTTGGCACCATATTTTAAACTGTATTATAGAACTTTTCTCACAAATACAAATTATATCTTATGTCTGGATTAGGTTTAAGTGTAAACTATAAGCGACTTAAAATATATAGTACTGATTATATAAACTATAAATACCTATTATAAGTCAATTAAAACATGGCGATGACTTCAGAAAGGGTTTTATTGAGGAGGCATAATTTCTTTATTATTTCATACTTTTTAGAGCTTTTTTCAAAGGAGGTTCATTTTTTCCCAATCTTTTTTTGATAAGGTTCTTTTACCAAAAAGACTTTTATCCCTAGTTCTTCCCCCCAAAAATTTTAGTGCATCTTTAAATGTGGCTCTTTTTCCTACTTTTATTAAATATTACTAGCTCTATATAGTTTTTAACCCCATATTATTTCTATATAAAAAACTCATTGTATATATATTATATATAGTATCTTATAAACAAACATACTAATAATTCATATTAATAAATTTAGTTGATTTTGGTCAAATTATACTAAATTTACTGATCACCATCTTCAATACTTCAGCTTATTAAATTTAGATTGATTTTATTGGTCAACGTATGCTGAGTTTTCTGATCACCATCTATAATATTTCATTTTATTAGATTTGATTGCTTTTATTAGTCAATCTATGGTAAATTTATTGATCAATATCTAAAATAATTTATTTTATCAAAATTAGATAAGTTTATTGGTCACATTATGCAAAAATGATAGTCATCTATATTGATTTAAGCTCATCCCACTATGATATGCTGCTGAATTTTGAACATACCCCAGCCATAGGACATATATCATAAGTGATTGTGATAGGATTTGAACAACCAACAATCCAAAATTCACGTTTAGAGACAAAAGCTGAGCCAATTATGCTAGTTTTTTTTTAAAAACTCCATACTTTATTTAAAATAAATAAAAAGGAAAGTAAGAGGGGAGGGTGGAATACAGGCGATTTGGCCAAGGGTAAAAAAGACCAGGAGTTCGGGCCGCTAGAGTTCTAGCACCTCCAACCATTGCTGATCAGCAATTGCCTTCACTAGCCACAATTCTAGCATTGGCAGGCTTACAGGCCATTTGATTCTCAGTTGATTAGTTGCATCATTGCATACAATGAGCAATCTGGTGGGGAAAGCCAAACATGTGCTTTATAACACCTGGGGATTAGGTGCAAAAATTTTGATATCCGATGGAGCTGATCAGAAATAATCTGAATGGTCTTCAATACCAAACCTCTGTGGTGGGGGCGCTTGTTGCTCAAAACTTGGTGACCACGCACAGTGAATTACCCATACACAATAATGGTAAATGAAGGCTCATAGTTGGATAGGGGCTTTTCTCAAGGTTTTTCAAAAATAGATCCTGCAATGGATGTATTTCTGTCAGCAATTGTTCACAGATAGGATGTGTCATATCATGGACCAGTATTTTTTCTATACGGCGCATTCATAGTAATGGTGGGCTATGTCTGCTTCCAGTTCAGCACATATGTGGCATTCTTTGTGCTGGTTGTCCAGCCCACTGTGCTTACCTGATTTGAATGCCCAATTTAGGATCTGCCAGGTTACCGGACGTTGTTTGGCTGTTACCAAGAGGGAGTTCAGGCCTGAAATCAACTCCTTCGTCGGGTAGTTGGTGTCATGGCCTTTGGTAGTCCAGTCATTTAGGATTCATGGATGGGTAGGCGGATTGCGCTCCAGTTTTAGGAGTGAATCCCATATTCTATCAGTATCAATTTGTACCTTATTCTGATTGACTTGGTTGCATATTTATCAGCAATTTGGTTAGGCTCCTCCCAACTTGTTGCAGAACTCAATGTGGAATTATTTGCTTTGAAATCCCTTTGAACTTTGTCGGCTTCTTGGTCCAATCACTCAAATGACCATCCACCCTGGTGCACAGCCCAAAGCATAGTCGCCAGTAGTGTGGGGTACCTTTTTGGGAGGTTATCCGTGGGCGGTGCGCCATCCATTCACATATTGAGCGGGGAGAGACTGGCTCTTGGAGGCCTTGGGCTCTTGCCCAGTTCACGCCCCACGCTAGGGTCAGACAGCACATGTGCATCTGTGTTAGCTTCAGGAATGGCTTCCCCCATATATGTCAGGCGTGAGATTCGAAGTCCAGGAGGCCCATGCCTCCTTTGTTCTTTGGTTTTGACAGGGCTTCCAGTGGTATCAGCGCCGCCTTCGCTTTGAACCACAGGAAGGTTTGGAGCATTGTCCTGATTTTCTTCTCTAAGTTCAGCTAATTGGCAGCACATGAGCAACATACCACAACTTTAAGAAGATGAAGACGTTGATTGCCTTCACTTTCTCCTCAAGGCATAGTCTGGCATTCTTCCAGCATGCCATTTGAATCAATAAGCTTGACAATACTTCCTGTTAAGTCTCCAGTTCCGCTGGTCCCTTATCATTGAAAAGTATCCCAAGGTATCAGACTGTCTGGGAGTGCATGATCGGCGTTGTGTCATTTGGTGGGCTGAAGCTCAGGTTGCCAACCCTCATCACTGAGGTTTTTGTCAAGTTGATTTTTGCATTCAATGCTAGCTGATAGAGGTTTAATAGTTTCTCAGCGCCCTGGAGGTTGGTTGGTGAGCTTATGCCTACTACCATATTGTCAGAAAATGCTAGCATCTTCAGTGGTATTTGGTTAGGGTGGACTAAACCCCAGAGCTTTGCATCTGCTGCTGCCAGTAGAATGTTGGCTGTAATTTTGAAGAGTATTGGTGATATAGGGTCGCCATGTTAGAGACCTTGCCTGACAGGGATTTCGTTGGTTTCGCCATCTGCGACAATCACCTTCATTACCAGGCCTGAGTACAGCGTCATTATCCATGCTTGAAAAGTGTCAGGGATACGACTGTCTTTAGTGCCTCATGAAGGAATGTCCATGCTACTCAGTCATATGCCTTTTCCATGTCAAGGAACATAAGGTACCCCTGTTCAATGCCCCTTGCATCCTGTAGTATGCTCTGGACTGAACCAATGCTGTCCCATATACTATGGCCTTTGACGAAGCCATTCTGGGCCTTATGGAGCATGCGCGGTGCTGTTGCCATCAGTTGATTAGATATTATGCGCGTGAGCAGTTTATAATCGGCGTTCAATATGCAATTGGGCGCCAGTTCCAAAGTTGGCGCCTGAGGCCCTTTTTGTACAGAAGTATGATTTGGGTCTCTTAGCCTCCCGGAATTTGCTGGACATTTTGCAAACAGTGGTTGAAGAGAGCTTTGAGCTCCAGCACTATGCGGTATCAGAATATGCTGAATATTTCTGCACACATATTGTCAGGGCCTGGTGCTTTCATTCTTGGCAACTCCTTTAGCGCCCTCTTAACTTCATTGATAGAGATTTTGGCAGATAGCTTGGTGACGTCTTCCATAATACATCCCCCTAGTACCGGCTTGGCCAGGTCGATAAGGGTTTTTGTCACTAATTTGCTCATTTCTCGTTGGTGGAAAAGATCACCATAAAAAAGTTCAAACTCTTGCTTGATCATTTTGGGGTCTGTTGATACTTCCCCTTCCGCTGTCTCCACTTCCCATACCCTAGCCTAGGTTCAAATTTCCTTGAGGTGTTTCAGGCCCTCTTTGGTCATCGTCCCCACTAGACTCTGATATTGGTAAGTCTCATTGGTCCATCTCTCTGAGTCTTGCTTCATCATTGTAGCCCAATACTTTTTGTGTGTTGTTTGGTACTCGCTCCACCAGTCCTCACTGTCACACTGTGTGAGCCTCAGCCTTTCTAATTTAGATTTCAGCTGCTTCACAGTGGCAATTCGCTTGTAGGAGGTCACTTTTCGAACTTCATACTATTGTGCTTCAATTTCACTTTGATCCAGGTCCATTGTTCTATTGTGTCCAACTCCGGGCAGTTGTTTAGGTATGCTACCAGTTGATCCAGTACAGCGTCAATCTTTTGGCGCCATTCCCCGTCCCTAAGCGTGGCTGGTGCCAGTTGCCACTTGCAGTTCCTTGGAGGTTCATCAAGGTTGATATTCACGTGGATGACCATGCGGTCACTTTTGGCATTTATGCTAACCTTGCTGTTTATGTCATCAACTTGAGATCGGATGACACTAGGATATAGTCTAAACGTGATCCTGACAATGGGGATCCAGTGGCGTCATATGACCACCGCGTTAAGTTGGCCAGGTCATCATCCTCTTTGTCAATCATTATGCACATCCCCAATTTGACTAGGTAATCGAGCATCTCGTTGGCCTTACTGTTGGGACATTCTCTCATTGGGAACATATTCCAGCTCACATTCGTCCAACAGTTCAGGTCAACTGCTATTACAGTTGTTGCTTCAGATGGCACTTCCGCTAAGAATTCATAAAAATATGGTTTTTGTGGTGCTTTGGTGGGGCGTAGACTGCTACCGCTCATATGCTCCTGCCAGTTTCTCTGTTTTTAGCCATCACTATTAAGATCCTACTGGCATGAGTTTCTTCCACGAATTCCAGGTCTATTTTCTTAACCATTGCAACTATCACCACGTGGTCTGTCCATAGGGCTTGGCAGCCTATCTGGCAGGACCATGGATGGTTTTTCATGTCGCAGTTCAAGCTTGGCACATTTCCTTTTAATTACCAGCTTGCGTTTCAAAATAAAAATTTGGTCAATATTATTATTAGTTTTTAAATGGTGCATTTTCCTCCTCCTCATTTGTATGCTCGCCATCCCCCAAGCATTTGTGGTAACTATCCTCATTTCTGGCTGCTCAACCCACAGGTATGAGGTTTAGCATTGTCTGGGTTGTGGATCAAGTCCCATACTGAGGTCTAGTTGGTCAATGATGGTGGGGTCAATGGGGGGGTGCGATATTTGGTTTTCAGGGTCAGTTGGCTGGGACTGGGATTATATTCCCAAGCATCCTGTGTACTGGGAATTCGGTCACCATCCCTGTCTCCCTGTCAATGGATAATGGGGATGGTTTTATGATCAGTTCTGTGTTCCCCTTGTTCCCTACTGGTGGAGCAGCGGATTCTCCCTCATCTGTCAGTCATATTTGCACCCCTTTGTTCGATTTAACAGCAGAACTCAATTTTTTAGTTGGTGAATGCCCAGCTGATTTTGTCGATTTTGTCACTCCTGCTGATTTTTTTACTGGTCGCCTCAGGTCTATTTGCTGATGACTTTTGATTCAATTTAGTATTCACTTTAGGCTTGTCAGGCTTCAATTTTGACTTGCTGGCTTCCTGCGTCTGCCCTTGCTTGGGAGACTTTTTTGGGTTCGCCTTCTGCCATCTTTCCTCCTCACAAACTGTCTATTCAACTTGGGTTGGACGTTTCTCTGTTGGTCCAGGGACTGTTCCCTCATCCATTGCATAATATTTGGGGTTTGGATTTATAAACGGTTTGTCATCTGCTTTGGGCCGCTTTGCCATTTCCCATTCCCATGCTTCTCCATGTGACAGGTTCAATTCTTGTTGCTGGCATTTCATATCCGCTATGTCCATTAAGTTGTGCAGGATCCATTCTCTGGCTTTTAGGTGAAGGAAAGTCTTGGTACCCACCTTGGTGATTCCCCTGATGGGGTCATATTCATATTCCCGTGTAGTTTTACCTTTATGTTGGTGGCATTGAGACATTGTGTGGCTATTCTGGTAATAGAACTGGCACACTTGTTTGTCATCCTCCTGTTCGACATATACTACCCTATCAAGGCTGGGCAGGTGGATGAATCTGGGTAGCGCAATTATGTTTGGTTTCATTTAGGGTGCCAGTTCATATAGCGCTTCCACTGTCTGAGGGCGGAGACACTTTGCGATGTAATCACCACCAGCTTTCCAGAATTCTTGTACTTCCCCATAGTATGACAATCCATTCCAGATCTCTTTGTGCACCCACTCCCATTCATGATTGGCAGGGAGATTCTGGAAGGTTACCCACCTTGCGGTTTGGTTGGCATATCTGGTCAGTTCCATCTTCAGATAAATCCCCTTGTATTTGATGCCAATTTTGAGGAGTTTCTTGCAGTCTAGTTTACCTGGGATTGCTATATATATATAGCCCCATTTGGGTACCCAGTGGTGATCAAAGTCCCCTCCAGCTAGGACTTTGTCAAGTTCCTTATAAATCAACGATATCAGGTCGGACTATTCTTCCTCCTCCACTAGCTGCAGGTGGATTTGGATGCATCTTTTAGGTATGATTTTGGTGCCTGGTAATCTGTAAAGCCCCCATTGATCAACTGATGGATGTATTTGATGTGGCTCCCTGCTCCATTCCAGGTGTTGTATTCAGTATTCACTGCTGCAGCACTGTAGAATTTGGTTTTCATGCTTGGTTTGGGTACTTCAGCGGGGGTCTTTCCCTTCAAAATCCAACTTACCTATTCATCAAGGCTAAATCCCCGGTTGAGGAACGCTTTGATCTGGTGGATGCTGATACCTCAGCAGCTGATATTTCTAGCCATTTGCACTCCAATCTCTAGGCTCTTCCACTCTAGGGAATCCAACGGCGAGAACCCCAGTTGGTACCACTTGAGGGCGGATTTCAGGCCACACGTTGGGTGGAGGTATTGTTGAAGGACCTCCAGCATAATCAAGCTACACTGGCACCAGTCCCTTACTGTGACACTATTCCAGCCCCATCTGTAAATACACATGCCATATCTGCTGGAACACCTGCTTCACTCCATTGGAACGCTTTGGAGGGGTGAAGCCTTCAACAGCATATGGGGCCACTAGCGTCAGTTCCAGGAAGGATTGCTTCCAGTCCTGGATAGTTTCGATGCAGATCCCCACTTTGAGCCATTCTTGGCCCAAGTCTGGGGTTGTAACCCCTTTCATTGCTGGCTGCCTGTGGTGAAATCTCAGGTTCCATTCACAGTTGGGCTGATTGAGGGGTGAACCCCGCTGCATCCAAGTCTGCAGCTTCAGCAATTGTTGTGGCATCACGCCAGATTTTCCACTTTTCAATTGGGAAGGGGTGGCCTCTAAGAGTTTTGTGAATCAGTTTAGTCACCCCAGCTCTGCCCATTTGTGCACTAGGTCCATACTGGCCCCTGCTTGGCACCAGTATTTCATCTCCATCAGCGTGAATCTGTTAGCAGACCAGTTGATGGCCTCTTCTGGTGACCAATCCTGGAAGGGTCCCCATTCCACCACTTTTTCCTTTGTCCAGCCTGCTTTCATCAGGTCTGATGCAGTGGCTGGTGGAATTCAGGTATATGACCAGTGTAAGGTCTTGGTGGCCTTGAACCCAGCTGTGATCCACAGTAGTGCTGTAAATCCCAGGGAATGTCCTCTGGCCATTTATCAGGCAATTTTCCCATTTCTGAGTAAAAAGACACTGAAGAGGATGGCAGTACCTCTCGTTACTCAGGGCAATCTTGCTCACATAGTAGACAAGCGGTGGGTAACAGCTCTTCCGCTACGGATCCCACCCCCAGCACCCACACTCACCTCAGCAGAACTGCTATGGGGAATTAGCAAAATCTGCGCTGATATTGTCAAATTGAAATCAGTCAGTTCTAACTTGAGTGGCAATCTGGCTGATGCTCAGATCTCAAATGGCTGGAAAGGCATGAAGACTGAGGCATTGGCTGGAATGGCTGATGGTTCCAATTCAATTAAAATGTCAATCGAACAAATCACCTCCCTACCTAAGTTGTTGGGGATCATCCTCGATGGCCAGGCTATAGCATTGGACGCCATTGATGAGAGTTTGAAGTCCCCTGTTGACAATTTGGGTGTTACAGCTGATGTGATGCCACTGACCGAACAAATGGCCCAGTGACTGAGTGCAGGCAGGTTGGGTGTCCCAAACCCATTCCCAACCAAATGGACCTACCCCTATGTGGGGTGGTCTTAGGGGATTCCCGTCGCTTGTCAGGCCAAATGCCATCACACCAACCATCAGAAATGTAGCCTAGCCTCAATTTGGACGTTTGAGGTTGAACTGACAGTGACTCAGCCCGCCGCTGAATTTTTTAAGTTGGTTCCCAAGAAACAAACCCGCCCATTCCCAAATACTTTGCCAGTTAGGTCAGAAATTGAGGGTCCTGATCCTGGCTTGTCACTACCCCAATCAATCACTATTTAATCAGTTGCATAGCACTGAGAAAATTATTGGGAAATTTTCTTCCTTTTCCTTCAATAAATATTTGGCCAAAAAACCAAACAATTTTTCCATTATACTACCCCTTCTGACCACATGCCTGATGGCGTTTTCCTGGTGGCCCATCGGTCCATACACCAGATGGGCTCTACCAGTACTTATGGCCACTATGGCCCCCTCTGTCATTTATTGGATTCAGCAAGTTCGATATTTTTGGCTATTCAACCCCGTTATCATAAACTTCTGACAACAATACATGGGAATCTTGTGGCCTCATGTCCACTAATTGCAAGAGAGAATCCGCCTCCTTGCCTTCCCAGTTGAAATGACCCCTCTGCTGATGAACTTATTGAAAATATCTCCATGGTCCCACCCCCTGCAGCAAGGCCCCCTGGGTTGGGAGTGGGCTCATTGTGGTTCATTGTTGGGATCATACTCACTGCTGTGTTACATCAACAATTTGTCATTTTCCAATGCCCAGCTCCATATCAAGTCATTCAGTCAGCAATGCCTCTGGAATTCTGGCTTGCTTTTTGGGTGCTCACACATCCTGACTGGCAGGCCAGTCTAAACTTCTTCTGCCATTTCCATGACAAGTGCCTCCTCTGGGGAGAAAGTAATGTTAACCATTCCAGTGCCATGTCAACTGGAATGGTGTGTCAGGCCCATTTGAGGGCCATAGAGGCATTTGGGAATTGTTTCACATAATTGGCTAAATCTGTTGGGTTGAGGCCTGAGCTCCTGACAGCTTGGGCGTATCGTGCTGTAATGCCTGTCTTATTGTACTCCATCGCATTTAAAAGGTCAATGCCAGCCTCCATCCAGGCCTTTGCGTCTGCCAGTTTTAAATCTTTGCAGATTGTGGCCTCAATCACCTTGTTCTCCACAGGGATTTTCATCTATTCCAGGGCGTCTTTAGTCCCAACTCATGATTCCTTGAATAGTACCCCCATGTTGATCAAGATTTGGGTGTCAGGCCAGCGTTTGGCTGCTCTGTCAGAAAATTTGTGGTCTCACCACATAGCTGTGACAGCTGGTTTGATACCTTTGGAGACCCACTGAGTTGCCTTAGAGAACGAAACTGGAGGGCCTCCCATTGTTTGACCTCGCAGGCAGACACGCCTTGGCGCACCAACATGTCTGACTGGATTGGGGTGTATTTTACCAGGGCCCTGGCCGCTGACTTGACTACTGTCGGTGTTTCAGCCCCTTCTGGTAGTACTTACAGTTTTTTCACCAAATTTTCTCAGGTGTATGATCCCTCAGATTTGGTCCTCAATATAGTTTCACCCCTGACAGGGTTGGTCCCTGATGGTTTGTATTGGTTCAGCGGTTAGCTCTGTGCTAATATAGTCCCCTTTGATGGCTTATAATTGTCAGGGTTTGCTCCTGATTGTCCATTTGAGATTGGCCATTGATTCATAGTTGAGTTAGAACCCCCTGTCAACATGAATTTGTCAGGTATTGCACCCAACGGTGTATTGGGGATCACGCCTAACTGTTTTATCATATCGCTAAATCGATTTTGGTTGGGGACCATTTGCCCCCCAACTGGGCCTTTTGGAATTGGTGCCCAGCTTCTTCTTCACTTGAATACCCTGAGTGGATTCAGTAAGTTTCTCCATATGGTAGAAAACTTTTTATAGCTTTTCTCTGTTGGTTTGAGCTGCTGATTTTTGTCAATTGAATATGAGTCAGTTTTGGATCCTACCAAAACTTCGTCTGGGTTTTTTGTTTTTTCCACAAAAATTTTCTCACCCTGTGAGGCCCCAATCCCCTCTACTAGTTGAGGTTCAGTGGGGAATATTCCTGACACCGCTGTTCTTGGCATCGGGCCTCACTCCCTGAAGGTTTCTCTTGTCATCTGTAGTTGGTGGTTGCTAATCCTACTGAGTCAACCCTGTTATCCGCGCTAGTTGCAAGGGCCCTGTGACCCATTGCTGCATTCATGCATTTCATTATCGTTCATGTTGCCAGATTGTTACTTGACATACACGTGTTGTTTTGCCCTTCCCCAATTCTAGTCATGTGGGGGCTTGGGACAGCGAGAAGTTCATTAGATGGCATTTCCATCATAGCATCCTTTGTATTATTATTGTTAATTAATATCGGTGCAGGCAAGTAATCCATTTCTATGTGCTGCGCACAGATGGGTGGTTTGACTTCCCTACACTTGGGTGGTTAGCCATGGTTCACTGCTCTATAATTGCAGTGCGCACTGGCAGTTGGTTGCTCTCTCAATTCTTGTTCAGTTCACTTTTTGATTTAAAAAGTGATGTATACAAGAGAGAAACCCGAGCCAATTATGCTAAAGGAGGCGTTTATAAAAAGTTGATTTGATTCTATCACTCTACCAATGCGGAATTAAGTTTATCCGGAGTTCTATTAGTCCCACAATTATCCATCGCTTCTGAGCCCATTATTTTACTTAGTAAATTAATGAACAGATACCTGACCAATACTTACAAAAGTAAAATGAGACCTAAGTTGGAGCATCCTCTATTTTTTTAGATGATTATCCAAATTGGTCCAGTATTTTCAGAGTTATGCTAGAACAAACATAGAAAAAAATATACATGCAGGTCAAATTGAGAACCTCTCCTTTCTCAAAGTTGGTTAAAAAGTGATTGCACCAGGATCTGAACAACTGACCTTTATAAATTCTAAATTTAGAGCCAAAAACTGAGCTGATTATGCCAGAGGAGATATTCAAAATCAATTGGGTTTTGATTAAAAGTTTTGATTTAGCTTAACACTAAAGATGTGTCAATTGATTCTAAGATTTTTCCTTAACAAGGGTAAATTTATCCCACAATCATACTTTTATACCACTAGAAAGAGATATAAGGATTCTTTACAAGGTAATAATTAAAGCATTCAAAATGGCTGCGTCTTTGGTCCAGACTACCCACACAAGGAGTGTCCCATATGTGCTGAACTGAAAGCAGATATTGCTCACTGATATTATAAATCACCATGTTCAAAAAGTACTGGTCCAGTATATGACACATCCTATCTGTGAACAATCGCTGACAGAAATACATTCATTGCAGGAGCTATTTTTTAGAAAAACCTTGAGAACAGCCCCTATCCAACTATGAGCCTTCATCTACCATTATTGTGTATGGGTGATTCATTCAGCTCTTGTTGCTAAGAGTTTTAGAAATGAGCACCCCCCATCACAAGAGTTTGGTGATGAAGACCATTTGGATTATATCTGATCATCTCTGACAGATCTCCAAATTCTTGCGCTTAATCCCCGGGTGTTACAAAGCTGCACATTTAACTTTTCCTGCTGGATCGCTTGTTGTACACAATGAGACAACTAATAAACTAAGAATCAAATGGCCTGTAAGGCCACTAATGCTAGAACTGTGGCTAGCGATGGCGATCACCAATCAGCAATGGTTGGAGGTGCTAGATCTCTAGCAGAATAAACTCTTGGTCTTTTACCCTCATCTGAATCGCCTGTATTATGCCCTCCCCTCTTACTTTCCCTTAGATTTTATTTTTTAATAAAGTATGAAGTGTTACTAAAAAACATGGCTGCGTTTTGATATAGATCTTAGCTACTTTTGATTCTAATTTGTTTATAATTCTAAAATATTTTATTTGATTTTATCCAAATCAATAGCATATGAACTTAGAATATCCAATTGAGATTATATAGGCTTAAGGTTGACTTTATAAGTCAATTTAAAATTCTATAAGCTCACATCTGTTCTGAACCATTATAAAACTATGTTATGGAGTTCCTTTTTATATAAACTCATTTTTTACTAATATATTCTATCACAGCATTCATTACCTATGCTTCACTATGATGTTTATAGAATTTCAGATTTCTAAAATTTATTGATTTAGATTTTATATTATAGATAAGGAATAACCACTCAGCTACATATAATTGCTCAATCAAATTAACCAAAAACCATCAACCATTCAGCTAAACCTAACTGAACTTATCAAATCAACTAATAACTACTCACCTCTCAAAGCTAAACTGTGTCCTATCAGTCTGACCAAAAGTCATCAACCACTCAGCCAAACAGAATAAACTTATCAAATCAGTCAAATAACACCAAACTGCTACCCAAAAAGTCTCTCTATATATAAAATCATTGTGTATGTGACATGTCTTCCAAACTAAATTAATTTCTACTTAACTTGCCAAAAGTATTTATTAATTAGGAACCAAATTAAGCAGGTTTTTTAAAATTATATAAACCCAACATCCAGATGCCCATGCTTTGCTATGGTATTTAAAGGTTATCAGATGATAAGCTCACACTGACATAGACTATAGGCTGTGCCAGCCATCTAGTACTAAAAAAAACTATAGGCTGTGCCAGCGTTACTCAAAATCTACTTTGACTAACAGCTTTGCTGTTGCCCTCGTGGCTGATGAGCTGATTATCCTAACCTTATCTAATCTACTTAAAACCCTAAAACTGATTTTTATTTAGTTTCAAGTGAGCAATTTGGTAAAATAATTTGTTAATATTTGCCAATTTTCACCCACTCACCAAAATTGATAACATATCATAAATGATTAGTTTCAGATGGGCAATATGGTGAATATTTAGCTATTTGGAAATTCTCACTCACTCACCCAAAAAGATTATACCTATCAGACTCAATAGTTTCATATTTGATAATATTTGCTAATTCTCACCCATTCACTCAAATAAATTAACCTATCAGACGTGAAGATCTCATGTCAGTCAGTCATTACATCAGTCATTAAGTCAGTCAGTGAATATGTTTTATTTAGTAGATGGAAAGGAAAGGGGAAATATGGGGAAATGAACATCATTACTCTAAATGACAAACTCAAGGCTGGAAAATCCAAATACAGGGTAGCCACAACATATTATGGTTAGAACAATTGCAGACATGTTTATGAAGGAAAGGGTTTCCATGTCTATGGGACTATCATAAGATTATAGCATACAGTATGTTATAATTTTGGTAATATAGTTGAATTATGCTGTAGGGGTTGCACAGGGTCAATCCTTTGAACAATGGATGAACAATATGGAGATCACCGGTCCTCAAGACAACTTGAAGAGATTAATAAATATAAAGCAATTATATTCAACCGTACCACTTAGTTTAATTTATTATCTAATAGCAGACTTGATCTGCTTTACTACCTTCTTCCTACCAACAATCCTCCCCCTCCAATCTTTTAATCTCGCTTATATATCAATGACTTTGGTAGATCCTGACTCTTTTGTTTAGGCTATTCTTTACTGCCATACTCTCATTGGTTCATCCTCATATCTGAGAGGTTCTGGCAGTATCTATTATTCATCAATTTGCCTGTTGCCTTAGTTAGAGGCACACTAGTAAATATTCATTATAAGTCAACATTACCTTATTACCTAATTTGGAGACAATTCATTAACTATCCTTCCTGGCTCAGTATTCCCCTTCTACAAGGCGCTCAAATATTTGTACACTATCAAAACGTTGTTGTAAGATTTTAGCCAACCAGCCGCAGCTATTTGGGGCTTATTGTCTAGTAATATAAGAATCTCAACACAGTATATTAGAGTTGGTAAGCTGGTTTACCACCTGTAATTCTAGTGATCTACCACAAGTTGTTGCTAATGCAGTGAGCTCCAAAGATACTGTCATATCTAGCACTTGTATCAGTAATCTAGGACTTTTCATAGGTCCCATAATAGTGCTGTGGGTTTGTAATCAATCAGGGGTAATAAAGGTTTCAAGGAGGTGTAAAACTTTCTATTGCGTAGAGATGAGTATAAACTAACGTCCTACCATTAGAAGAATCTTTTAACTTTCTAATCTTAGGAAACAATGCTATAATCTTTTCTGGCATACTATATCTGTCAGCACAATTCCATAGGATCCTTTACATTCTCTTCAACTTCTAAAGTCCAATTTGATGATCTTTTTCAGGAAGGAATTGTTAGCTCTCCAATTTATTTGGATTTGGTGGGGAATGGTGTTAAAATTATTAAGGCAGTAAGCCCTAAAGCGATTGAGAGGGTATTTGGTGAGATCACAGGAATAGCAACAATAGTAAATGACTATCTGAAATAGGAGACCCACTAAGTGAAAAGTTAAGGAATTTAATTGAAAAGGATCTAATGTGTAGTTTGCTAGTAGATGGTAACCTAAAAGACTTAAACTTTGTGCTGCTCAAAAGTAAGTGTTAGGATCGTTGGATGGATTATATGCATACATTGATTAATTTGGTAGAACCTATAAGATAAGCCTAGATCCTTATACCCCAAGCCTAAGTTATCAAATTGTTAGTTCCAATATAATTGATTATTTGATACTATGACCATTTTATCTGAGATGTATGAAGTTTGGAGCGCTCTGTTCTCATAAATTCAAATGTATCTGAAGATACATGCTAATGGAGATTCTGCGTTCTTGTAAATTCACTTTTTCTCATCCATTAAACTGACCTTGGGGCATTATATAAGGGTTGATTGATAATAGATATAGTTTGATTATAGTTATAAATATAAATTGATCAGTACTACAATATAATCACTACACAATTTCATGGGTAACATGATTTTATAATTTAGGATTGAGCAGTAATAGTTATTAATATTAATAATGTACCTAAATTTAAGCAATTTGATAATTATCAGTAACTTTATTACTGACAATTCCAGGATGGATCCACGCATAGTAAAGGGTAGTGGAGCTGGGCTACATCAGGATGCCTCCTGTGCAGAGCGTATACCTTGAATATCCTTCCCATGAGCTGCTTGTTAGGTGGAGATGCAAGTAGCAGAAAATGGGGATGGTGCAGATAGTATAAAAAGTAGCTATAAATTACTTACTATATTTTTACACAAATTGATCACGATTTATGTATTGTAGATAAGTTCATATAATCCTTTTATAAAGATTTCCAGCTGTTAAGTATGTTTGCATAAGTAGATTTAAGTTGATAATGTTTTTCAGTAGCAGTCATAAGGTTACCATAGTATTATAGTGATGGAAGGAGAGTAATTTTGCTTTAGATTTTAAATCAATAAACTTTTATTAACTATACCACTGTTAAGTTTATTGTCATCATATCTAGTAGATGAACTAATATTCATCTTTATCTCATGGTTAGATGACAAAAGAAATAAAAAGGCAGGTTGACTTAGGACAAATACTCCACGCCAAGTTTTTCTATCAGTACTGGTTTCAGATTTAGTTTGAACAAAACCTACACCAAGGTAGTAGGAACCATCCTTCTAAGTAACAACCACTACAGATGAAGAACCAGCCTCTTTTAGTTGACAACTTTTCTACACTAGCATTTATTACTAAGATGACTAATGATACTGGCGGGAGAGATCAGAGAGTACACACTGACTTTATTTTAAAGTTTTTAAAAATTTAATGCAACTGATGGTAAATACTGAAATAACAAAGTCATAAATTACTTGATAATGTGCCTAGGATCACATACCATGACAAACCATCTGACAGGAAGAGATTGAGAATCTAGTGTAAAAACTGATGCATGGATTATGACTGGGGGAAGGATCAGCGAACATCTAGAGCTGCCCTTTTCATTGGCATTAAGATTAAGGAATGTATGAGCCATATACATAGTTCACCACCAAACAAGCGTTGTCCATATCAGAAATTTGATTTGTACTAAGAACCTCTTTTACCTATTGAGTTTGTGCATCTGACATCCTGAAATGCACAAAATGACCATTTTCTAGAACCATGTCACATTTATTTAGTTGGTCAAATTCTCGTACAACCCAATCCAGGAATCTGAAAATCAACTGAGTGGCTATAACCTAGTTTTGGAGAGGTATGAACTAGCCTGAAAGCTATTCATGACTTGTCCTTATGGGATAATGACAAAGTGATTACTTGGCTTGAGATCTAGATGCCAACTGTACAGTATTTAAAAGGCTTTTTTAGATATACTTAGAGTTACTGAAGGTTGAGATAATAATGTAACTTACAACACCTTACAATCTACGTTTTATAATATTGTATAGCAAAGCCATGAGAAACAGTGAAACATGACTCCAAGGTGTTAGGAGTGATACCTTTAAATAAGTATAAGAGTTTATGAATTAAAAACGATTTTACTCATAAGACTAACAATTAGTAAGCAGAGTTAAAAATAGATGTACCATCCAACTTAAACTGTATGGTATTGTGGAAAAACTCAGCTTCTGGGTTAGAAAAAATTAAAGATGTTGATCCCATTCATGGGACACATGATGGTTTTGGTAACTAGATAAAGTATTTAAGGCAGTAAATTAGGATCAGACACAAGATTTTGTTAGTCATAGCCCTTGACTATATATCAAAAGAAAAATTGCTAACCTCATATTGGAGAAACAGAGATGCATAATCTGGGAAAAACAAAAAAAATTATAATATATAGATGAAAGTTAATGTCACTGTAAGCAGAACAATTTTGACAGTAATATTTCCTATAGTTATCTTAAGAATAAGGTATTATAACTAGGCTTAATGTCTGCCAAACCAGCGCCAAAACATGCCATGAAAATGATCACTTTACCTACTCCTATAGTAAAGCCTCAGGGTGCAATACCCAAAGCTCAGTAATGATTAAGAGAAACACAACAGGTTATAGTGCCCCAGCATATAAATCATACCAGTTCTATCTTGGTAATAATGCTATAGCCAAATTAATTTAGAGCTGTTATGTGTAACAATAAACTATTATTTATATTTTATCTTTCAACTTTAGATAGAATTTGGAAGATATCACTTTATTAGGAGATTTGAGATGGCAATGCATGGAACCAATGATAGGTGAGAGAATGTAATGACTATCAATTACCTATATAAATGAAGCATTGTGCTTATAATTTACCACTTAGGTGACAACCCTACATATGCAAGGCCAAAAAGAATATATTAGTTGAATTTGGAAGTCAGGAAATTGGCTAAATGAATGTCTGATCATATAAACAGTGGGTATAAGAAGTTTAAGACAAATGTTAAGTTCACTGATTATCTATAGCATTAATCCCAAATACTCCTGGGATTTAGGGACATGATTGACTTCAATGCAAAGACTGCATTGCAGTACACAGTGCATCCCTATTGAAATCTTTATGAACATTCTGTTACCAGAATTTATACAGACTTTATAAATTTTAAAAATTGGTTGATACTTGCACAGATTTTTCCAAAATTATGTACCCCCAAAAAAAGGGGTGAAAGGGTGTTTAGCCTGGCAGGTAAAACTGCTTGAACCTAGTGCAGGTTTTGAGTTTGAAACCTGTACTGGATAGAAAAATTCTTGGTGTGACTTTTCTTTCTCGTTGCAATCACTTTTGCAACCTACTCAATTCAAGTCTGAATCTAGTTTGATAATCTCACAGAGGAGATTAGTCTGCGCACATGTCAGGGAGCAGTTGGGCAAGTAAGGTAAGAGGAGCAGGTGGATGGCCTGCGGCCTCAGATGTTCAAAAATGCCCCAGAGAAACTGGCAGAATAGATAAAAATTTTAAAAACTGGCGGTCACTATTTCCCCAAAAATCCTCACATGGCAAGCACGATGCAACCAGTAAATTAACACGCCACACTCCCAGCCACTCTTGTTGGTGGAATATGGAGTCCGCGTGTTTCTGGACATCCAACAAACAGCTTTATGGGAAAAATTTTGTGAAGATGTGCACACCTTTTTCCTGACTGCAGTGTACATTGCACCTCACTCCATGTCATGAGGTTGGCTGGAACTAGGTTTTAAAAACAAAGAGGCAGCAGACAAGGCTGCTGCGGTGCGCATAGTGGTCGACCTCCCCAAAGGGCAATGGATTGTTGAAACTAAACGCACCAGATGGATAAAATCAAACCAAAAATTTTCCTCACGTTTGACTTTTTGCCTACTACGGTAAAACGTGACATTTTGGAACAACACCTGAAAGATGGTCTTGCCATATACAGCGAAATACAATCTTTCAAAATGCAACGCTTCATGCTGATGCCACACCTGTGCACCGGCAAAGCCATTGCAGTTCTGACCCCAACCAAGGAGATTGTGAAGGACCTAACCCAGATCCCGCACTCCACTTTTATTGATATTGCAGGGCATACCACCCACCCATTCCAGGTGACTGTGTACAGTGTGCCCCCCATCTGCACCCACTGTGACATGTTCAGTCATAAGGCGCATGCATGCCCCACCAAGGAGGGCGTCACATTCCAAGAGCACCCCTCGGCAGCCATGGCCAGCGGAGAGGCGCACTACAAACCAACTGCAAGCACCAAAGAGGCTTTCCCATGGGGAGCACAAGGCTGCTACCTACTGGTAAAGCCTATCTCCCCACAAGAGTGGAAGAAGGCCAAGCAGGCCCGCAGGGCCGCGGCCAAGGAAGCGGCCAAAGCCACCACCGCTATCCCACACTCCCAATGCCAGGAGGACATTGAAACCTTTGCAGTGAAAGCAACTTGGGAATCTATCAAACAATCAGATTGGGAAGCCCATGCCGATTGGGCCACTTATTCTGAGGATTTGATGGGGGACTTGATCTCACCCAATTGTTGCACCCAAGCTCCAGTGGAAACTGACTTGGGGCCCATCCCAACTGAAAGAAAACTTTTTTTGACCTGCTCAACGGTGCACCAAACTCATCCGCACCACAAAAAATTCATCCGACGTCAGGGAAACAAAAGCGAAGGCTAAAGCCAACGCAACTCTTTCCACAAAAATTAACAAAAATCCCAATAGCATTGCTGCTAACGCCTGCACTGCCGTGAAGGCCCATGGGGATCTAGAGGAGGCTAGTGGGCCTGGGTGCCCACCCCCTCGCAACTTAGGTGCGAGGGGGAAACCTTCACTTTAGGGACATTGAAAATCGCCGGACTCAAGGCCTCCCCATCCCAGGCTAGGAAACTGAGTTTTTTACAACAAAATTTACCCATGGATATCCTGGCCATCCAGGAGTCCCACTGTCCGCGAGGTTCTGAGGAAGCTTGGAAAACAATGCTCCTCCCATCCCTATACTTTTGGTCAGAGAACTGTGGGGTGCTAATTTGGAAAAATAACATTTTTAAATTTTTATCATCAGAAACCTTCCTCAATGGCCGAGTCCTCATTGTCACCTTCTCGTGGGCCAACGTGGTACATGCTATCATCAACATCTATGCCCCAAAATGGTGCATAAGAGCGTCAGGAATTCTTCTCATTGGTCAAATCCCTCCCGCTACCCCCAGACCCTTTCATAGTCAGCAACATGAACTGCTGGCTAAACACTCCAACGGACCAGTGGCCTTCCTCCTCCCATGCCCCCCAGGGCCACCCTTGGGCTAATGGATGCACTGCTGCGGCAAGCCCCGCTGCATGAGAACATGACGCGCCCCCACATCCACAACGGCCAACTAAGGCCCATGTCCCACATTGACCTTATCCTTATGCCAGCGAAATTCCTACCCCCCACATATCCCACTTTAAAACAACAAAAATGGAATTCTCTGACCATCAACTGGTCTCGATAACCTACCATCTAACTGTCACAGCTGCTAAGGCCCCACATTGGTGCAAAATCCGCCCCTCCAAGCTCGCGTCACCAGGATTTTCCATGTGGGTGGAATCAGCAACTTTGGCAAAAGAGTTTGTTGCACCGTTTTGCATGGACCCCATTTCCACATGGGCAACTCTCAAAGATGATACCATCCGCCACTCTTGCCACCTCTCATCCAGATGCTCATGAGCCACATTGGCTGTCATTTTGCGCGCTCTGGCAGAGTTGGCACACCTGGAGTCCTATATCCCAGCTACAGGATACAGCTCTGCATGGGGCTGGAAGTGGGCGGAGGCAGCCGCCCACCTCAACGCGCTCGAAAGGCAACACAAACATTGGGTTTGTGTTCACTACAGGGCCAAACGCATCACAAAAGGTGACAAGTGCACCGCACATTTTTTTAAATTATTTTCGCACCATGCCAGAGCGTGGCCTGCACACAGGTGTGAAGATTGGATGATTCCATTGTGGATACACCAGCCAAAGTGGCAATCGAAACATAAAAGTATTACTTCAAGTTGTACCAATCCAATCCAATTCAGCAGGCAAAGTGGCAGAATTTCTCGACTGAGACCACATCCACACCATTCTTTGATACCCAGAAATAATGAATTATCTACTCCAAACGAATTATGGACAGCCATTCGCGGTGCACCAAACTGAAAATGCCCAGGCCCAGATGGCATTCCATATGAATTCTACAAAAAGTACTTCAAATATATATCCCCACTACTACCGGCCTCACTTAACCAGAGCCATTTGGAAACGCGCCTCCTGCCAGGAGGACAAGAGGCCTTCAACATCACACTCTTCAAGAAAAGGGACAAGCTAGACTTAGCCAATTGGCGACCCATTTCTTTAACTAACACGGATACAAAAATTTTAACCAAAATCATGGCTAACCGTTTAGGGATTGTAGCATCTGCCACCATCTCCCCAGAACAATTCGGTTTCATCCCCAGAAGGTCGATTTGGGACAACGTGCACTCTGTGGCCAACACATGCCAGTCCACGGCCTCTGGGGCACTTGCATTTTTGGACCAACAGAAGGCCTATGATAGAGTAAACTGGGAATACCTCAGGGCCTGCCTCCATCAATTCCGCTTACCCCCTCGCTTCATCATCTGGGTAATGCTGCTCATGGAATCTGCAACTATGGCAGTACGTGGCCCTGGCTTCCTAACAGAAGTAGTCCGCCCTCAAAGGGGCTTGCGACAAGGAGACCCCCTTAGCCCACTCTTATACAACTTCTGCCTTGACCCACTACTTCAAAATTTGAATGCCCAACTTACCAGGGTCCATGTGCCAGGCCAAGCCCCAGTCAAGATGATGGCGTTTGCAGATGACTGTGTGGTTGTGGTGTCTAATAATAAAGATGCACGCGCACTTGAAGCTCTCATCCAGGAGTATTCCCGGGTAAGTAATGCTGCACTGAACGCTTCCAAAACCGAAATCATCCTCCTTGGTCGGTATCAAACCTGCTGGGCCCCAGCGACCAGTGCCCAGCCCAGCCCATCTGCTCGCACACATGCTCGTTCTCCCAGCTCACCCCACACCACCCCACTGGTGCTCCCCTTTGTGCCATGCCCTACCATAGGGCTGGTCCGCCATCTGGGCGTGTGGGTGGAGGCAGGCGGGTATGCATCAGCAGTAATGGAGAGTCATATTCTAGACAACATGAGAAAGCGCATCGCCTCCCTCAGAGCCCACCCTACTCCCTTACTAGCAGGATCGTTTTGGCCAACTCTATGCTCCTCTCCAAAGTCTGGTTTGGAGCTCACGCCATCCCCTTCTCCCCAAGCTTCTTCAAATCCTTGCATGCCCTGCTGCAAGGATGGCTATGGTCAGGTCGCCCTCCACCAATATGGTTAGAGGTCATGTTTGGCCCTCATCAGCATGGTGGCATGGGCCTGCTTGACTTCAGAGCCCATGCGACCAAGATCTTGGGTACCTGGATTGCGGCCATCACCGCCCCTATGCTCCCCTTCCAACACTGGTCCCGTGCAGCCCGCTCCATCTTCTCCCGCGCCTTGGGCCACAACTATCCATCGAGTTCCCACTCCCTGATGAAGTACCTGGCTTCACACCCATCGGCCACAGGTCCTCACGGTACTAAAACCCACTACAAACGAATCCTCCTCTCCATGTGGAGCGCTGAGTGGAGAATTTGTATTAGCAGACATACAACCAAAAGAGGCCGCCCCTCAACCCATTTCACACAAGAGGTACAGGGGCTACCCATCCATGATGGCGTGATCCCCACAAGGCCCCATGTCCTATTCAGGGTGACTACCTGGACATGATGGACATCCCTTACTCCATTGAGACCCAAAAACTATCTGGTTTTACGCACACCATCCTCTGTAGCAGCCTTAAATCCGTTCCCATGTGTGGCGCTGCCTGAGGCGGGTGTACCATACAGCTGAGCGCTCTAACGCTTTACATTCATCCTGCGTCATGTGTGGCCAGTATGGAACGCTGTTCCACCACCTGAAGAAGTGTCCTACCTCTAAAGTGATATAGCGCGAAGTCCAACGTCTTCTTAGCCAGGATCAAACACATTCCTTCAGCCTGTCAAGAGATATGTTTGCTGCATCAATGGCCTCCCCCTTCCACCCTCCCTCCGTGCTCTGGTGGTTGCAATAGCTATGTGGACTATCCACACGATTGTCTTGGATCCCATCGCAGGCTCCACTCCCACCCTCCCAGAAGTGGTCCACAGATTCCGGTCTCATTTGGTGGACCACTTTCAGGCGTGGATGTAGGGATACCTCCCACCACGTCGTTGACAGCTGGTCTCCTCCTGGTTCCCAGTTCGGTTCATCAAATAAGACCCTTTCCTCCACACGTGTTCAATTGTGGCTACGGCCCATTCACACGTTCCCTCCCCTCTCCCCATAAGTGGCGTTCCCACTGGCAACAAGAGATAGCATCGCTTCTCTGGGTGCCTTCCATGTTATTAAGTTTTGTCTCTTTTGGGTTGACATTCAGAAGTTTCCGTCCCCTGGTCGGCCTTCCTCGCAATAAATTTTATAGAAAAATTCTTGGTGTGGTATATTTGTCCCAAGGTTGACCCACCTCAAACAATACATTTCAATAAAAGGGTTGAAGCAAAGGTTTTTAAGTCTATTGGAGAAACCTTTCATTGGTATCAAACTTAATTCTATGAATGACATAGCCAAGTAAGAGTGAATGTATATTAAGTTGTTAAGGGCACTGTGGCTAAAAATAAAGGTCACTTACTATACATATGGACAAAAGTGACATTATTCTTCAAAAATCCTAAGAATGGTTAAACGTTGTGACCACAAAAATTACAGCAGGAGGAAAAAGGGAGTTCCAATGGAAGTGAGACGTTTTATTTAATTAAAAACACTTGTACTATCTAGCTATAAGAACCCAGGTGATAGGGTGTCAATGGGAAAAATTAAGGCTACAAATCTAGTACTATCATGTGCATCACTATCTGTCTATGTTGCTCATGTGGTTAATCAGTCTCAGAAAATATTGATGATTCTGAAGGTATAGACATAGTTGCTAAGTCGTATATACAATAGATTATTAATAAAATTTACTAGATAAAGAGGCCTAGTCATAGTAGTGACACCCTAATCCTGAAAGGTGTGAACATAAAAGTTTTCATTAGTATGTATATTAATAAGTGCCTCAGCATTGGAGAAAATATCAAGCAAACTCTTAAGCCTCTTGATTCAATTTAAAGTCACTTAGTAAATTTTATATACCCTTATATTATAAAGCTGTATATATTGTTGAAAATCTTGTCTACTACAAGAAACTGTTTCTCAAAATGAGAGCTGAGATGGAGTTCTTTTACTTATTATATTGGAACAATAAGCTTAAAAGTTAATGCTCTTGCAACTTGAATCTAGTGTCTTTAATTCCTTTACAATATCCCTGTCTCTATTATAATACAACTTCTCTATGATCCTTCAGATCATGATAAAGCCATCTTAGACCACAATATTATAAAAAATATACTTGAGCTTCTATTAACATAACTAAACAATGATTTGCTTCACCTCAATTGACCTCTATTTGTTTAACAGATAAATGGTAGCTTATATGGCTACTAATAACGCCAAGTACTTTCACCTTTTAACCCTCCATGCACCTCCATTTACCATAACTCATAAGCAGGACTTCTTGGGTATATAAATGCGCAGGAAAAATCATGCTGCAACTCAATTCCACTAATCTTTTTCTGTTTTTGAATCCATTCTGGAACATCTGGAATTAACTAATCAGTAAATGACATATACCCATTTTTAGGTGCAATATCAAATACTCTGATCATCGCCACTTGACCAAAATACACAAATGTTCTGGAACTGTAATGTTCTGATTATTAGATAATAGTTACAACTGGGTAACTAATACATATAGCTGAACATATAACTATATTTGATCTAATCCAGTTACAAGGCCCCCAAGTATGAACCATTAAATATGGCAATGTGAAAATTGTAGTGAGTCGCCTCCAATTTCATTTACCCATTAGGAACTTAAAAAGTTATGATGTCACACCATGTAAATCCGTGGGAGCGCCCCTCCACTTAGACCTGGTGACGTTCCCGTTCCTGGCAAAAAGGAGCCAAGAAGGCAAGCTGTTCCCCTCATCTCCCAGGGCGACCTTGCCCTTGTAGTGGACAAGCGTTGGGTAACAGCTTACCATTTAAGGACCCCACCACATGTCCCAGTATTAACTTTGACAAAATTAGTATGGTAAATTGTGGGATTTGTGCCAAAATATTAGAAAGTCAGAATTATCATGGCAAATTATTGGAAGAACTTGCCAATGGCATTGGGCTAGTGGGAAATGTTGATGCAAGTTTAAAACCCTCCTCAACAGTATCAAAACCTCAATCCAACATTTTTTATTTTGGTCCAACGGATGCTGGAGCGACCAGGTGTGGACAGGTTGGGTATCTTGAACCCATTCCTGACCTCATGAGACAGCCCCTATGTGGGGTGGCCTTAGGAGGTTCCCGCTGCCCATCAGGAAAGACACCATCACTCTAGCCATCAAAACTGAAGAAACATCAGCAATTCAGGCATCTATGGATGAACCAACCACAACTCAGCCCACCTCCAACATTTTAAAGTCAGTTTGAAATATTTCGTTTTCCACCTCGCTAAAAGTTTGCCAGGTTAGGCAAATATTGAGGGCCCCAATCCCAAGTTTTACTAAGCTATTTCCCAAATCAATCATCTATTTAAGCGGTCATAACACACTGAAAATTGACAGTTGATTTTCTCTCTCTAATACCTATAAATATTCTGTTTCCAATATTCAACTTTTTGCCTATGACAAAAATTAAATCCCCAATTTTAATCTCTTTATTCTCAACTCCAAAAGCCATGGGCCCCGAGGCCATGATAGCCTGGTTCATTGTCAGGTTTTTATTTAAATTTATGGCCTACTGGTGCTCTCTGACGAAATCTCTCCCAGTTCAATATAGCGTCGCTCAAACAGCAGTGCCTCTGTCATTTGGGCTTGCCATTTGTGTGTGTGGGCATCCAGACTGGCAGGCTGGTCTAAACGTAACTTGCCGCTTTCCTGAAATAATCAGTCGTTCATTATTTCCAGCCATTTCCTCCCTCCTCATTGAGATGGGCACCACAGTAGTTACCACTCTTCTTATGGATGTATAATCAGTAGTCTGCCTTTGGTGGATTTCTTGGTCAACCACCAATTTTATAAGAGGTTCCCAAATGGATTTAAAGGATTCCTTCATATTCAAATTGTTCCATTACCCTCCACCTACCCCTTGGTCCACCCTCAAAAATGAGATCTTCATGATTGGATTTGCCAACTTGACCTTGGGTTCTATTTTCAATGCTGAATCAGTATCCATATTGGTCTAGGGTCCTGATGCTGCCCTTGCACCCAAGTTGATGTTCTTGGGTTCACCTGTCTTTTCAATTTCTTCAGTGTCTGCAGAAATGACCATATCTTCCAATAAACAAAATTTCGCCTACTTTTTATTGCCAATGAAAATTAGTATCAGAGCACACCAGGTTCCTTTTTAGGCCTTGGCTGACACTGGAGCAGCGGGTAATTTTATGAGTCTAGAGTTGGCTTCCGCCTTTGTCTGGATCTGGACATGGGTCCTGAGGTGATGGTTGCTTCATCGGCCTCCCAGCAATCCTACAAAGTATGGCGCACAATACTCTTCTTAGTTCCCCAGTTTAATTTTCTGCAATCGCTTCTTAGTGATGCCTAAACTCATGTTCCCAGTAATTCTGGGTGTGGGCGGGTGGCGTTGGCAGCATGTAAGAATTCACCTTGAGCCTAATATGCTGTTGTTCTCCATTGGTCAGATGGAGGGCGAGTTTCCCTTACAGGATTCCCTTACTAAAACTCAAGGCCATGGATTGGTCACTCCCATTGTTTCTCCCATGGGCCTCCCATCGGATTTTCCAGAAGCAAAGATGAAATATCAAAGTATCTTTAATTTCAAATAGGCGGACAGCCTTCCCCCACATGGATTTTGACTTGAGTTTAAAGATAACGGTGCAGGTGGTGAACATAAACTGCCCACTATATCTGCATACACGGAGGAGGAGGCTGCCCTCAATGTATGGTTGGATGACATGCTCAAGAAGGGTTGGTTTTTCCAAGAGACATATCCTGTTGCCTCTTCCATCGTTTTTGCTAAGGTATATGGTTCCCTTGTCCCTGTGTGGACTATGATCACTTTAACAAAATTATGGTTCATGACCCTTACCCACTGCCTTTGGAACATAAAATTGGCCAAGTAAAATCAAGTCACGTATGTTATCAAAATTTGATCTAGTCAATAACTTTAATCAAATCTGGGTGATGGAAGGCCAGGAAAGGCTTACCGCTATTCAGACAAAAAGAGGCATCTTCCAGTTTTCAAGTAATGCCCTTTGGGCTTAAGAATGCGCCTGCAACGTTCCAAAGGATGATTTATATTGTGCTGTGTGACCTCCATTTCACCCTCGCAGTCAATATATTAATGATATCTTGGTACAATCACCTATCCCCAAACAACTTGGGAAGGGCCTGGAGGCAGTAGTGTCTGCTTTGCATAAGGTATGTCTGTCTTTCAAGCCATCAAAATGCGAGTTTTACCTGGAAGAAGTCACCTTTTTGGCAATATTGTCTTGAAAGATGGTTACTCTATCCCGCTCAGCAAATTGGATGCCATCCACAAGTGGCCTACTCCAACAACGCAGAAGCAATTGAGGAGCTTCTTGGGTACCATCATATTCCTGAAAAAATTCCCCTCGCCCTATCCCAGTTAGTTGCCCCAATCCACTCTTAAGTAAGAGCGTCCCCTTTTTCTTGACGCCTGAATGCCAGCAGGCATTCAATTCAATCAAGGAGGTGTTCTTGTCACCCTCCATCCTAAGCATGCAGATACTTACAAACCCTATATTGTAGCATTCGATGGGTCTCTGCTGTGTTAGAGGCTGTCTTGCTTTAGGAGCGCAATGGGTTGGAACATCAAGTAATTTACTTTTCCCACAAGTTTTCTTCCACTGAGCAATCCTGGGCCATCTATGATAAGGAGTTAGCAGCTGTGGTATGGGCCTTAACCCATTGGCAATACCTCTTATAGGGTGCTCAACATGAGCTGACTGTGCACTGACCACCAAGCTTTTCTCTATTTTTGCAAAACACATAAGTTGGCACACCGGCAGGCTTGAACCTACCAGGATTTGTGTAACTTCAAATATGAGTTTGTGAATGGAGAGTTAAATGTCCTTCCCAACTTCCTAAGCCTTAACCCTGTGCATTACCCAGATGACTCAGATGAGGCGGATCTTGTTAAAGTTATTTCCCCACCAAATCTTGTCCTTAGTACCTCCCATGGTTTTGGCAGCTGCCTTAGCTCCAGATGCGCCTTTGGTGTCGTGGGCCTTAGCTGTACAGTTAGCATGTGCAGAAGGGGTGGACATTATGGAGCGGTTGTCACTCCCAGCTTCCAAGCATTTCTTTTACTCTTTGGCCAAAGTGATAATTCAGTTTAGGTAAGGGGTCTGGGTCCCTCCTCTTCTATGAGCTGAAGTCATTCAAGCACAATATGATCTTGCAGTTGGTCACCAGGGGAACAAGAAGTGTATTGATTTGATTTAGTGTACCTATAACTGGCTTGGCTCGTCAAAAGATATTCCAGCCTATATCACAGATTGCATGACTTGCGCGTGGTCCAAATAAGACCAGTAAGGTAGGAATAGTCTTCTGCACCCCTTGCAGCTGGCAGAAGGTCCATGGACATTGATGTCCATGAACTTTATTGTTGAGCTACCCAGCTCCAAGGGGGTCATCGCAGTTATGGTGATTGTAGACTGCTTTATGAAGTTCTCCCTGTTTATCCCATGTCCCTCCTCCATTACTTACAAAGAGACTGCCTGACTATTTGTGCGTCATGTGTTATCAATGTTTGGCCTCCAGCAGAAGTTTGTCAGTGACTGCGGGCTCCAATTTATGGCACATTTTTAGAATGAGATCCTGTTAATATTGAAGATTACGCCCTACCACTCCACTGCATACCATCCAAGGTCAGATGGTCAGAATGAATGAGTCAATCATATCTTGGAGCAGTACCTGCGGTGCTACGCTTCAGCTGCTCAGGATACCTGGGCGGACGATTTACCCCTCACCAAGTTTGCATACAATAATGGAATGTATGCGTCCACTGGCTTCTCCTCATATGAAGCCACCTTGGGGTATAATCCTCCATCTCAGTTGGTCCATGGCTTCGTCCATAGGTTCCAGCTGCAGCCAACCATGCTCAGCATATTTGAGACACATGATACCTGGTATGGGAGCATTTAACTAAGGCCATAAGCGACTATAAAAATTTTTCAGATAAAAAGCAACTCCCAGCACATGAAATTAAAGTGAGTTCACACATTATCTTTGAAACGCACCATTTGTGGATGCAGGCGCACTCACATACGTTTTCAAGTAAACTCTTGGGTCCCCAATTGGCGGAAGAAGACTTGGGGAATGGCGCTTTCCATAAAAATTGCCACCCCATTGGAAGCAACACCTAGTATTCCATATTTCTCAGTTTTCCCCATTCAAGGGGGAAATCCCCTCAGACCCAGAGCCCATCATGAATAAAGCGCGGAGAAAGCTGAAGTGGAGGCCATCTTGGCTTCCCTTAAATCTCAAAGATCAGTCCAATATCTCGTTTCTTGGAAAGGCTATCTAGCTTATGAGAACAGCTGGGTCAGCGCTTGAGATTGTGCCAACTGGTTAAACTGATCAAGGATTTCCACGTTACTCACCCATATGCTCCCCATCCTCCCCCAAAAATTGCTTCTATAATGGCGATCAAGTTGCCCAAGGCCCATAAAAATGTGGCCCTCACTCAATTCCCTGGTGGTGGCGCTCTCCCTTTGACAAAAGGAAAAGGTTCTGTAAGTCTGGGGAGTACCCCCTACAATCAGATTATGTGGCATTCCCTTTCCTGTCAAAAAAGGGGCCAAGAAGGCAAGCTGTTCCCCTAGTCTCCAAGGGCAACCTTACCAATGCGATGGACAAGCTTTTGGGTATCAGATTACCCTTTAAGGACACCACCACCTGTCCCAGTATTAACTTAGGCAAAATTAGTATGGAAAATTAAGGGAATTTGTTCAAAAATAATAAACAGTTGGCATTCCCATGGGGCAAAATCAGAAGAACTCACCAATGGTATTGGGCTAGTGGGAAATACTGATGCAAGTTCAAAACCTTCCCCAACAGTAACAAAACCCTCATTAAACATTTTGCATTTGGTCCAACAGATGCAGAGTGACCCGGTGTAAGAATCCAGCTATTTGGGGTGCTCGCTGGTGCTAATGCCGCTAGATCCCTCAAAGATTTTAATAAAAGTAAAAATGAGCGCTACTAAAAGAATAGGTTTTTTATAATTTTATTAGGAGTGTGGGGGTAAAGTGTAAAGTGATCCCTTCAATTTTTAACCAAACAGTATTTAAATTGTTTCGAGGGTTGGGGGGAT
Organism: Massospora cicadina; assembly: GCA_022478985.1. Taxonomy (NCBI): domain Eukaryota; kingdom Fungi; phylum Entomophthoromycota; class Entomophthoromycetes; order Entomophthorales; family Entomophthoraceae; genus Massospora; species Massospora cicadina. Next base: position 152,065 of record JAKSZP010013140.1, read on the forward strand.
TTGAGGATAGTTTTAGAATAGCTTAGCGGCTTCCAAATTAGGTAATATGGTAGGTTCTCCTATCAGATCTTGGTGAAAACGGTTTAATTTTTTAGAAACTGATAGTTGGGTTTTGGGACAGCACAAACCTATGTGGTAAGGCCTTGATGAACTTCAATCAATCATCACTAGCTAAAGTATTTTCACCTTGGGGGACCACCACCACCCCTATAAAAAAGGGGGTGGTCTCCGCATAGGTGCTTTGAGGGACTTGGTGATGGTGGGGGAGTACCTTCCGCTGGTTGCCCCAAAATTTGTCATGCGGTCAGAGTAATCTGACCGTTCAATTTTCCATTTGGCGACCATGAAGGAGTCAAAATGGTGTTACCCCAATTAACAGGGTACCACCAAAAATTGGCCAGGGTCTTTTGGCTGATATTTTTGAAATCATTGTTAATTTTAAATAAAGCACTTTTTGGATCATCGCAAACTCTTAAATGGCTGATATTTTCACGTTTAGGCAAATTTCGACCCAAGGCATTATTACTCTGCAGCTGAGAGGGTAAATGTCTGACATCACCCCCCTCCAGAATGTTGGAGGGAGAATAAGGTCAGAGGAAACGGTCATGTACTTGGTTGATGACTACTTTGATAACTAAAGACTTTATAGAGTACTTGTTGCCTCTTTTATATGTGATGGAGAAGGGACCTTCCAAGGTGGTTCCAAGCTTACCACTTCTCAGAGTAATACAGTTATGGTAGTATAATACCATGTCTGATCCTTGAAATGTAGGCAGGGGGTTCAAAGCTCATTGCCAGCCTTTTCTTTGTTAGTAACTGTTTTTGCTAAGTTGGGCATAGCCTCAGCTTGAAGTTGAATGATACACTGAGCTAATCCTCTCATAACTTTCTCAGGCTCCTCAACTTTAGAGGAGTATACATCTTTTGTTAAAAGAGCAAGTATTCCAGGTTCCCGCCCATACAAGACCCTAAATGTAGACATTTTTAGGATCTGATGATAGCTGATCTGGCAAGCCATCAGAGCACTGGGTAGGTATTGATCCCAGTGAAGTAGATCAGAAGAGACCATTTTTCATAAAAAGGAAACCTAGGTTCCATTGGCTCTTTCCACAGTCCCATTTGTGGAGGGGTTATACGGAGCTGAGAAAAGTTGTTGAGCTCCCATAGATGTGGCCAGAATTTTGACTACTATGGAGGTGAAGCTCTTACCATTAACGCAGAGTAGTACTTGAGGGCAGCCGTAACATGTGAAGATGTTTTGATGTAAAAACGTGGCAGTGGCCTTAGCTATTTGAGCAGAGAGAGCTACGGCTTCCACCCACTTCATGAAATTATCAATAGCTACTAGGATAAATTTGTTTCTACTAGTAGCCTGAGGAATGGGACCTACTATATCCAGACTTATGGTGTGGAACGGCTGTTGAGGAGTAGTGGGTTGATACTGGTATCTAGTCTTAAAACTGGATTGCTTCTTACATGTAAGGCAAGCTTCCAAGATGTCAACGATAGATTCCATCATACCATACCAATAGTACCGATCCTTAATCCACTCAAAAGTTTTCTTTAACCCTCCATGCCCTAATATGGAGTAAGCTTATAGGATGGCAGGTATGCGTTCTGAGGGCTGAAGGTAAGGCAGCCATAATGACCCCACCTGCTTATACAACTTCCCGTTCTCCACTTTTGTGTTATGATAGTGCTGAGATAACATCTTCTGGATGGGCTCATCTTCATCCTCTCATTCATTGGGGGTCATCAAGAGAAAATGTAGTCTCTCTGCCTCACTATTATCCAAGTGAAGGATGGGTAGCCAAGTCAACCCATCAACATTCATGTGAAAGATCCCAGCACGGTGTATGATCTTCATATTGTAATGATGGAGCTTTAGAGCCCAGTGAGCTAACCGGCCAGTAGGATCCTTCATGTTCTGTAACCATTTTGAGGGAAGCGTGTTCTGTAACCACAGTGAAGGCAGTTCCACACAAAAAATGGCGGTAGTGCTTCACAGCTAACAGAACGGCAAAGCACTCCTTCTCAGTTACACTATAGTTGCATTCTGCTTTTAACAGCATTTTACTAAAATAGGATATGGGATGATCTACCCCATTTTTCATATAATTAGTCTAAGGTGGCCCCAACGGCATAGTCTGAAGCGTCAGTAAACATGATGAATAATTTATTGTAACCAGGGTGCCTCAGAATAGGACGTAGTTTTAGCAGTTATTTCAACATCTCAAAAGCGGCCTTCTGTTCAGCGCCCCAATAGAAAGGGGTATTCTTAGTTAGTAAGTGAACAAGAGGTTCGCTGAGCTGGGTAAACTTGGGCATAAATTGATGGTAATGTCCCATCATCCCTAGTAATATCTGAATATCCCATAGAATTTTAGGGGGAGGCATTTTCAAAACTGCTTCAACCATATCTTGCATGGGTTGCATTCCTTCTCGAGAATGAAATGCACAAGGAAATTTAATTTTTGTTGGAAAAAGGTACATTTAGAAGGCTTTAATTTAATATTTGACTTGCGTACTCTTTGAAATACCTCCTTCAGATGATTAAGATGTTCATTGAAGGTTCTTGAAAATGCTGTAATATCATCAAGATATACAATGACACAAATCAACTTCAGGTCCCACAAAATATGGTCCATCGCCCGCTGAAAAGAGGCAGGTGCATTAAACAACCCTTGCTGTAATTGGGTTGGTTGGTAAAGACCCTCACTACAAATGAGAGCACTTTTCTCATAATCTTTAGGGGAAAGGTTCATTTGTCAGTAGCCAATAGCCAAATCCATGGCGGAGAAGAAGTTAGAGCCAGAGAGTTGAGCCAGGGCGTCATCAATGTGGGTGATAGGATAACTATCCTTTTTTGTGAGATTATGATTTTTTGGTAGTCCATAACTATCTGATGACCTCCGTTTTTCTTTTTTTAAGCAACAGAGGGGAGGACCAAGGGCTTTGTGAAGGAACTAATAACCCCGCATCAAGTAACTGCTTGAGCTCAGTCCTGATTTGCTGTTCTTCAACCTTTAATTTGTGGTAAGGGTTTGAATGAATGGGACGGGCATCATTCACATCAATATGATGTCTCCAGTACTTCATGTGGCCATAGTCATGGTCTGATTTAGAAAAGATGTCACTATATTCATATAATAAAGTCTAAACTTTTTCCGGTTTGACTGGGGTTAATTTATCTGAAATATTTACATTAGGTTGAGTGCACACCAGGTTATTTGTAGGCAACTCAAATCCGCCATAGAGACAACAGGGTGGATACGTCCAATATCTTCTACTGGAAGTAGAAAACCTCAGCCAATCTCTTGGTGTTTTTTTATGATCATGTCTTTTCCGGTGAGGTTTCTCAGCAAAAGCGTAATAGGCCTCTGGTAGGCTGTGTCTAATATCCCAGGCAGTACCTAGGCTCCAAGGGGCTAACGCCCTCCAGACTTGTAATATGCAACAACCAGTGACGTGGGATTTGTAGCGTGATTTTAGTGTCAACCATGCGTTGCTCACCAGGTTTAATTAATAATTCATCTGCAGCATAGAAAGGGATACCATCCCTTGCATCCACTGAGTCAGGAAATTTATTAGTGTGGCATCCTAAGGTGAAATAATATAAGGTTATAGCTGAGAAAGGTTATTTTCTCAGGCAAGAGTATTCATGCTTGCGGGGTTCTTTATTTGATAGGACTAAAGGGACTTCATAATTGAGCAACTAAGAATCTTTTTTACATGTATATAATATATAATAAATCATAAATTGGGTGCCAATGAGCATATCATAGGCGTTATTGTCCAAAGCCACAGAAGGGACTGATATGATAAGCTTCCCAATTCGAATGGGAAGGGAAGAGTATGCCCTGATTTCACAGGTATTATTTGGGCCAGTAGTTCCATATGCTTGCATGTACTCCAAGTCAAGCGCTAGCTTTATCTTTTTAATAAGCTTTGTGGAGATCACGTTAACTGGGGACCTAGTATCTAAGATAGCCAGAATTTGGACTTTTGGTATAACCACTTCAACTTTTGTGAGGGTTCCTCCAAAGTTAGTTGCCAAAAGCTAAGACCCCCATAAGCCAAAAGGTGGAGGTTAATTTGCGAGCAGTCTCATGATAGTTGTCCATAATGGTTTTCATGGGTTGGACCCGCTGAAGAGGTCGAATCAAACTTGCTAAGAATTGACCACTATTGCTGGCAGTTCAATAACTTTGTGCCATCTTAAAATTTGGCGGAGGTAAGTTCCCTCAGGTATGGTGGTACAATTGACTCCTCCAGCGTTTAGATGATCAGGAACCTCTAGTTCTGCAGGTGCTCCCAAAATATAGTATCCAACATCGTTATAACCCCTCATATTCCTCCCTTGGGGTATTCACAACAACGGGCAAAGCCGCAATGGAAGTAGGCGAGATGGCTACATAAGATTGGGTAGCTATAGGAGACGCAATATCCAGCTGGGATGGAAGAGAAGCCACAGAGGCGTTAGTGAGCTTGTGCGAACATATGGTTGTTACAAGCTTACAGGGCTTTGATTCATTATAAGGAGTGATAACCTGATTTAAGTCGCATTGCAGGAGCAGGTTTAGCAGAGAGTATAGGCACAGGTGGCCTCACTCCCAATTGTTTAACAGGCGGATGCTCCTTGATGGTTAGATCCAAGGTTATCACCTCAGCTTCAGGTGGTGTGGCACATACATGGAGTTCAGCTACGTCTAACAAAGGCTCCTTGATGTCAGGGATATTTGTAAATTAGCGTTTCACTGAGATGATATGTCTAGCTAGAGAGGGTTGAGAAGTTAACCCAAATAACAGGGCATCGATAGCATTGTCAAGAGTGCAAATTAGAGGCGGACAACTTTTGCGCAGAGTGGTAAAAACGTTCAGCAAAGGTAATAAGTGATTCAACCTCATATAAACTAAGGAACATAAATACCTGTTTTTCCTTATGTAGACTATGCTTTGATCCAAATTCAGCCAAAAGAGTCTCCTTCAATTCTGTCCAGGTGTACCCTGGGTTCAGGTTGGGTACAATCATCTCTTGTGCTAAGTGGCTTAAACAAGGAAGGATGTGTCAGACTTTTTGCTTGTCTGTGGCACCATCCATAGCAGCTTCATAAACGTATAAGAAGGTAGCAATGCTCCCTTCACCAGGGGTGAACTTGTCCTTAATCAGGAGTTCTTAAGGGCGCTGTTCATGCTCCTTAAAGAGGGACAAAGCTCTGGAAAGTTGCTTTTCAAGAGCAACGAGGTTTGGTGTACAGGGATCCCCTGTAGTGAGCACCATTTTGTAGGAATCTATCCTTTTGGGGTGCTCGCTGGTGCTAACACCACTGGATACCACAAAGATTTTAATAAAAATAAAAATGAGTGCTACTAAATTTTTTTTTAATTTTATTAGTAGCGTAAGTAAAGTGAAAAATGATCCTGTCAGGCGAACATCAAGTAAGAATTAGACTGGCCTGCCAGCCCAGATGCCAGAGCACCCAAATGGCAAACCAGAATGCCAGAGGTTCTGCTGCTGGTACAACGAATATGGAACTGGAAGGGAGTTCCACCAATATCTGCCAGTGAGCCATAATCTCATACAGGCACAAAATAGAATGCCAGACAAACACATCTGTTAACCCCAGGGGCATAAGAATGTTGGCGGATAAGGCGGCTTAATTTTCAACATATAAAAACTGAATTTTTGGGGAAGTTGTTTTTAATGAAAAATTTAAGGAAGGAGAATTTACCAATAATTTTCTCAGTGCAATGCAACTGATTAAATAGTCATCAACTTGGAGGGAAACAAGCTGGGATCAGGTCCCACAAGTTTGACCTAAGTGGCGAATTATTTGGGAATGGGTGGGTTAGTTCCCTGGGAACTGACATCACAAAATTTGGCGGCAGGCTGAGTCACTGTCAGTTTGACCTCGAACATCCAAACCAAAGCTCAGCTACATTTCTGACAGTTGGTGCGACGGCGTTTGGCTCAACAAGCAATGGGAATCCCCCAAGACCACCCCACAAGTGGGTGGACCCATTTGGTTGGGATTGGGTTTGGAACGCCCAACCCGCCCATGCTTGGTTGCTTGGCAATTTGTTTGGTCAGTGGCATTGCATCAGGCGCAACGCCCAATTTTCTGGCGGGAAGCTTCAAAACCTTGTCGAGGGTTTTGATGCTATTACCTGCCCATCGAGGGTGATGCCTGATGGATTTGGGAGGGGGAAAATTTTTGATCGTCATGTTAACTTAATTGCAACCATAGGGCATTCTGACTGATAGATCGGTCTTCATACCTTTTTGACCTTTTGAAATCTGAGCATTGGGCTGATTGCTGCTCAAATTAGTTGCGACCAATTTCATTTTGGCAATCTCAGCGCAGACTTCACTGATTCCTTGTAGCAGTTCTACTGAGGAAAGTGTGGGTACTGGAAGCGGGAACAAAGCAGAAGGGCTGTTACCCAGCGCTTGTCTACCACATGAGTGAGATCGCCCTGAGTAACGAGGGGTATGACCATCCTCTTTGGTACCTTCTTGCTTGGGAATGGAAAAATAGCCCAATCAATGCCCAGAGGACGTTCCCTGGGACTTACAGACCCCTCTCAACCTTTGCCAAACAGTATTCAAACTGTTTCAAGGATTGGGGGATTTGAGGATAGTTTTAGAATAGCTTAGCGGCTTCAAATTAGGTAATATGGTAGGTGCTCCTATCAGATCTTTAGGGAAAACAATTTACTTTTTGAGAAACCAATTGTTGGGGTTTTGGGGCAGCACAAACCCATGTGGTAAGGTCTTGATGAACTTCAATCAATCACCGCTAGCTAACATATTCTCACCTTGGGGGACCTCCACCACCCCTATAAAAAAGGGTGTCCCAGGGAGGATACCCCAGTGGTAGATTATGGACCCTCTACCACTGCCTCCCAAGTTTGATCCCAGTAATAGACTTTGGGTAGGGGACAATTTTGACTGTGCTGGTTTTGTGCACCAATGCCCCGAACTGAGATAGCAAATAGCAAAGGCGGTCCATGGAGTTCCTGGCCTATCATATGCCGCGCATGGAGGTTTTCCAGGTTTTATCCTCCTTTCCCATTTTCTTCACTTTCCTAATCGGTGCAGTATCATCCCCAGGTCAGCCCACCTCGAATAAAATTTCCCCCCTCAGGTTGGGACCATCTAGTACTAAAAAAAGGGGTGGTCCCCACGTAGGTGCTTTGAGTGACTTGGTGATGGTGAGGGGGATAACTTCCACTGGTTGCCCTGAATTTCGTCATGTGATCATAGTAATCTGACTGTTTGATTTTCCATTTGGTTCCCATGCAGGAGTTGAAATGGTGTTAAACAATTAACAGGGTTTCACCAAAAATCGGCCAGGGTCTTTTGGCTGATATTTGTGAGATCATCATCACTATTAAAATAAAGCACTTTTCAAATCATCACAAACTCTTAAATAGCTGATATTTTCACGTTTAGGCAAATTTTGGCCAAGGCAATATTCCTCTGCTGCTAAGAGGGAAAATGTCCAACACCAGGTATGGGTGGGTTTGGTATCCCAAAACTGATCCCAACCTCATGGGACCACCCCTATGTGGGGTGGCCTTGTGAGGTTCCCACTTCCCATCGGTCAAGCCACAGTGCTCTACCCATCAAAACTAAGAGAATCAGCAATTTGGGCATCTTTGGATGAACTGACTGCGACTTGGCCCACCATCAACAATTTTAAAGTTGGTTTAAAATAATTTGTTTTCCCTCTCACTTAAGGCTTGCCAGGTTAGACGAGTCTCAAGGGTTTTAATCCTGAGTTTTACTAAGCTATTCAAGAATTAATCATCTATCTAAGCAGTTTTAACACACTGAGAAGATTGGCAGTTGATTTTCTATCTCTAATTTCAATAAAAAACTCACTTCCCAGATTCAACTTTCTTACTTGAGACAAAAATTATACCACTAATTCCAATCTCCTTATTCTCAACTCCTAAACCCATGGGCCCTGGGGCCATGATAGCCTGATTTGTTGGTGAGTTTTTATATATATTTATGGCCTATTGGTGCTTACTGGCGAAATCTCTCCCAGTTCAATATAGCGTCGCTCAAGCAGCAGTACCTTTAGCATTTGGGCTTGCATTTTGGTGTTTGGGCATACAGACTGGTAGGACGCTTAAACCTAACTTTCCACTTTCCTGAAACACCGCCTCAGCTTTTGGTCATAAATAATAAAGGTAAATTTATGGCAGCACATTAATGCTGTTTTCATGTAATTAGATAGATTTTAGAAGAACATTGCCAATAATTCTGTGCACCAATTATAAAATGCCATTATTGATTAGTAAGTTATTTAATATTTTTGTACCTTAAACTTTGACTCAGAGCCTAAGTGAATTGTTATGAATTGATGCATTATAATAAACAAATAAATAGCGTTGCATGTCCTAGCCAATTTTGCAATACTTCATTTACTTTGGCTTGCTTATAAGCGGAGTTGTTGTCTTTTTTTTCCATTAATGTAATGTTGAAATTTTTTAGATCCTCTAAATAAGAAAGATTTTTTACATGCCTTGTTGGTTTAAGATTGGCATGAATTAAGTAGATTAAGTTGGGTGGCCCATCAAGCTATATTACATTCTGGCATTCCACCCACGGTATCTACTGCAGACATTTCCACTTAATTTTCAACCATCAACAAAACTTTGACATTTATCTCTGTGGAAGAGCCAGGGCCTGCGGCAATTACTATGATGTAGTAGCTGCAGATAAGCCACCACAACAAAATTCATTTTGGGTGACTCAAGAAATTTGTCTGTAAAACAAATTCACTTAGCCTCCAAGGCTCCACAACTCAGGAAAACACCAAATAACTCTAATATGGCACCATTTTTAATTCTAACAAAGATAATATCTTTGTCTTTATGCTTGCTTTCCTTCAAGTAAGCTCATATTGAAACCTACTATCTTTGATTTGCATCGGCAGCGCAGACATGGTAACCTTAGCTGTAGATGTGATATCTAATGTTTTCAAATCTTAATTATATTATCATCTTGCCTCTGGTATGAACGATGTTCCAGGGATCCCTTCAAGGCCTAAAAACTAGACAATTAGATTATCTATCACGGAAGTCTGGTGCCTGCATTTACATTCCAGATGAGATTACATGTCTAGATAAGGTTTTTGAATTATACAGAAAAGTATTTCCAAATTCACACTATATATGAGAAGTTGTGAAAGGTATGACTAAAGTCTTTATAGCAAGGTACATTCCCCAAATGGCTTAATTGAGATCCTGTTCTGAGTCCCTCAACTATATTTTTAAACAAAACTAAGAATTAAATTTTTGAATTTTAAGGAGAAAGCCCACTTGCAAATTTTTCTAAGTAATTTTTAGTCTTCTAACTTCATATTTTTGAATTTAAAATCTTTTGATTGGTGGCTATGTTTTTCACCACCTTCATGTCAGAGTGTAACCTTTCTCAGTTGAGCAAGTTCTCCTTCATCTTCCACTTTCTACAACCAGATGGCCCATCTTTAGTCTGTCAGAACAACGCGCCTGGTTTTGAGTAGGCCTCACACTGGCTCACTTATGGCAACAATCAGATACATGGGACTTATATGAGATACAATTGCAACCTCTTCCTCCTGCTCAAAGACCTATCCCTGCAGTGACCCCCAGTTAAAATTGCATTCCCCTTCTAAAGAAGATCTATTAACTTAAACAATGAGGCCACTCAGACCAGATATTTTATGGGCTACTCTACAACTTTTTACAAAACAATTTTTTTTAAAATATTTAATGTTATTATTTATAATTCTTTTTATTGGTTCAAAACTTTTATTCCTTATTCTATAACTTTTTCAAAAAAGATTTTTTCCCTAAATTATCACTTTACCTGACGGTATAGACAAAAGAATATCACGTGGACATGATTCACAACCCAACTTCTTTAATCTTTAATAGTGTAAATTCTGTTCAACGTTTTATCCAGTATCACAAAAGGACCTTTTTATAACACAGGTAACTTATGTTCTCTCCCAAGTTGTGGGTATTTTAATCTACCATTAGATTTTCTTCTTCAAATTTTAGTATTGTCACTTGGTTAATGTCAACCATTCATCAATGACTTTTTTAGTGTTGTTTGGTATGCTTTATACTGCAACTTAATCAAAGTTAATCAAACTATTTGACATAGACAATACTAATTGCCTCCATTGACATGATCATCAAATGCAACAAGGGCGCTAGGGCTGATTGTCTACAATAAAGCATTTCAAAGGGTGATTGACTAATGTTACTATGGCATCCATGATACAAGCAAACACTGCAGCACTAATGGATATAGCCCACTGCAAGGGCACTGAACCTGCAATTTTTATAAAATGCTAACAAGAGTACCATTTACGTGCTCTATGATTACTTTTTTCTAGGTAAATAATGTAAACAGAACACCTTTTTTGACACCAGTTCATTAAGGCACTACATCATATGTGAGGTAAAATGTTCCATTGTTAGCCAGGTCTTCTTTGGGACCCAATTTTTTTATTTGAGGTGGGCTGACCTGGGGATGATACTGCACCAATTAAAGGATCAAAGAATGGGAAAGGAGGATAAAATCTGGAAAACATCCATGCGCGGCATATGATAGGCCAGGAACTCCATGGAACGCCTTTGCTATTTGCTATCTTGGTTTGGGGCATTGGTTTGCAACACCAACACAGTCATAGTTGTCCCCTACCCAAAGTTCCTGTACCAGAATCAAACTCGGGGAGGCAGCGGTAGAGGTACCTATTCTACCACTGGGGTATCCTCCCCTTTTGGAACCCATTTTTTAATGACTTAAACCATAATTAATTTAGCCATCTTCAAAGCGACTAAGCTGTGTATCACTTTTGCTTCCACCCTGTCATGCTTCCACCTGAAGCAATCACAGGTGCTATCATTCAGGAGCCTAACATAGTTGTTTATTGTAAGAGCCTACAATCAACTGAGAGAGTAGGGCTTCAAAAATAGCAGCATTGGATGATGCTTTGTTCATTAAAATAAACTATACCTTATATGACATAATTTAAGATATTCTCTGAAAAAGTACTATATTTAAAAATAAGATAGTACCTATAGTACTGTTAAAAGTAAAATTGAAAACGATACTTGGGAATTGCAAAGAGTAATTCATTGATAATTCATGATTTCTCAGTAATTTGTGCATCACTTTGTCCCACCTGGAAGTTCAGCTAAGCTTCACGATCTCCTGGTGATAGTTTAATAACAATAGTTACCTTGGTACTAACCTCAATTATGAGCTCTTACAATACTCCAAGTTTAGAGGCCAACTTGCTGAATTCCAGAATGAACAAATGATGAAGATATTGGGATCTTTGGGCCACTGGAGATGTAGTTATGTAAATGTTGCCTCAGAATTTGCTAAAATATTTTAGAATAAAAACTTATTCACTATATATAGAGTAATCTAAGTAATTCCCAGAATTCAAATATGACCTGATTATGTGAAATCAAGACTTAATTTGGGACTTTTCAAAATTTGTGATTATCTTAAAGGTCAAGTCACGAGTAGTAGTATCTGTCAATCTTTTCCTTAGGAAAAGTCTTCCACTTTGCTTAAAAAGAATCTTAGCAGAGCTCTCACCAACCTAATCTAAGTGGAGTAGTCTTGGTCCCTTTATAAATAATTAACCTGATTAATTGTTAAGGTATTTGTGATATATTTTATTTTTGATTAAATGATGCACTTTATCTCAGGACTCAAATATATTTATCTGGTGATGGCCTGTCAAGGTTTAAGACAGCTCAGTTTGGATCAATAGGCCGCGCTGGATCTTCATGGTGAGCAGAGCCTGGCCAGTTAACTTCCATTAAAATTTTCCAACAGCAGCAGGTTCAGCAAAAGTAAGTTAGCAGCCATGGAGCTTATGGACTCCATAGTGCTCTTTCTTGCATTGTGGCAGGAAGAGGGGACTTTGACAGAAAGGTTCCATATTGACAGCGGAGGTTAACCAGGTACTGAGTGTCAACTCTAGCAATAAAATGCAAATGTAAAACCTTGAGGTTAATTTGGTATGGCAGGATGGAGTTGTGAGAATAGATTGTTGAAGAAGCTGAGTCAGGATAGCATAATTTCCATTTGTGAGCTAGCAAGGAGTGGATGACAATGGCTTCTTGAGGCGCATGTAGCTGATGAGATGATCCAGGTACTAGGTATGAAATGGCCTTAATTTGCACCTGATGACAGTTAAGTTTTACAACGTCAGGTGTTCATCAGTTCCACTATCAGGAAGGGTAGAGAACATTTTATGGTATCACAGTGCTGGGACAATAAAGCCAAAATTTATTACCTCACAGATGTTGATCATCTTTTAGTGAGCCTTTACCTTGATCCAATTTTAAACTGATGCATGGTGCGATAGAGGTTTATGATGGCGTCGTAGGCAAACTTGAATGATTTTTGGGGCATTCCAAGTCTGACTACATGAAGCAGTAGGTATCAGTAAGTTTCTATCAAACTCTGACAGTGAAAACCAATTTTACAGCCTCAAAGATGAAGGCGTTGCTGGTGACATCATAAGAGGTTTATTGAGAGTTAAGGTAAACAGAGTACTCAATTTTGGGAGCGTTCTGAACCTCATGTTAAAATAGTTGATGGCATGGTGGTTCATCTTGGTGAAAACTGCGAGGAACGCTCATCTGAGCCAACTGCCTTGTTCCTGACTTTGGGGACAATTTAAAGTTCAGGTGAATGCTCAGTTAGGTGACTTGATGGTTGGTACAACTGTTTTTCTGAGGTAAGTTTCCAGCTTTTTGATAATAATTAATCTTCCAGCCTTATATTTCATGCCACTCAGATTAAACTGCAGTTTTTGGTTTGTCAGGATCAGCGCTATCCCAAGCTGAGAAAACCAGGTAAGTTTGATACTTAATTTCAGTAGTATCTGACCCAATTTTTGGAGGATAGCTGTTGAAAGTGATGGGTGATAGTCTTTCCAGCAAGAAATCATTAAGCTTGTCGCTACTTAGGAAAAGGTAAGTTTCAGGCATTTTTTTTGGAGCATTTGGCATTTTGAAGCAATGTTAGTATATGGAGCTTCCATGAGGGTCTTAAAGTTTGATGCCATTGTCAAGCTTTAAAACTAACTTTTGAAATGTCCCAATTTGTTAGGTTTTTGTAGTCTTGTCGATGACATTGGCCAAGTTTCAATTGTCATTTGGCACTATTGGTCCATATAGCCAATGAGATTCATTTCCATTTTTCTCTGAAACAGCAAAGTGGGAAACAATATCAAAAGTTGGCTTTTGTTTTGTTTTCTTAAATAACTATTACTGTAAGTACTAAAACATTTGTTTTATTAAAATTCAAGCACTCAAATTGTTTTGATCTTCTTCCTTTGACTGGGATGATTTTTAGTTCAGGTTCTTTTTGGTTTTGTTCAAAGCTGAAAGATGTCTCTACATAATTTTTCACCACAATAAACAGGTCCTAGTTTCCAATTATCTTTACTTTGAGTAATATCTATAATGGCTTCCTTTTTATCAGTATACCTCATCTTCTTGAAATGTAGTGCTTGATCCTTATGATAAAATATATCCTCACTAATATTTTCTTTATGATGAGGGAATTTTTACTCAACGACATCACTTCCAAAATTTTTGAAAAATTCTTAACAGGTGAAGCATAAGGTTCAGTTGGTTGGGTGTTTGGGAGTACAATAATACTTCTGTATATCAAACTTCTTTATATAAAAAACTCCATTTTATCAAAAAAATTTAAGTCCTGTGAAATTCTCATATATATAAAATAAGTTCCATATATCGAAAAAAATTTTCATATATCAAATCTTATAACTTCAAAAATAGGGTGAAAATTATCTTTGATTTCACATTGACTAAATATTAATAGACCGGTCTGGATTAGGCAGTTGATCACGTGACACTGTGCGTGTTCCTCACTCCCTCAATCTACAACAATGCAAATTGGTTTCAATTATCTATTACTAAAATGTCGTTTTAATAGTATGGAGGCCTATGCTTGATTTTTAAACAAATTCCAGAGCTTTTCCTAACCTACTAATAATATAAGAAAAAGTATTTCTGTATATCAAAATTTTCTTAGGAATCATAAAATTTGATATACGGAGGTTCTACTGTATATGAAGTCTCTAGGGACACACTTAAAGTTCTTCTTTGATAAGTTATTCACCATAGTTACTGTGCCTTGGCCATTTCAGAGGAGGTAGGTCAAAAGATCAGGATCTGGAGTGCTGGCTGTAGTTGTTTTCTTTTAGTCTAAGGCTGAAGGCAACTCCTCAGGGTGCATCCTGAAAGCCCCTGTAGTGAGCACCAGATGTTGCGCTTCCACTTGATGCACTCAAAGGTGCTATCATTGGGGAACCCAACATAGTGGCTGATTGTAAGAGGCTATAATCTACTGAGAGATAGGGGCTATATAAGACGCAGCAATTGACGAGACTTTGTTAAAATTAACTATTACTTAATAATAAGTAAATAAATCAAGATATTTGTTGAAAAATGATTCATTCAAAAATATGACAGTAATATTTATAGTACTGTTGAAAATATAAGGGAAATGATGATTCACTGGGAATTGCAAGTAGTGGTTCATCAAGCATTTTTGATTCCTCAATGGTTTGTCCATCATCTCGTCCCACCTGGAAGGTCAGCTGAGATTCCTTATATCCTGGTTATAGTTTCATAGCATAGTTAAATTGAATCAACCTCATGTAGGAGCTCTTCTAATAACCCAGGTTTAGAGTTCCAAATTGCTAAATTTCAGAATGGACAAATGATGAAGATATTGAGATCTTTGAGCCACTGAAGATGGAGTTGTGTAAATGTGCCCTCAGAATTATGTAAAATATCTTAGAAAAAAATACAAGTCTTATTCACTATATTTGGAGTAATCCATGTAATCTTTTAAAATCAAATTTGACCTCATTGTGTGAGATCAGGCCTTAATTTGAGACTTATCAAAATTTGTGATTATCTTGAAGGTCAAGTCCCGCGTAGTAGTATCTGTCAATCTTCTCCTTGGAAAAAGACTTCCGCCTTGCATACTTAGAATCCTAACACCCATTTGTTCAGGTGGTTGATGGCAACAATTAAGTACATGTTGCCCATGCTACCCATGGGTAACGGTTTTACTATGTCTATTGACACTGTGTGCTAAACTAATCTAGTTTTACAAGCTGATACTGAAATTGAGGCCTCACTGTCTCACATGCATGTCAACTTATTCAGTAAAATCTTAAATACCGAACTGCATGAAATCTTTATAGTGAATTGAACACACCAATTCAAGAGTCTTTACCATTTCTCCATGACATACAGTGTAAGTCTGGGGGAACATCCCCTGGGCGTTGATTGGGCCATTTTTCCAATCCTGAGCAAGAAGGCACTTAAGAGGATGGTGGTACCCCTCGTTACTCAGGGCGATCTCGCTCATGTAGTAGATGAGCGCTGGGTAACAGCTCTTCCACTCTGGATTCCACCCCCTGTACCCACACTCACCTCGGTAGAACTGTTATGGGAAATCAGTGAAATCTGTGCCAAGATCATCGAATTGAAATCAATCAGAACTAATCCAAGTGGCAATCTGCCCAATATTCAGATCTCAGATGGCCAGAAAGACATGAAGACTGAGTTATTGGCTGGAACGCCCAACGGTTTTAATTTGATTAACATGCTGATTAAACAAATTAACTCCCTACCAAAGTCATTGGGGATCTTCCTTGATGGGCAGGCTATAGCATCAGATGTCATTGACAAGGTCCAAAGTCCCCATTGACAATAAGGGCTTTGTGGCTGATGCGATGCCAGTGACCAAACAAATGTCCCCACGACCAAGTGAGGGCAGGTTGGGTGTCCCAAACCCATTCCCAACCAAATGGACCCACGCCTATGTGGTGTGGCCTTGAGGATTTTCACCGCTCATCAGGCCAAACGCCATCATGCCAACCGTCGGAAACATAGATGAGCCCCAGTTCAGACATTTGAGGTCAAACTGACAGTGACTCAGCCCACCACCAAATTTTTTGATGTCAGTTCCCAGGGAATAAACCTGCCCATTTCCTAATAATTCGCCAGTTAGGTCAAAATCAAGGGTCCCAATATTGGCTTGTCACTACCCCAATCAACCACTATTTAATCAGTTGTGTTGCACTGAGAAAATTGTTGGTCAATTTTCTTCCTTTTCTTTCAATAAAATTTTTTTCCAAAACAACCAAACAATTTTTTATTGTATTGCTCCTTCTGGCCGCATCACTGATGGCGTTTCCCTGGTTGCCTGTCAATCCATATACCAGATGGGCTCTACCAGTACTTATGGTCACAATGGCCCCCTCCATCATTGACTGGATTCAGTGAGTCAGATATTTTTGGCACTACAACCCTGCTATCATGAACTTCCGGCAACAGTACACGGGAATCTTGTGGCTCTACATCCAACAAAACAAGTGAGAATCCGCCTCCTTGCCTCCCCAGTTGAAATGACCCAATATGCTGATGAACTCATTGGATATTTCTGTGATCCCACCCCCTGCAGCAAGGCCCCCTGGGTTGGGGATGGGAACAGTGTGGTTCGTCATTGTAATCATACTCACTGTTGTTCTATACCAACAATTCATCATTTTACAATGCCTAGCTCCATATAACATCATTCAGTCAGCAATGCCTCTGGAATTCTGATTTGCGTTCTGGGTGCTTACGCATCATGACTGGCAGGCCGGTCTAAACTTCTTCTGCCATTTCCATGACATACAGACTAATGTGCTTGATTTAAAATAACTATTTGCTCTGTTGGCCTTATAAAAGATTATACTCTGACTGTAAGATCCCATATTGTATAAAACCCCTTCTTGGAACTCCATTTTTAATGTCTTCTTAAGTGCCTCTTGTACCTTGAGTGGAACATCCTCATTTCCTCTGCTCATCATCATCTCATGAAGATCGTCAGCCAAGTTTCTTAAGACAGTAAAAATTGGAAACTATTGGTTCATCTTCATTCTGGTGTGCCACCTTAACTTGGTAGGCAATTTCATAATCAAATGTTTGTGATCCTATGGCACATCAAATAGGCGGCCTTCAGGTTCCCCCAGGTTATGAAGCCAATGCAGTGAACTATTACTGGTCACCAACCTGAACTTTGTGCCAAGGATATACATTAAGAACTACTTTTAGGCATCTAATATTTCAAGTATTTTCACTCCTACACCCTAGAACTTTTTTCATGCCTTTCCAGCTTCTGGTTGCAGTAAGCAACGTGATTTCCCCCATCATCCTCAAATTAAGATAATACCCTACCAATTACAGTCAATGAGGCATCAATTTGGACAAAAAACATTTTTGAGAAATCTGTGTAGCACAAAACAGGCGCAATGGCCAGTTTTATAATCTGATTGAGGATGTTTGACATTATAGGGCCAGAGGAATTAAACGTCGCCTTGTACCAAACTTAAATATTGGCCCAAAAATTCTCAAAAATCCTTTGATAAACTGATATAATTACTAATCGCACCTATTAACACTTGGACATCCCTCAGAGACTCTGGGCTTGCATATCATCTATCATCTCAGCCTTTGAGGTTGATACTGAAAGCCCTCAGGATCAACAAAAAAACAGAGATATTACAACTGTTCTATATTTTTTTCTAAGGTTTAGCTTAGAATATATGCATTCAAGAGGCACATAAACATAAACTCAAGATGCTCTAAGCGCTCAGAGAGGGTGTGAAAGAACACTTTAATATTGTCCAGGTACACCAGCACACATGATAGCTTAAGATATTCTAGGCTTTTACTCAATATACCTTCAAAGGTCGCCATTGCAGTGCACATTCCTTGCAGCATGTGTGTTGATTGGAATAATTCTTGTGCTGCAATGGTTTTGCATTTCTTTTTTTATCTTATAGCATATTAAATTTTCAATATATAGAGTTGAAATACATCTTTTTTTGAAGTAAAGTGAACCATCTACTAAATCTAGTGCATTGTCTATCTTTGGTGGTGGATATAGTTTTTTTAATATGGCATTTAGATGATTGTAATTGATCAAAACTTGATTTACTTCCATCCTTCTTTTTTATGATAAGGATGAAGCTGACCCATTAATTCTGTATGGTGCAATTGTTCCACTCTTCAGAAGTCTATTTTGGCTCCTCTACAACTACTTCATTACTTGCTCTAGAATGCCATATTTGCCGCATCCTAATTGGCGCTTGATCCACATTATTTATTTAAATATTAAATCCTCAGCCTTACAGCCCAAGTTAAGCCATCTTTAGCAAATATGTCCACATAACGCTTGAACAACCTAAAGCTACCTCCTTCTGTTGTTCTGTTAGTTCAATGAGCAATTTTCATTGGGATCATAGCATGTGCCCTACGCCTTTTTCATGGCAGTCTAAAACTCTAAAAGATTCACTAAATTTTAGGATGATTGCAGTTCACTCCTTGGAACAAAGTGTACAAAGGCAATTACTGACACTTATTCACCTTGATATCATTCTTTGTTGAGGTTGCTAATAAAAGACCAGTTATGCAATGTCCAAGTATGAGTATACAAGGCGCTACGCTGGGTTCTATTCAGGAACAATTTTAGGGAGGCAATACCTCCACATACAATCCTTTCAGAAGTTCTAACGTTGTATGGTTCTCATGACTAATTGATGACTGAAAGTATTTGTGATTGTCTTGTTTGCCTTCAGCGGTATTCCTCGATTCTCTTTATTATCAATAAGCAAAGCCAAATGCAATTTCTCCTTTTGTGTATAACCTATTATCTCTTCCATCGGCATAATTGACATTGACAATTTTGTCAGCAACTTGTGGGATTTCCTTGCTGTTGACTATAATAAATTGACATAGTTTGCCTAAATTTTACCAAGGTACCTTTATATGAGGTCACATGATACTCCATATGTTCACAGGAAGATCATACCAATGAGAATTTTGTAGTTAGCTTTTGATAACACAATTGCTGGTGATGACACCACTAAAGCACCAAAATTCATCAGCAGCAATTATATGCACCCTCATTCTTAGTGCTGCTTGGCCCCGCCATCCTGTAATCCATTTGGTGGTTGATTTATATAGCACTTTTTATTTTTTTACTAACTTAGTCAGATGTTATATACTAGTGCTCTGCTATCTATAACTGATATAACTTTAATCTTATTGGCTTTTATGGCAGCTTAAGTACACACAGATTAGTAAGAATTGTCTTTGTTCTTATTAAATCTGGATTAATCAAGAGAATTAATGGTTTTTAAGCATGTTCCAATTCTAAAAGTATAAAAAAATATGTTTATAAGAAATTGTAGTGTCTTCTCCTTTCAGGATGAGTGTGTCACTACTGAAATAAGGCTAATTGGTAAAATTATTCTATAAAATATTCTGTATGTAAGTATTGACAACTAAGTCATTCACTTTGGTGTCAGTGATTTTCCTTTAAGATTTAGTAACTAAGTGTGCATCATTAGAGACAATATAGTATACCATCTGGTTATATCTTTTAGCAAGATCAATCCCCAATGTCAACTCCTCACCACCTGCAACATTCCAATCTGTTAGAACAGGTCTTCAACACAATAGAATGTGCATATTTATTATGCGCTCCCTTTTCCCTTTGGCTGGGTGTTAATAGGCACAAAATTGACACTGCTTTTGAGACATTTTAAAAAATGTTATTTCTGATTGAAAAGATATCAAGTTACTTCAGACTTGGGCCGCGGCGTTCTTGATGATTCTTGATGTGATAACTCCTTTTTGTAAACCTTAATACCATTGGAAGGCTTAAGGTCATTGGCTAATATTACTAAAGAACTTGAAAAGCCAGCTATGCACTTATGTTTGGGGGTCCACATGTCTGCGAACATTTTCACAAATAATCAATTAACTATATGTCAACAATAAGGCACAAACAATGGGAATAGCTTATTCATTAATTGCAATAAGAATTCACTGCATGCTGTAGACCAAACTTTGCTTTAAAGCTAATAATGGCCTTTGCATCTAAGAGGACTTGTGCTTCATGGTAAGGCTATTGCTAAACTCAGTATGGGTTTAACTTCTTAGAGCTGATTTTCATATAGTCAGCTTTTTTGCATACCAATCTTTCTGGACTACCAAACCTGACTATGATTGCCAACTTGGCCTCTTTATCAGTAGGGATATTACCTAGATGAGGCATTCTGAGCTCAATACTCTATTTTTACTGGTGGTGCCCAACCCAAGTGGGGGTCCTCAACGCATCTTTATGTGCTATGTGCCCAAATAAAGGGATTATCAGATTAAATAGTTATATTCTAAGCATTGTGCCTTGGCGTTGGCCCAAGCATCCATAATAGAAGGGGAAGGGGTTGGGGTGATTATTGTCTGGCGGGTGCTTCAGGTGACGGGCAAAGGCGGACAGAATATGGGTTGAATATTCAGCAGAATGGGGCAGAAGGAGATAGAGGTGCAGGTTCTCATCGTCAATGAGGCTGGCAATGTGCATCGCCTTAATGTATTTATCCAGTTGGTGTTCAGTAAAGGAAATATGTTCAGGTATACATGTAAAGGACTTGTTTTGTTAGTGAATTTGAGTATAGTTGAAAACAAAGCACTAAGATATTGCCACGTTGGTGCATGCGTGGCTTGCAGCAAAGGCTAGCTCTCTGATTTAATACTTGGAATTCTCTTGGAAATCTTCGAGGAAATTAGTGCAGGAAATACCCTTGTAAAGAGGCTCCATCGCCATATGAAAGGCTTAGCGGAGGAGGGAATTGGTGAGGGCAGTGGCTGCATTAACAACCTTTTTATGAAAATTTTATAATATGGACAGCCATTTAAATAATGGAAATGATGGATGGGGGTTAAAAAGGGTGGATGCATGAAGAATTTGTCCAAAGTGAAATCAGGTTTGACCCATTAGGTACATTCTTCATCGTTAATTCATTTGAGGATCTTTAATGGATTCAATTTGGCCAGCGCTGGGCCATTAAAAGGAGTTGTATGTGTGGCAGGAGTTGATTGGCCTTGTACAGTAGACCATGGCAATTCTTCAAGCCCTGAGCTGCAATCTTCTCAGTAATGGTTCTGACAGTTGATCTCAGGTTGGGTGGAGTGGTGAGGGCAGCGGGCACAGCGAATGGAGGTGTGAGAGGGAGGATTAATCACCATTTGAATTTTTTTGAATTGGTAGTAATAGAGCTGACGCCAGAGGGAGGAGAAACGAAAGAAGCTTTAGAGGTAAACTCTAGGCACTTGCAATTTAAATGATCAAGATCAAAGCACAATGGGCAGATGGCGTAAACTGTTTTGACGCATGTCCAGAAGGGATGATCAGGGATGGAATTGATCACAGACCAGGGGGGTATCATGAGGTGGGTGTCACTGTGGTAGGGGAAAACTGTTGCAAACATGCGAGGCCCAATGAGACAATCAGTGCCATTGGGCACCATGAACTGCAACACGGTGTCAGTGCCATTGGCATCCAATCTCTCCATGAGTTCATGGTGGAGGAATTTGATGATAACTGGGCGAGCAAGCTGGCGAACTGGACCACCAGCGTAGCCTCATCTGGAAATAGGGTTTAGATGGTTGGGATGTGTATTTTTGTAAATTAGGAGCAGCTGTGATGCCGCCATAGTGTGGGCTTTATAAGTGAAGCCAGGGTCAAAGTCACCCTTGAAGGGGCGGAAATCTATAAACCAGCAGGTATAAACAGCTTTGGCCAATACAATGATACCTGCACTTGCATAGGGAAAGAGGTTCCCATACTAGTCCTGAAAGCTAAAATGCAGGTTGCTCCAAGGGGAGCATCAGGGGCCTTGAAGCACCGCTGGGAACGTGCTAGGTGTGATAGGTCCCAAAGCAGTACATAGTGACTGGAAGTGTTGGGAGCTAGCTTGCCAGCCCAGGCGCGTTTGGGAGGTGGCCAACAAATACCAGGAGGTGGCGCTCCGCCGCCCCACGAAGGGGCAGCAGGCGTTAAATGTGGTTACATTAGCTTGCAGCGCAGGCGAAAAAAGCAGTTTGAGCATAAAACTTTGATTAAATAGCAAATATAATCAAATAAGTGATCAAAACAAAAGAAAGAGAACTGATTTCAATGCTCCATTCATCTATGCAATTAATGTTCATATTCACTTTCTTTCAATTTCTTTCCTCATGCATCAACAACTTTATCTTTTTGATGAAAGTGGTAACATTTTCATTCTTATTAGAATTTGGACAGCTGAGGACTTAAAGTTGTCGTTATCCATATTAGTTCTGACATGAGTTTGACTAAAACGCTCATTATTAAGAGCGTAACTGACTGACTCAGGCCAACAGGGCACCATGCCCCGTGGTGTCCCTCTGCTAAATTGGGTTGACACATTGGGACAATTCGTTTAAGGGTGTTCTACTGGCAACTAGCTCATAACTCCAAGGATTATGCCTTGGGGTGTTTTACCAGGAGTAGATAAGGCAACCATGTTGATAAGCATATTCCTCCTGAGACTCTGCCAGGCATCATGGTTTTTTACAATGGCTTATACTCGAGATACTAGTATATTTGTCCATCATCAGATTTTTTGGTCACACCGACATTGTATGTCATTTTTATTACAGATTCCAAGTTCAAAGCCTTTTTACCATGACTATGCTTTTTTAATTACCCAACTTAAGAGCAAAAGTTTCTTTTTTTAATTTTGCCTCCAAGCGTCTCAGCTTAAGTATGGCCTGGGCTTGCTTCTGAATAAACCTTTTATTACTAAGAACCTGAGCACTAAGGTCTGTACTTGCCTCATTAATGACTTCAACTTCCGCCTCTGCTTTACAACTTGGTGATTAAAGGTTTTAGCCAAATTGTTAATTTGTGTCATTTAATTGGTTAAACTTGAGCTGGCATGCCAATTATTTAATTCATGGGTGAGAATGTTTCTTGACCCATAAACCTGGGCACTAAGATGGAGATATTGTTATTATACTCAGATTAAATTTCAAGTTTTTTTCATTAACTTCACTATTAAATTTTTATAAATTATGTGGATTACAAAATGCCGCTGATATGCTTCTTACCCAGTCATCAGTAATTATTTTCAGTCAGATATGATTGTAGGTACTTTTTAGGTTAGCATTGAGTTCTTTCAAAATACAGTAACCCTATTGTTGACCCATGAGGCCAAGCTGTGCGTAGCCTCTATGATTGTGAAAAGCTCTCCTTAACTTGTCTTAAATCGTTATGTCAATTCTTGTGATGCTAAACTTAAGGTTCATAGAAAGTTGATTAACAGATATAGAGTGGCATGATGCCATGCAATAGTCATTCATGCATATGACTAAGTTGGATAAAGAGACTTGGTAAGGTAAAAAAGTGATTTTTTATTTTAATTAAGTTGTTTTTAATCTGAGCAAAGCTCAATTTCTCGTGGGAAGATATATTGACCATAATGGATCTTGATTATGATGCCATTAGTAGGGGAAGCTTTTATACCTGATGGCCTTTCCCCAAGGCAGAATCATTATAGGAGCTTTTGCTCAGGGTATTTAAGTTTCTGCTGTGAGACTGGAATGTCTGGAAACATAATTCTAAGTATATCATCAATTAGTCTGTGGCATTTCATCTCAGTGCTCCCAGTATGTTGTGAAATTATTTAAAAGCAGTTGTAATTTGTCAGAACGTCATTTTTACTCCATGTGGTCAGTAATATCAGTCATCCAAGCAATAAGCGCTAGTGTCAAAATACTCATCTACTAAAAGAAGCCAGTTCTTCAATCTGAAGGTTGAGATGGAGCTATTTCTCTTTTTGTATGAAGACAACAAGTATAACAGATTAAGTATTGTTAATTTGACTCTAGTAACTTTGTTTATTCTACAGTACCCTAGTCTCTATAATACTACAGCAACTGCTCTATAATACATCTGAATTTATAATAACAACTTAGACCACAATACCATAGATAAATCTGATGACTAGAGCTTTTGTTAGTAAAAGTAAATATTGATGTGCTCCAACTCATTCAATATCATTTTCCTTGGCAATTTATGCTATCTTATAGGGTTTTCTGAGGCCATTTTGTACCTTAACTCATTTTAGCCCTCCTTGCACCTCCATCTATTGCAGCTTGTAGGCTGAACTTCTTTGGTACACTATTTGCACGGAAACATTCTGCTAAACTTAGATCTAAAACCCATTTTTTGTGCTCATATTTATTCTGCATCATTAGGAATTAAGTCGTCATTAGTTATCATACACCCTTTTTTAGTTGCATTAACAAACTATGATTATCGCGACCACTTATCCATTATAGACAAATGCTCCAGCACTGTAATTAAATATACCGATTAGATAAGAGTACAAGTTAATTGAATGAGTGCTTATGATCAAACTATTATAAACTGATTTAACCTGTTTATAAAGCCCCAAGATTGTGTCATTAAATTGAAGAAATGTGAAATATTGGCAGTGTATCACCTCTGATTTCATGTATCATTATGAACTCATATACTTATGATGCCGCACCACAACAGCTTTTGTTTCATAGATAATAAAGGCAATCTATGGCTATTCATTGCCGCTAATTATATGTATGTATTCAAAGTATGATTTTCAAAAGTGAAAAGCCGCTGCTTTTGTGTATTAGTTATAGAATGTCATTGATAACTAGTCAATTTTATCTATTCCTTTGGGTCCTATAAATTTAGTTAGAGCTTTATTAAACTGATGAAAATTAATCAATAAAATAGACAAATAAACACTTGCCTATTTCAGTAAATTTTACAACACAAACGCTGACATGATAGTCAACAAAAATTAAGGTTAGAGCAATTATTGATGGTAAAGAATTAGTGTGTATTGTTTTTTTATATTGCTGAGATAGGTTGAAAATTGCTCCAGATATTGATCATTGAATGGAGTAAAATATATGAGCACTTGTAGTGGTAAGAGAAAAGGTGTATACAACTTAATGTTGGCACACCTTGAATCTTTTGAAGTGTTAGCACCTGTGATAGTGCTACAAAATACAAACTATTATATATAATTGGTTCAAGCTTTTTAAGGACCTACAGTGTATCCTGAGTTTTATAGATGTTACTTTAATGATAAAGAGACATACCATCTTAATTTGTTTCAGCGGCCAAAAATAAAAGTCCACAAAATGACGTCAAAACTATGTTAACATCAATTATGCAGACAATGAGCTCAATTACCACTGCCTCCCAAGTTCAAACCTGGTAGATATACTTTGGTTAGGAGACAATTTTGACTGTGTTTGCATTTTTGC
Organism: Massospora cicadina; assembly: GCA_022478985.1. Lineage (NCBI taxonomy): Eukaryota > Fungi > Entomophthoromycota > Entomophthoromycetes > Entomophthorales > Entomophthoraceae > Massospora > Massospora cicadina. The sequence continues at coordinate 177,316 of JAKSZP010013140.1, forward strand.
ACCAATGCCCTGAACCAAGATAGCAAATAGTAAGGGTTTCCATGGAGTTCCTGGCCTATCAGATCGCTGCGCATGAAGTTTTACCAATATTCTCCATTCCAATTCATTTATTTCTCTGTAAATTGATGCAATATTATCCCCAGGTCAGTCCACCTTAGATAAAATAAAGATATAATTATGTAGATGATATAGTACCAGGTTGGTACACCTTTAATGTAAATTGAAGCCAGCCAATGACAAAGCCAATCTACGAGACCTGGAGTATACTAATTAGGTTGAATAAAATGGCAACAATTAACATGAGCCATCAACTAATATGAGAAATGGTACTATGGTAGACATTTCAGTGAGATTATATGAGGAGGTGATACCTTTTTTAATCTTTCCTAAATGTAGTCAAGCATGGAGCCTGGGATACTAATACTTTGATATGGCGAATTAATGCCTTATCAGAAAACTGATATATGAAAAAGCTAATGTAAAGAAACATAAAATTATCACCTATTTGCACCTTTTTCTAAAAATAAAGTAAATCATTCATAGAAACCTATATATAAGAATTCAAACTTCCTTCAATGGCGTGGTGTCACATAACATGATATCTTGAGAGTCACACAAACGTTTAATGGAATGGCAGAAAAATAAAGTACAAGAGCTTTTTAAGCGGTAACTATGTTCTTTTAAATAATGACTTTGACTTGGGTTTTGCGGTGGGTGTACAAAACTTTGTGGTACTGAAGCCTACATGTACATATGAAAGAGGCTGAGCTGAGTTTTCATAGCTATTGATGTATAGGATTTTAATTGACAAGCTGCTTGAAAAGTGGGATGATTGTGCTTAAAAAAGACTTGGGCCAGATCTTTTTTAATGGGAAAAAGTAGGTTGAGAGTAATTGAGTCATGATCAATTATCGCCGCCTTAAAGTCAGTACAAAGAAGTTTTTGTATTTTCTGCCTAAAATCATTGACACTTGAATTGGTTGAATAGCACAAAATACTTCATGGCGGCGGATCTTATTTATGGGTATGAGAGAGTGACTTACCTAAAGCTGAGCAGGAGAAATTTGCAATTATTGCTGCATAGAATTGTTTCAAGTGATTCACATGCCTTAGAGGCTGTGTAATGCACTACAACCTTAAATAATGAGATAAATACTGTCCTTGGTGACCTTAAGTTGCCTTAGTACTGTTGTACCTTAATGACATATAGTATTTATATATAAATTCTCATAAAATTAGAGCACCTCAATTAAGCGTTCAAGTGACTCCTTAGATAACCTGAAGGTTAAGCACAAAAATCCACTTCTACAAATACCAATTGGAGTATCTCAGATCTATTTATTATTACTGAGGGCTTGCGGCCTAAGCCTCAAAAGCTTAAAGTAAACAAGATGCAAGTTTTAAGAGTATGTGAGATGTCCAGGTGTTCTTATGATAGTCACACTAATGGCGTTTTATTAAATTATGTAAAAGGATTTGGACCAATATTTCAATTGTTTAAAGGTGACATATGATTTGGTTGGTGCCAGAATGCCAGCAAGCTTTCAAAAAATAAAGAAGGTAAGAAAAGCATGTTATATAATATCCAGATTTATAAAGCTTTAAAAAATTAAACTAATGCCTCAAATGACGCAATTGAAAGTGTATTGTTTCATATCAGGGATTATGGAAAACTTAATTGCTTATTGCATCTAATTGCTGGATAAGAATAAAATAATATATGATGACAAAACAATAATTTGTGGCGTTATTTTATGCCTGTAAGAAGATCTGAGTGTATATAAATGGCACAAAGAACAAAGCTTTGACTATAAATAGCTTTCAATAATGGCTTTATGATATGAAGGACCTCAAGGTTGCTTAGCCATTATGACCTAAAATTGCAAATGTACAACTACAAAATCATTTTTAAGCCAAAGCTTCATATCAAAAATGCTGATGTACTGGTGTAACTTATAATTGTCTTGTTCTAAAACTTGTCCAATGAGCTCCATGAGAAGATGGTTAGTAGGAAAATATGAGGATGAGCCGCTTGAGGAACAATAGTTTCATAAAGAAAGCATTAAAGGACAAGAAAAATTTAAAGAGGTCCTGTACAATATGAGGATGATGGTCAGAATAGAAATTTATAGAGTCATCAGTTTTTATGGACAATGTTATTCAGGCCCACAAGGCTATGGGTCATACATAATGGATATGACGTTGAAAATTATAATATCTAAATTACTATTGGGTCTTAAAGTGATTTGGTATATAAGTTAATAAAAACTGTCATGTATACCATTTTGAGAAGACAGTGATGCCAAGAGTTCAGTATTGACTAGCCAGTTCAGAATGGGCATGGCGCATGGTATCAATAAATGTGGTAGAATCATTACCTTTGAGTAGCTTTAGCAAAAAAAAACAATATTGTTGCCATTAACTACCTGAAAAGAAAATCTGGAAGAAAAAGCAATATAGGACGTGAGGGCTTTGACAACATCTAATTCATTATGAGCCATATCTACAAGCATGGATAACCACAGAAATTTAAATGGACAATGAAACAAAAATATTTCCATATTTTGCAGAGCCTCAATGATTTTGTAGTTATAAAAGGTTGGCTGCCTAAACCATATCACCCAAAGACCAATGATATGATAAAACACATCAATGGTACCCTTGTTAGCATCAGACAGAAAATTGCAGATGCCATGCCATTGCAGAGGGCTAGTTTATTAGTGTTAAAGTGTTCAATTATAAGTTTGAACATCATAGTGGCACTAGACGTTTGCCCTTCCAGTTGTTATATGGTAGACAACAAGGATTACAGCCCTTTCTATATTTTGTTTACAAAAAGAGGCGGTTTATCCACGGTTTATGTGAGAAGCTGGCAAAAGTCCTTTATTAATTTGCAGTATGAGGCATATCAGGATACAACTTATAAAAGTTTGTTTAGAAACAGATAATGTCACCAACTTAGTTAACTAACAAAAATTTATTGAGTCCAACTTAATATTTGCTACGATTCTATAATATAGGCTGAACGCACAGGTAATCTGTGCTTTTAAAGGGTCCTTTTTTAATGTTGAGAGAAATTTTGGATAACATGTATACCATCAATGATCAAAAAAGATGTTATAAACTGTGTTTATACAAATTTCTTCATCTTTAGCATAATATGATGATGAGGATGATAAAAACAACAGCAACAATGACTAAAAGAGGAGAAAAATATTTAAATAAAATTTGGAAAAATGGAGTAAAGCTAACTGTAGAAAAATATTATATACATAAAAATATATATCTGCAAAGATCTATTGTGAGCAACAAAGTCAGATCATTGAAAGCTCAGCCTCAAAGGTTTGTTGATTGAGTTGGAATATTATCTTTTGAGAGGTAAGGCCATAAAGTTAACAGTTGATGTATGATTGAAAGATGGACTTGTATGAGAAAGAGTATCAGGCTACACTTGAATTTTAGTATGAAAATTTTATTATAACCATGAGGTATGTGAGCTCAGGCTTACTCTAATTAAAGCCAGACACTATGTCATGGCCAACCAGAAAGATTATTGTACAAAAGAGAATAATGAGTGGAAGGGGCACTAGAAAAGATAAGATAGGTTGCACTTTGGTATTAAGGAAGCAGAAAGGGAAAGAGAGTTAACTAAATAAGCTTCTATTAAGTGGACACACTTGGAAGTTTGCTTTAGCATAATAAATGTTAATGTGACTCTTCAAGTTTTTGAACATATTGTCCTTAGTCTTATTATAATATGGTGAGAAAGGATGGTGAACGCAGGCTCTTAGTAGTAAAGTTTTGTGAGATACCACCCTGGTATATCCTATATTATAGATATGCACAGGACTTTAAAAGGAGCAAATTGTAGTTTTTTACTATCCAATATCTGAGGATAATGGTATGCAATGTGTAATTAAAATTATTGTGGTGCACTAGAGCTTAGCAGAAAATATGGCAAATTTTCTGGAATGGCTTACTTCTAAAAGAACATACTATAAGTCCTGAGTCTGAGATAAGAGTTTTAACCATGTAGCCTTAGTGAGGGAAGTCGATATATAGTGGTTTAGGGCTGATATGGCTTCACCACCAACATGAAGTGAATAGAGAAAATTTATGGACAGAAAGACCTGCATAAGAACGAAAAAACCAAGTTTATGTCTCTTTTTTAGCACTAGTGGTGCCCAACCCAAAAGAGGGAGCCGCCACGCATCTTTATTTGCAAATGGGCCAAACAAAGGAATTATCATAAAATAAAAAAAACCTGATATAGCCCAAGGTTATCAGCCTAGGAAGCCATATCAGAAGGCGAGGAAGCTTTGGGGAAACTTTTGTCTGGCGCCCGCTTTAGCTGGCGGACCATGGCGGGCAACATAAGGGTAACCAGGCTTATGTCTTTATTGGAAGAAAAATTGTTGAATGTGCAAAGTCCTTACATTTTTTCTTGAGCCATGGGGCTTTATAAACCAATTGAAATTTTAATTGGCAAATGGGATTTTTTTCTAATCCAATTAAAATTTATTGTTAGTCTCATATGAAGTTAACATAGATACATCAAGCTCCGCTGGTTCTTGCTCTAAAAAAGTGGATATTGAAATTTTCACATTGGTTGGAGATTACTAAATTGATGTTAAAGATATGAGCTGAAGGCCAGCGTTCAATATAACTTTATGGGTTTAAAAACTTAATTTCTGTTTTTGTAACAATTGTCACCTAGCAAAACTTGTAGAAAGCGCTCAAATTACATGTACTTGAGTACTAAGACATATTGTTAAAAAGAAAGATTAGATCTACATATAATCCATTCAAGGCGGGGATATAGTGAAAAGTTTTTGTTTCTTCATAAAAACCTTGATTGATCTATTATATCATTCTAAAATCTTGTCTAAATACCTAAGCCCCTAGCCTAAATTATTTGGTCATATAAACTGAATCATAAATAATAATTGATAATATGATCAATTTTATTTATTATACTAGAAAATGATGGCACTGCTCTTTCTTAATCCATATTGTCTGAAGATACATGAAAGAAGGGACGCTATGCTCGCATAAATCCACATTGCTTTGAATCAATGACGCAATCTTGGGTACCTATTATAAGTGTTAATCAAGTTAATTTTAGTAAAACTCATAATTGCTAGATTGTGTACTTATACTATTATCTAAATAAAAAACTTAATTAAATAGGTGTCACGTTCTTGCAATCATGGTCCAAGAGGCAAAGATCATAGAGTTTTTGCATCTAGAATTTTATGTTTGTTGATTATCAATGAATTATTTTATAACAAATACAGGATGGATCCATGCACATAATGGAGTGACAAAGGTAGGGTACAGCAGGATGTCTTTTTCTCAGAGTGTATAACCTGTAAGTTCTTCTCATGAGCCACTGGTTAATTGAAGGTGCAAGGAGGGAAAAATGGGTGAAAAGCAGATAGTATCAGAAGTAGACCTATAGAATAGTGTTGGTTTTGGAAAAAATTAGAATATAAAAATTAGAGGGTATTATCAAACAATTTTTCAAATAAACATCTCAGTTGTCAAGTTAAAACAAAATTTGTCTTGATTTGATATTATTTTGATCAGGAAGGTCGTATGGCATGCTGCCATAATATTGTAGTGATAAAATTAATTGACTTAATTGCTGAAACAATGGATGCTCTTTACAAGTATACTATTCATCAAGATGATTACCTTCATATAGTAGATAACTCTCTCTATCTTTACAATAAGGATTAAGAACAAGCCTCTCATCATTGATGACTTTTCAACAGTAAGAAATTTACATTTTTGAACTGATGGTTGTCCTAGGATATAAATAGGGCACAAAGTGTTCCAATCTACATATAAAACTTCTCAGAGAATCTAGTAGTAGGAATAGTCAAAGGGACATGGAAAACAAATATGGTTCTCACTTTTACTAATAAGTCTTCATCTTGATAAACAACAGGAAAAGTTAATTGGTGGTTTATGTTAAATAAATTGTTTTTGAGGTTGGAATCAATTCAAAATCTTCAACTAAGCTTGTTATTACAGATGGCGCCCATTGACTTTTTCAGTGCTAACCTAAAATACTTTAATAGGATATGTTGTCTTTAATGGTCATACTAAATTTTCATCAGCATAATAATGATAATATGAATGATGGCAAAATGCTAAAGCTTATTATCTGTATAATTTTGTGAATAAAAAGATTTAAAATAACCATTAATAAAGCTGACCCAATTTGTTTACAATTATAGTTTATAACTTGTAAAGAAATGTTTAATTAATTCAGATAATTAAATGCTGCCTCTTTTTTCCACCCTTTGCATAACAGCCGTTACCCATCTCTGGTCAATGGAAAACTTCAATTATATTTTTTAAGCAACTTGGGTGACTTCAATTTATTTTCTCTTTACCATTTTACTTTATTTATCCTTATTTTATGTCATTATTTATGACATTGCCCTTTGGTTTATCAGGAAACCATCTCATTATGGGCATTGGCGAAGAGCAGTTTTCATAAGAAGCTAAATGCTTGTCTGCTGATTAAAGAGTTGTTTTAGGTCTGGACACTTCTTGAAACCGATCATAAAAAGCCATCAATTTGTTCCTGACATGTATACAGTCATGTGTAGGAAACCAGCTTGTTTTAGATGCATTAAAACCCAGCTATGACACAAAATAGTCTACCCACTTTTAAACCAATTGAATTATATTTATTCAAGTTCCCCTTTAGGTACCTCTTTCAATGTATAAGACTCAGGAGTGTCATGAGGGGCCTTCATAGAGGGCGAGTTTGCTTTCTTTTTTTAGCACTAGTGGTGCTCAACTTAAAAATGGGAAGCTGCCATGCATTTTTATTTGTGAATGAGCCAAATAAAAGGATTATCACAATAAAAAATTCTTAATAAAGCTTCTAAGTTTTCATCCTAGGAAGTCATATCAGATGGTGAGGAAGATTTGGGGAAACTTTTGTCCGGTGCCTGCTTTAGCTGGAAGACCATGATGGATAGCATAGGAGTTGGGGCATCAGAGGCATGTGGCATGAGGAAATATAATTGATGGGTTTCTTCATTAATGAGGCCTACAGTGTCCATTGCCTCAATACTTTGAGCTAGCTTATGCTAAGCAAAAGTGATGAGAGCTGGCACACAAGTAAATCACTAAATGCACTGTCAGGTTTGGAGATAATTGGGGCCAAAAAGAGAAGTATTCAGCTCATCAATGCAAGTGAGGCTTGCACCAAAAGCAAGCTCCTAAATACTATATTTTGCATTCTCATCTAATCATGGGGGAAATTGGTGATAGGAATACCCTCAAGCAGGGTTTTATCGCCCCATGTAGTTGCTGGCGGAGTAGGATGTTAGCAAAAGCAGCAGCAGCTCCAACTGCCATTTTATTTATATTTTATAGTAAGGGTAGCCAATTTTTAGGGTGAAAACGGCGGGACTGAATTGTTAGATCAGCTAAAAGTTCCAATAACGCAAATTCTGGTTTAACATTATACATCTGGTCGCTCTCATCAATCAATCAAGGCATTTAAAAGAATTTATTTTAGCTAGTGCTGGCCCAGCTACTGGAGATGGCAGGTTGGCTGCACCTGATTGGCCATGAACTGTCAATTATGGCAGCTCAGCTGAAACTGTTTCAGCCATTGGCTCTGGTTGCCATAAATTGACCAAAACTTTATAATTTTAACATTTTTAAATTATTGATTGGCTGCGGCTTTGGTAGCTGTGGCAGAATTTGCTGAGGTTGGGGGTGGGGAATTGAGCCCCACTCAAAAGAATTTGGGTGCAGCTGCAGCTGAACCAACACTAAAGGGAAGAGCGGCGGATCAGTGGAGGAAGAAACTGAAGGGCACTTGAAGTTCAAGTGGTCAAGTTTAAAGCACAAGAGCAAATGGTGCAGCTATTCTTGATGCACACCCAGAATGGGTGATCAGGGGTTTTGGAATTTTAATCAGATGGATCCTCCAATAATTTATAAAGATTTGGGATGAAATGGGCAATTCCAGCGGAATGGCTCATTGACTGAATTTTGTTGTTTATTAGGTGATTGCTAGGTAGTTGCTCCCCAAATTGGGTCAAGCTGAATCCAATTATTCCGCTGAGATTGGATGTTAGGATTGGAGTTGGGTAATCAATGGCCCAATTTGGTATTTGATCACCGGTGATTAATAGCTGAGGATGATCTATCTATATTTATTTTAATATAAATATCAGCGGAATATGATAATCACAAGTTTGAGGCGGCTGAAGTTGTTTCCAGCACCTCATATTTATTAAATCAACTATCGCCTAAGAAAGAAAAACCAAATATCAACTAGGAGAGTCAAATAATGTTGTCAGCAAAAAGTTAAGAAATCATAAGTTACCAAGCAGCTGAGGATGTTTCCAGCAATTATTACTAAGTTAAATTCACATTAAAATTTATTCATACTATAATATATATGGCTCACCAGTAACTGGTGGCCAAGGATGAAGCCAAAACTAATAATTTATCATTGGGAAGGATGAGGCAAAATGGTCAACACCAGGGAAGTGAGAAGCACAGTGGTAGAGAAAGAGTTTGGTTGGATGGAAGGTCCAGCAATGAGCTGATAGGTTTGCAACGGGCACAATAGCCCTTCGTACATATAAATACCTGGTGCTTCCCTTTCAATAAACATCTCCCTTTGCCTAATCTACCCTTTGATTTAAGTTTATATCTATTTTCGTTGGCTGAGGGTTAGGCTGGCGTATCCCCAAATGGCGCAGGTGACACGCCAAGGGATCAGCTGATGCTGCTGGCCCCACCGCCAAAGGCAAACTGGTAAGGGCTGACTAGTCTTCATAAAGGTTGGCCTGACAATCAGCAGAACCCACTGTCACCAGAAAAGCAGTTTTCTAACAAGGGGCAAATCTGATCACAGTGCGGGTGAATTGTAAGGTGGGTGACATGACAGAAAGGGTGGATCGTTGTAAAGACGTGAGGCCCTGCCAACTAATCTGCCCCATCGGGAACCACAAACTGCAAGATGAGGTCTGCACTATAGATGGTCAAACCCTCCGTCAGTTCATAAAGAAGGAGTTTGGTGGAGAGAAATGAGGGCAACCTGAAATCTGGACCACCAAAGTGGCCTCATCCAGGAGCCACATGCAAACTGTGGGGATTGGAACTTTTTCTAAAAATAATTGGCAGCTTAGATGATGCCACCACATCAGCCTCAGATCTAAATCCAAGGTCAAAATAGCCCTTGAAAGGGCTAAAATCAATTTATCTAGTGGGTTTGAAAACCGCCATGGCCATCTCAATGATGGATGCACTTCCATATGAGAAAAAAGTTCCCATATTTGACCCAAAGGCTGAAGCGCAGGTTGCTCCAAGGGAGCACTAAAGAGCTCCAGAGAACCACCTGGAAGGATGCGAGTTGGTGAGCCAAGTCCTGAGGTGAGACATAATTCCAAGTGACATTAGAAGAGATAGAAAAGCTAGCCAAAGCACACTTTGTTAGTGGCTGAAACACGCCAGCAGGAAGCGCATCACCGCCCCATGCTGGGGAAATAGGCCTCAAAAGCACCGACATTTTTTAAATCTTTACTCAATTGAGCGGCTGGTTGTTTTATCTTAAAAATCCCAAATTTGGCTTCAATTATAGCTATCAAAGTAAAAGAAAGATGTGGGTGAATTTACTTTCATGTAAAGTAAAAAAGTTTTAAATTGGAAGAATTTCATTTGGTACAAGAAATTTCATACTTTTTTGACGTTCATTAAGGACAAATTGTTTATGCAAATATTTAAAATGGTTTTTAAAAGAAACTTTTTTACTGACATTGGTATACTCTTTAACTTATACTTGGACCCAATCTTTGCTTGACATTTACGTTTTGTTTTTATGAATTCAATTGCATCATCCAAATTTGTACATTTTGTTCAATTTCTTGATTCTGCAAAATCTGATAATGTTTCTATCTTTAATCACAACTGTTCCATTTTTGAAAAAGCCAATATCCAAAGTTAGCAAATTACTGGTTAGCAATCAGTTGATAAGTTTTTGAAGTTTCAGGTTATACTTCATCAATGGCAGGTATTCTCTCAAAGTTACTTTGGCGTTTCTTCAAAGATAAAAGTTGAAAATAATAGTTAATAGCTCAAAATACAATTGATTTTTTATTATTGGAAAGACTTAATATTTGTAGGTTTTATACAGTCTCGCCTTTGATCAGATCTTTTTAATCTCTGAAAGATCAACTATACTTTTTTAGCACTAGAGGTGCCCAACCTAAAAGGGGAGACGCCACGCATCTTTATTTGCAAATGAGCCAAATAAAGATTATTAAAAAATTTAGAATAAAGCCCCTAAGTTATCAGCCTAGGAAGACATATTAGAAGGCAAGGAAGCTTTAGGGAAACTTTTGTCCAGCGCCCGCTTTAGCTATTGACCATGGCGGACAACATAGGGGTTGGGGCATCAGCGACATAAGGCATAAGGAGGTATAATTGCAGGTTTTCTTTATTAATGAGGCCAGCAGTGTCTATCGCCTCAACATATTGAGTAAGTTGATGATCAGCGAAAGTGATGAGAGCTGGAACACAAATGAAAGACTTGATGCAGAGAGATCAAAAATTTTCTGATATTACGTAACTAGGATTAGCGTGATCATGTTTGGAAGACTTGATAAGATTGGATATAAAACTCCCCCTCAGCAACTAGCAAGTGAATATTCAGAGTAATATATTAAAGACAGAAGAAGTCAGCAAAATCCTAACACTTCCCTAAGATATGATCTTAAAGGAGGTTGATTTTTTAAGAGCTAGGATGGACACAATTTATAGCTATACAAGTTGCATAAACAATTGAGTATATAAGCCCTCTCCAAAAAGGACTTTATAGGGACCTGACAAGTTAAACTCTGATTTCTCCATTCCTCACTAGGTCAAAAATGAAGTACATAATTTAGGCTCTAATCTGATACTCAGTTAAAGTGGACTTATGTTGGTTAATCCAAAGGATCTCCTTTTTGGTGGTTGCTTCAATTGACTCCATTGCTTGAACCTGAAAGCGAATGATCTCATCATCCAGACACCACATAACGAAAATCAAAATTATCTGGAACACTCACATCAAGTATCGCCTGGACACTTGAAGGGAACAGTGGGGTCTTGTCCATAGAGAAACAAAAAATGTGACATCTTAATGATATGATGGTAACTAATTCATTAATAAAACAAAGCACTAGGTAGATAAAAGTTTTGCTAAGATGGGTCAGAAGTGGCCATTTTCCTCAAAATGGAGAATATGGTTCCATTGACTCGTTCTATAGCCCCATTAGTTGATGGGCGATAGGGTCAACAAACTGTTGAGCGAAATTAAATAATTTTGATAGTTCATGTAAAAGTTGTGAGGTGAAATTAGTCCCATTGTCTGACATAAGGACCTTGGGACATCCATGCTGAGTGATGATTTGCCAGTAGAGGAAAAACGCAGTTGTCTTAGCAGAGGAGTGGAAATGGATATGGCCTCAACCCATTTAGTTTAGAGGTCAACAGCCATAATAATGCGCTGGTGATCATGCAACCATGATTCAAGGGTCCTACAACATTGATACTCTCCACTTCAAAAGCCTTGGTCGGTTGTATCACTTGATGTTGGTAAACAGAGTTGGAAGCTCCCTGGCTTTTACAGGTAAGGCATGCATCTATAGCATCTTTGATAAAAGCGGTCATATTATTCCAATAATATCTGTGATTTCAGCCATTCTTGAGTCTTCATTAGGCCATTGTGACCCACTTGACCAGTCCTTCAATATCAGCATTAGACTGTGAGTTTAGATGTAAAAAAGGTAACCGTTTAGAGTCAACTCTCTTATACAAAGATCCCTCTTGAATCATATTATCCTTGGTAATGGTCCCAAGGTAGGCCTCAATCCGCTTCAGACTCGTTATCTTACAATTCAGGTCGTCCAATAAGGTCATATAATATCTCCTCCTTCCTGGGGATCAAGCATTAGCACAGGTATACGGGACAGGCCATCAGCATTTTGATGCTTGTTACCTGAGCGATGAACAATCAGATAAATCATAACTTAGTTTTTGTAAGGCTTAACAAGCCAACCGCCCATCTGGATCCTTCATGTTTTTCAACCATCTAAGAGAATAATGTTTGGTAACAATGGCGAGTGGTTACCAATTAAGAAGGGTCAGAAATTTTTGATCGCCATAATTACAGCTAGGCACTCTCGTCAGTTACACTATAATTTCGCTTAGCTTTGGATAGGGTTTATCTATAGTACGCCACAGGATAGTCAATTTGATCTTTGTTGTACTGAGACAGGATGGCCATAATCGCAATATTACTTGCGTCCATATGCAGAATAAAAGGCTTATCAAAACGAGGATGAATCAAAACAGGCACTTTGGCTAGAGAAGCACAGAGAGAATTTAAGGTTTGCTCCTGAGCAAAGAATCACTCAAATGATACATATTTTTATAATAAATAGGATAAAGGCTTCGCCAAGTAAGTAAAAATATTAAAAATTGTTAGTAGTACCTGACCATCCCTAGGAAGAACTGTATATCACTCAAAGAGTCCGGTGGAGACCTTTGATTGATGGCCTTGATTTTGTCTAATAGGGTTGAATCCCCATATTCAAAACTTTGTGCCTTAAAAACTCCATTTCACTCTGAAAGAAATAACATTTGGAAAGTTTGAGCTATAAAAAGAATTTAAAGTATGGCTAAAGACATCTTATAAGTGATCCAAATGCTCAATAAAGGTCTTTGAAAAATATGATGATTTTATCTAGTTATACCAAGACGCAGGACAATTTTAAGTCTTGGAGCATTCAATCCATGGTCTTTTAAAAATTGATGTGCATAGCTCAACCCTTTTATCATATAGGTTGGTTCATACAAGACCTCACTAGAATTCAAAGCATATTTAGCCCAATCTTCAGGGTGCAACTCAATCTGCTAATAACCAATGGCTAAATCCATTGCAGAAAAGTATTTGAAGCCACAAGCAGACGGAGGGAATCATCAATCCTTAGTAAAGGATAGCTATCTTGATGAGTGATTGCATTTAACCTATGATAATCCATAACCAACCAGTGGGAACCACCTTTCTCCTACACCAATAACAAATGAGAGAACCAGGGACTATTGGAAGGTTTTAATAACCCAGCTTTTAATAATTGCTTTGAGTCCTTGGTTACCTGAGCCTCCTCAAATTCTGACTTTTGATAGGGCTTGTCTAAATTAGGAGGATGTTCTCCAGTTTCAAAAGTATGCGTCACTACGTTTTTTTATCAAAATTGTAGGTATGTTTTATGAAAATATCTTAAAATTCATCGTTTATTTGAAGCACTAGTTTTTCCTGGTCTGTAGTAAGATGTTTCCCAATTATGGGACCTATAGTAAGGATGTCCTGATGGGATTCCAGGTTAAAATCTTGTAAAATCCTAAATGTCTTAACATTATAAATACGAGAAAGGGGTAATAATGTAACATAAGCTATCAGTGTATATAATCCACAGGTTTTAGATCATTGGGAAAATTTGCAAGTAAGATAAGTAGCATCCAAGAATATGCGTAGTCCATAACCCCTAGACAAGGCAAAATTGCCTTAACAAAGGGTTTAAAACTCCATGGGTTTGTAATATGTAAACCTTGAGGATAGCAAAGTTTAAAAAAAGTATCATCAGTAAACTAGATTTCATAAGAATAACAACGGTTTCAGAGAGAATATGGGCATACCTTCTTGAAGGTCAGCCATCTTGGGGTAATTTTGCTTGAGGTCCTTTGACATGGTACTGTAGAGAATAAACCTTTTTGTCCCCTCCAACAAACAAACCTGACGCTTGGAATGTTAAATAAGGGCATGCACAGATAAAAGCAACGGAATCCAATATCCCAAAAAGGGATAAAGAGTTGGGGTAATCAATAATCTAGTTAGTTTTTTTTTGCAAAAATTGTGTTCCCAAAAGAAAATGACAACTCAAATTATCCAAATAACAGGCATCGCAAAAGTTAACTTCTCAATCTTCAGGGAAAGTGACAAAAAGATCCAATTGATCACATACTATGGGGTCCAACATTACCATAATTACAAAATATGAAAGGTATGTAAGTTTAATTCACTTGGTCAGCTTAGAAGAGACTACATTCACAGAGGAGACAGTATCAAGGATAGACTTAGCGGGGAATTGGTTTATCTAAAGGTCAATGCTAATAATCATACTTCCAAATTAGGAGGGTAACGCCAACAAAGATGAAAAAGCATAAAAATATTGTCCTTATTTACTATAATCAGCAGAGATATGGTCACCCTGGTTTATACCCAAATCATTATTAATATGATAGATCTTATTGTATTTGTGCTCCTTTTTCTAATCCACTTTCTTCTTGAAACAGCAGTTTTAGTATGGAAATATCAAACAATTGTTACATTAAATAGACAGAGAGAGCATGTATGGCATACACTTTAGGGCGACTTAATTTCAATGAATCAGAGATGCGGGGGTTTAGTGTATTAAGGTGGTAGTCTTAATAAGGCTTCCTTAATGTCTAAGATACTTTAGAAGTTCTTCTTTACGCTGATAAGGTAAACTTGCAACTGAGTTTAGGAAAGTGAAGGCTGACATAACGGCTTAATAGAAATGTTGAGATTAACCAAACATAGACTGCTAAAGTCTGCGCCTCCTGATAGAAATAATGCACGAAATCCCTAATGGATACACTTAAAAAGGGGCTGTATTCCCATAAACGCCTGCTTTTGAGAGGATAAGGTCTGATCACTCCTAAATTCCTTTAGAAGTAGCTCTTTAACTTGAGACCAAGTAGTGAATCTCATCAAATGAAAAACCATAATATCCTGAGCCAACTGGGTAAGACAATTGTGCAAGTAATGCATTTTTTGAAAGTCCGTTGCCTCCCCAGAGCTTTCTCATATAGGTAAAGGAAAGAGATAATACTCCCCTCCCCAGGAGAATACTTATCCTTGAATATTGGCTTAAAAAATAGTAGCATTTGCCATTAAAACATGAACCTAGGATGGTCCAAGTGGGTGGAGATGCAAGAGTTAAAGTTGGAGGCTTGAGAAGTATATGACAGGTGCATCTCAACCACCTCATTGCAAATCTCATGAATCTGATAATTTAACTCCAAATGACCCACTTTAGCATCTACCTTTCAGGTTAATTCATTAATTTGTTCTTGCTGCGACTAAAATTTAAGCTTCAAGGAATTGATCTTCGTTTGGAGCAGATCCCTTTGGATTCACTGGATTTTAGTAAACCATCTTTCATTAAACCATTTGCCTAGGTTATTCAGCTCAACAGACAAGAATTGGGGTGCCAAGAGGGGATTGATAGGAGTTGCATCAAGAGTTAAATTACAAGCCTGGGTCGCTCTATAAATTTCCCCCAACTTTTAATCATCTCAGAAAAGGAACTAAAATTAGACTAATAAGAACTGCCAGAGCCTTCAAGCCCAAAAGTGTGAAGGGGCCCTGGAGGCCCAGCAGCACCAAGGAGGTCCAGAAGGTCCATTTGGCCTTACTGACTGGGAGTTTCACTTGGCCCAGGGAGTCTGACTACTCCATAAGGTCCCAAGGGACCTCTAGGTATCATAGGACCACTATATCATTAGGTCCAGGGGGACCATTAGTCCATAAGAACCTTGCACCCCAAGTGGGCCCAGAACTCTGGGTTTTCCCTCCATATTGCTGACTCAAATTTGAGAATTAGAGAATAGTTACTACAATTGGAAGAGAAAACTTCTAATTTCCTCTTCCACCGCCTGAATGTCCTAATCTTGTTTTAACAACTGAGAGTTGATGAAACTAATTATCCCATGTTTCAGTTGGGCAATCTGCTGCTTTACATCATTAATGAGGTTAAAGTTGCTGATAACAGCGTCTTGATTATCCTGACTAAACTTGGAAGAAGATTTTAAAACTCAGAATTTTAATTGTTTGAGGATTGCAGTCCTTATACGAAGATTAAATATTCTTTGATGATGTATCTTAATACTTACAACAAGAGGTACAATGTGGGGTGTACAAAATGACATAAATAAGGCCTGATATTAACCCAAGGCAAATGAGAGGTTTGTCTAAGTCCCTCATGGTAGAGGGCACAGCACTGGCCTGAGACCAAGTAGACTGGATGCCATTAAAAAACCACATTGAGTAATTGCTGGATGGTGTCTTGTAGATCTTCAGGCTGCGATTGAAATTTTTTTATAAAACTTAAATTGGGACAGTTAAGCTCTAGATTAGCATAGAAAAACTAATGTAGATGGCGCCCAGGGAAATTCGTCCTTTTGAAACAAACTCAGCGCATCATACTGCCCTGATTATGGTCCTGAGACTCTTTGGGCAAAAAGGAGAAAACATTGTAGTGAGAAAGTTTTTACTGGTACATAACTCAGAGTGTCTCCTGTAGTGATCACCAATTTTAGAGTTTTATATTATAAATATAAAATGGCAGGTGTTCTCTTAAATTTACTTAGGAGGATTCTCCAAAGATAAAGGTTATAAAATTAATAGTTACTAGCTCAAAATAGACTTGGTTCTTTATTATTGGAAAAGTAATATATATAGAATTTTTAGAAGTTCTCCTTTGATCATATTTTTTCAAATATCTGAGATTGAATATTCTGAGATTACTTGATTAGATTAGCGTGACTATGCCAAAAGACTTAATGAGATTGGTTCACTAAACTCCCCCTAAACAACCAACTGGGGAATATTTGCATTATAATATTAAGGGACAGAAGAAGTCAGTGAAATCATGACATAAATTTTAAAAATTTTATTTTTAAGAATTTATTCAAGGTGGGCTGACCTGAGGATGATATCGTACTGATAAGGGAATCAAAGAAATGGGAAAGGAGGATAAAACCCAGAAAACCTCCACGCGCGGCATATGATAGGACAGGAACTCCATGGACCGCCTTGATATTCGCTATCTCAGTTTGGGGCATTGGTGCGCAACGCCAACACAGTCATAGTTGTCCTCTACCCAAAGTTCATGTACTGGAATTGAACTTATGGAGGCAGTGGTAGTGAGTCTATATTCTACCACTGGGGTATCCTCCCCTGAGATCCTAACATGTGTTGAGCATTGTTGTAACTACATTTAGATAATATAAAGTGCAAGACAACCTTAGTGGTCTTCAGCATATATCTAAAAAACTGTTCTAAGCTATAATTTTTTAATATTATTTCTGATTGTAAATAATAGGGGATAGGTTAGAAAAGATAAGTATGAAGAATATTGATAACTTTTCTCAAAATTGGAGTTAGACTACATCCCAAAATTACTAATATCCTGAGGTACCCAATAAGTTGAAAAATGTGGATTGCAAACAACTTTGCCATCTGTGCCGCCCTCATAGTGAATTTTTTGAGATAGAGTGATCATATTTTATGAAGCAATTGACACCAGCCATCATTGCATTATAAACTTCAATGTTGAAAGCTCAATACAATCTAAAACAAAAAGGTCCAAGGCTCAATGCTTTCTGTAAGGAAACAAGTGATCCAGTGATAGGTAGATGACTTGGTATTATCTTGTACATACTAGGCACTTTCTGTTTTAAGCAACTTTTATATAAATCCACTCCAATAGTAAGCTCTTTAAGAAGTTCAAGTGTTTTCATTTGCCTGATTACCCACAATAATTGCACCAGAGTGGTACTTTATGAGCTCCAGTTCCAAGGGACTATGGGGAATGCATAAACGTTGATGAAAATATAGTTGACTGGATTTGAAAGAAGACAGTGATAAATAGTATATAGTAAAAGTTGTTAGTTGCTAAAGCCAAGAACCCAAATGATTAAACTTGAATTATTAATATAAAAACAACTGAATCTATGGGTTTATAGTTATTATAAAAAAGCGGAAGCAATGAGCTATAAAAAAATATCATAACATAATAACAATGAAAAAGCCTTAGCAGCGCACTATTGTAAAAATTCATACATCTATCTATGTCAATTCTAAGGTGATGTGATACTAATAATGCAAATTGCCTTGATTCAATAAACCACACTTGGCCTAGTAAATGATTAAAACTTAAATATAATTAGCTTAATTGTAATAATAAGATAACATAATATAATAATGAAGTAAAATTGTACTGAATTACAGCACCAGAGCGTTCTAGAGTTTATATGATCAAGCGGCAATGATCACTGTGATTATTAATGCGCTTAAAATTAAGCATATGCCAAGATTGATGACCTAATACTGACAATGCTACAGTGGAATCAAGCACAGAAAAGGAGTAGTGGATCTAGGTTACTTCAGGATGTCTCTTGTGCAGATAGTATACATTGTAAGTTCTGCCCATGAGCCACTGGTTTAATGGAGGTTTAGAAGGGTGAAATAAGTAAAGGTGCTTAAGGCATCATAAGCAGAACATATGAGTTACTATTAGATTAAGCATATAGTAAAGGCAATTAATATGGAGCACATCACTATTTACATTTACTATAAAGCTCAAATTTTTGGATTTAAGCTATATTATTGTGGTCTAATTTGGTACTATCTAGATAATAAGGATCATAAAATAGTTGTTGTAGTGGCATAAAGTCGTTATATTATGAATTATTTTTAGGCACTAGAGTCAAGCTACCAAGAGTACCATATGTAATGTAAATTGTCTTCATACTGTTTATGGAGAAACGCTATAACAACCCTTAGTTTTGAGCATCTATGTAAGTAAAACTGAAATTCTACAATGGTGCTCATAAATGGAATTACGGAAGGTACAAATAGAAGGAGCAATAAGGACATTCTGATTCCTCACAACTATTTTTAAATTGTTCACTGCCTATGAGGAGTACCAAGATGACAATTGTCTTAAATAAATTTGGAGAAATTTATGCTTATTATTAATTCACCAAGGACTATGGTGGTTGGCCAATAATTTTTCTTATGAATTTAAGTTCATTTAATAAGAGATGACGATGATAAATTTCAAAGGAGTTTTAAAATTTTGAATAAAAATTATACTACTAAAATATTAGCATAACTTTATTAAGATTGAAATAACTAGTATATAGATAATTTTTTTATATAAACAAACATAATACTCAAGTATATATTATCAAATCAATCACCTATAGCCTCATTACCCTATTATTATAACTGATGACTTAGTTAGTTGGAAGGGGAGGGGAGACGGTTTTTATCTAGAATAGAAGGGAACATCATGTCATTAGAATAAAATAGGGATATGAAAAATTGATAATGTGAGCTGAAGCCATCACAGTATCATTATGAAGAGCTGACCTGGCTAATTTCAATCAAGAGTAATAGCACTTAGCCAGTGTCACTAGTAAAAGTGCCTATACTCAGTTTATTATAATTACCATAGATTCTAATGATGAAAAAAGAGATAACGCCACTTCTCATTTTTAATAAAGGAGAGGGATGCATATAAAACTTTTTGACTATATTAAAGTAAACTTTAATAGGACCATCTAGTACTAAAAAAAGTAAACTTTAATTGATATTATATTACTATAATCCTTTTTATTTGTTTTATCCATGCTCTTAGATGTTTAGAATTACGGTTTTGGTATAAATTAATTGATGATATGAAAATTATATAAACTACACAAAGATGGCGGGTATGCACTACTATTATTATACAATCTATAACAACAATGCAAAAAACTGGGGCACTGCACTTTTTTAAGGTTCAACATTCATATAGATATAAAATATGAGGCATTGATCTATTCATAATCCACATTCCCTCAATTAAATGACCCAACCTTGGGGGCCTAGTAAATGAGGGTCCAATCAGAATTCTTCTAGTTCAATATTGATTATCAAATTAGTTTTTTTGATATATTTGTCTACTATTTAGGACAAATAACAACATTAGAGAATTATTGCAATTCTATAGATGAATTTTGATGTTTATTGTAATTTCAAAATCCACCTAGAATCAGTTATATGTCATTCATTGTGGCCTAATAACTGATGATGTCATGATGTATTTAATCGTAGAAAAGAAATATGGAGCTGAGTTACACCAGGATGCCTTCTGTGCAGAGAGCATACTCTGGAATTCCAATCCATGAGCCACTGTTAAGTGAAGGTGAAAGGAGGGGTAAAAATGGTAGAATATGTAGAATGGCATTAGAAAGAGTTTTTTAAGTTGCAATTAATCTAATATAAATTAAAGGTCAATTAGTTTGGAAAACATGATTATTTGCTTATGTAAATAATTCACAAATTATTAGATTCAATATAAAACATTGGTACAGATTAGAATTGTCTTGATCAGAGGGATCATATAGATTCTATATTACAATAAAGATAAAGTATACTTTTATAAAATTAAAGGCACTATAGCCAAATTAATAAGAGTTAATATGTAGAGAAAAATATTTTCATATTAAAGTTAAAGAACTTAATAATGACTATTAGATTTTTATAAAAGTATCTTGTAGTAGATGAGATTTTAACAAACTCTCTGGGAATAGAAAAACGTATTTTCCTTAACATGGTAGCCCTTAAATAGTCTTCTTTAATTTTTTTGCATTTTGCTAATAATGCGTTATACTCCAAACTTAAATGTTGGGCCAAGATTATTTTCTTGAATAGACTAACTCTTCCAAGATCTCCTGAAATGCAAGAAGTTGGTATGGAGAGGAGAAGGAAGAATGTTCAAAATGAGAAATTCTGTTTTTGGAGGGATCACAAACTTTTTTAATTTTAAGGAAGGTAGGCTCACCCAAAGTATAATCCCATAAATTACCACTTAATAAAATAGAAAACTCAACAAAAATGTGGCATGTTATGTTAAATGGATCTAAACAAGGAATTACTTTAAGAATAGATATGAGAGGAAATGTATATTGATTAAATTACACCACAATTGGGGAACCAATTAATGAAAGTCTAAAATAACTTTTTTCATCCAGTGTTTAATGTTTATATAAATTCACGTTTTTGGCGTCAAATATGATTTAAACTCAACTGAAATTGACACATACTAAAATTGTATAATTATGACATTAATCTATCACCTTTTCAGGGTCCCCTTGGGGGGAAGTGTGGAGGTAAAAGCCCATGGCGCCAAGCCCTACAGAAAGAGGTCAATGAAGTGCTTTCACCCCGTGCAACCATTAAGATATAGAAGGGTGTGACCCTCAGACCACATGCGCATACACTTGATTCTGGAAAGGTTGTCAAGGGAAATAAGTGAATGGGTGATGGCAGCAGAGCAAGTCCGCTTAGTTAGAATTCCAATGCACATTATCTATAAACTACCTAAAACACTTTCTTAGATTATGGCTACTTGGGAGGCATTAAAAGAACTAAATGGCCAGCTGAAACCATGTGAGTGAGCTTTGACAAGAAAGTGAGCCTTTAAATAGTAAGGAATGTGGACTTCCTAAAGGCATACTCCTGCAAATTCTTATTTAAGTAAAAAAGCTTAACAAAAATGTGGCTATAGTGTCAAATGGGGTTATTTTCAGAAATACTTTGAATAAGTTTGGAGGAGGAATTAAATATTAACAAAACAATACTGTCAATGGTGACATAAGACACGCTCATAAAAACTTTTCTGATTGCATCCAAGTCAAGTTACTATTCTAAAGAGTAAGTATGGTGCTTGGATTTGATGGTAAACTTAGACCTAGAAATGAAACGTCACAACAGCAAAATTTATCCGTGAAAGTATTATAAACTCCTTTTTTAAACAAGGCGCTAGAGCTGGTTGAAACTCAGGAGATTTATGTGTGAAATTGTCTTTTCTATTTATAAACTACAAGTAGATGAAAACGAGCCAAGGTATAATATAATTTTTGTAATGGGGTAAGAATTTGAGGTGAACATTAGTAGCGTTCTATATATTTGGACATGTAATGGTAGAGAGGAACCTTTCAAGTGATGAAACCAATAATATAGAGCTTCTAATAGGCCAAAAGCTCTTTGCTATAAATGGCATGGTTTGACTCTCTAATGATCATTTATTAATTTTGATTTTGAATCATATTTGTTTAATTTTTATTTGGGAGTACAAGGCTGAAGGCGACATACTTGAGGGATGGGATAAGAGAATAATTGGGAATATTTTTGAAAGTGGATAGCAAAAGAAGCGGTTTGGTGTTAGTCACACAACCTTGGCATCACGCCTTGCTGTGGGTTGCCATTTGGGGTGACCTCAATTACATTGGGTAAATGGGCTTTCCAACAAACATGTTTTTTGCACTACGTAAATTTCAAACTGTGAAATGTTACATGACGCTACTCACGCATGCTGTTTTGGTGGAATGGCATCCCCAAAAAGCCAGTAGCCAAGGTTTTTTTTAGACTAAAGCAAAAGTTATTAACAGCCCTATCTTGGTCAGACCCTTGGAGGCTTGCAGTGGTGGCAACCCAGTGACTATGGGTCGCCCATAACGCTAAATGAAAATTTTCTTGTTACAATCAAGGTCTCAATGCCTTGACCTGGACTGGACTAGCCAGTCTTCAGCTAGATAATTGGATTTTGGTTTGTAGCTGTGCTAAGCGCACCCGCTTCTTCCCAGACTCTTACCACTGTATACATGAAACATACCTCTGGTGAAGCAGATCTTATATGTTGCACACTGTGCACTGCCTGTGCATGGCATTTGAGCGCTCCTCTGTGCGAAAAAGGCGTTGAGAAATTCCCCAATGCAGGGTTGTAACCTTGGCGTGGAGTAGAAGCTCGCTTGATATTCTCTAAGTGGTATTATGGAGCTTGGGAGGGTGAATTACTCCACAGAAATACAGCGCTGGAATTGCGCTGGATGCTTGGGCCCTTAGAATTTACATTTGCTGTTGGTTCTGGGTGCCAATTGGGTTTTAGAGTTTTCCATTTCACCCACAACATATTATTTGGGCTTTAAGTTTAATTATTGGTGAAATTTTTCTCAATATTTTTAAATAACAGAACATTGCCTTGGCCTCTGGTGTCGCGTCCAATGGCTCCATCAACCCTGAGTGTGAATCTAGGTAATTGAATAGGGTGGTCAAGGATCCTGGTTTCCTGAGGGCTAGGTTTCTGGTTTTTAAGCCCTTGTAGTGATGCCCACAGAGGCAGGCTCCCTTCCTATGAGGTCACAGCACTGATTCATTTCATTAATATGTTCATGGCATTGCGTTCAGGGTCAATTAGCCCCATCCCGTCTTCTAAAGTTTGTCCCCTTAGTATGATGATCCTGGATGGGGGGAGCATGAGCCCCAGAACCAGGGTTGTATAATTGACGTGAGTCTTTTTTATTTCTTTTCTGAAGGCAATAGTATGTGTGGGGTACCAAATTTTTGAGAAGAGCATAGTATTGGCAAGGTGACATTTTCCACCAAGATGTCTTCTTGAACTTCCACCTTGCCACTGTCTTTTGTATATCCTGAAATAGATTCTCTTCCTCTTTTTGAGTTTCTATACCCGCACTTGTGATTGGGAACCCTAGGTGTTTGATGGAATCCTTCAAGCAATGCGTTTGAAAGTGTGGTGAGATAAAGCTGGAATTTTTACACTTCTTCACTTTGCTTGTGTTTGTGATTTTTCTTTTTTCCTCTTGTTTTAAGGTCCTAGGCGCTTAGCATTTTATAGCACCATGCTTGTGAGTTAAGTTTTTTGTTGAGTTTGGCTTGGGATACTTTTTCATATAGGTGATTATCTCATCTACTTTTTTGAATCCGCCTTGGAGGAGACCCCTGCCGCACAGTCATCCGCAAAGGCCAAAACCTTGAAGGGGGTTTTACCCTTGCACTCTATACCAGCTAACTGTTTCTCTATCACCATAGGAGGGGGTCAATTGTGAGGTTGTACAGGATAGGACTAAGTGGATCCCCTTGACAGAGGCCTCTAACTTGTGTGACTGGAGGTGAAATAAATACAGACCTTTGAACTGAGAAGGTGAACGGCAGCTGATGGCTTGATATCTATGAGATAAAGGGTTTTGGGAAGCCCTGTTTGTGAATTACTGCGCCAAGTATTCCCAGTCTACCCTGTCATATGCCTTGGATTGGTCTAGGAAGCAGAGCGTGCCCAAGATGCTACTCCCAGTGTGTTTGTTACTTTGTGGATGTTGTCCCAGACGCTCTTCCCTGGGGTGAAACAATGCTGTTGTGAGCAATGCACTCCTTAACTTTTTCTGAGTGACTCTTAGCCATTATCTTTCACATTATCTTCATATCAGCGTTGATTAAAAATATTGGGCGCCAGTTGTTCAGGTCAGTACGGTCCCCTTTTTTGTGGAACACAATGGTATAAGCTTCCGCACCTCCAGGGACCACCCTCCCCTCCTGCAGACTTGAGTTAAAGAGAGATAGCATGAGCTTCTTTGTTACCCCATAGTGCTTTATAGTACTTATAGGGGATGCCGTCAAGTCCTGATGACTTATTGGTAGGGAGTCTCTGTAGAACCTTTTTTAGCTCGTCCTCCGTTATGGGGTCAACAAGGTTGGCTAAATGCTTGGCGTGGTTGAGGACAGCATTGACAAAGTAGATCTTAGTGGCTTCCTTTGTTGGGGCCACCTTATACAGTTCTATTTAGCAGGAGTGGGTGTTGGATGTATTGCTTCTGTGTCGCGTAGTGCTTTGGCCTTCACATGTTTGGAGTTTGGTTAGACTGGCGTTTTTTATCTTGTTCTGTATGTATGATAGTGTAACTTGGATGGTCGATCCCCCTGAATGGCCCATCTGGCACCTGATTGGAGGGCCTCCATGTACGTTTGGTGTTGTTTATATTTCTTGACGATTAGTGTCAATTTCACCTAATCTCCAGCCCACTGTGGTGAATAGCTGAAAAGGATGCGAATCTTTCCAGATGGTTTAATGTTCTCTGAGCTTTGAAAAGTTCTGCTATTTCCTTCCTTGTGTGACGGGAGGCTGAGTGGGCTGAGGCGGATACTATTTCCTTCTTTAACCTTTGCCACAGCTGCTTTAAGGTTTCAAAGTCAGTGCATTTGGCTAGTTCATCTATATGTCTTTTTGTCTGATCTTCTACTTGGACCAGATTCACATTCTTTGGCAGCATCCTTTTCCAAAGTTGGCTCTTGGGCGGTTCATCCTTTGATTAGATACTAATTTTTACCATTCTATGGTCTGATAAATGTAGGTCAATTGTTGTAAAATCTTCAGCTTGTGATTCCAATGACATGGTATGAGTATCTAATCCAGTCTAGTGGCGCTGATTAGTTGATTACCTACATTATTTTACCCGCGTCAAGATTTGGAAAGTATGACTCTGAGGGTGGTTTGGCATTTAAAATCCTTTTGTTATCATTAATTGCTGTAATTGGGTCAATCCTATTGGCGGGTTTCTGACATTTAGCCATCTGTCACAAGTTCCGTCCAGACAGCAATTAAAGTCCCCTAGGTAAATCGTTTCTGCTGGAAGGTTCAAGTCAATTAGGTTGCTCATAAAATCTTCCCTTTTGTCCGCTTCAGCAGGTGCATATACTGGAAAGGCCTGATATTATTAAGACCCCCTCTAAATCCAGAACTAGAACTTTTACTTTCAAATAAGAGTAGTAGTTGGTGATCGTTATGGCAGCTTATGCTCTGACTACAAATCCACAAAAGCTAGTCTTGAATGTTCACGAAGTGAGAAAGAGCCTGGACCACTCTTCCTACTTTCCAGTGGTGCACTTGCACTCCTGTAAGACAAGCACGTCCACCAGTGGGTTTAACAGGAGCCCTCATTTCTTATCCAGGGACAAATTGGATGCGATTCCTTCTATGTTGAGAGTCCTAATCAGTAGCGAGCCCAGCACGCCTGCTATGACTGCATAGGGCCAGATTGACCCCATGCAGCTGGGGTGGCTTGTTTGTATTTGGACCTAGTCATATGACCCTTGTAAATGGTTTGGGCTGGTGGTGTGCTTGATTGCAATCTGGTGTCCCAGAGTACCAATTTGGGTTCCCCATACAGTGCGCACTGTTGTCTTCCATCCCGTTGAGGGTTGAGAAACAGTTGACTTGTGGACCGGATTTGTTGACTAATACTTGAATGGGTTGGGCTCCATTGTGTACGGTAGCTAGTGTGCGTTGTCCATTTCTGATTCAAATGCTCAATGCTCTTTATCTTTCTGCTGATGGGCTGTCTTAAGGAGGTCATACTAGAGAGGTGCTCTTGTTGTTGCACAATGTTGCGCTTGGCTGCTTCATCCCAAGCTTCTGCTTCCTTCTCCTCCTTCTGCTTTTTTTGCTTGGCCTTCTCCGCCGCCTTTCTAGCCATCTTCGCTTCTTTACGTTGCTCTGTGGAGACTAGTTGGACTACCTCATAGTTATCCTGTGATCCCCAGAGGCGGGCTGTTAATGAGTCTCCCTGATCTATATCCTTCAGGCTTTCTTCACACTAAATAAACTTTCTTCCCTTCCATGTCGCTGGACAGGCATTGTTTTTATGCCCTACTTTATTGCAGCTCGTGCATATGGGTGGGCTCTTTTCTGGGCAGACTGAGAAGGGGCGAGACTGATTACCTTTTTGGGTCTAAGATGTACGCTTTGCGTGGAAAAGTATTAATGTCACCATCAGCATCCATTCCTGGGCGTATCATTGAGACAGCCTTATCTGTAGCCAGGTGGGGCAAGAGGCTGTTTTTGTCCATTTAAAAATAACTAGTTTTCCAAATGCGCTCAGGACGCTTGTTAGCGCTGCCTCCAGGTAGTCCTGTTTTTAATGGTTGGGAGTCCTTCTAGTACTACAAACAAGTTTTCATCATCCCAAAAATGGGTGCGTGTGATTGGTATATTGGCTGTAAATTGTTCAGGCTCCTTGCCTACTCTCAGCTTAGTGTAGGTGATTACAAATGGGGCAACTATGGCTGCATCCGCAGCCTCAGAAATAGTAAAGCCAGTCTAAGGTTCCAATTGTGAGTTTTTCAGTCAAGCTTAAAGCTTCTGGGAAGCGTCCTGGGATATCCTGACATACTTCTTCATATCATAGAGGTTCCTCAACGCCAAAGTTAATGTGCACACCAAATTCACATGAGGACTTTGGAAATTCGTGGCTGATGTTGCCAGTTTGGTAAGATCTTGTAACAGCTTGAGATAATCACTGTTTGGGACATATGTTCCCTTTTTTGCACTACAGTTAAAGTTAAGAACCTGGGCCTTCTGGCCCATGCTGTTCCCCTTCATCGATGCAGCATAGGTGTTTGAGTTTAGTAGATTCAGTTGCTTTGTAATCCCCTGATTGGACGGCACAACTAAGGCAAGACTTTTGGTTAAATCAATTTAATCACATGTAAACAAAAGTGATGCTTATGAGAAAGAAACAAATACAAAAATTGAGGAGCTCAAATTTGATGTGAGCTACACTTGCAGTAATGTGACAAAAACTACTCTTTTTGACCCTAGGTATACCCAAACCTACCAGCACAACAAATTGCATAATTTTGTGCCTGCTCTCATCACTTTTTTGAGCATCAACTTTCTCAATACATTGAGGCAATGGACACTGCTGCATTATTTAAGGAGAAACCGGCAATTTTACTTCTCTTATGCCACATGTTGCTGATGCTCCTACCCCAATGTTCTCTGCCTTGGTCCGCCAGCTAAAGCAGGCGCCAGACAAAAGTTTCCTCAAAGCTTCCTTACCTTCAGATATGGCTTCATAGGCAGTTAGCTGAGGCGCCATATTGAGATTTTTAATCTAATATAATTCCTTTGTTTAGCTCATTTGTAAATAAAGATGCGTGGTGGCTCCACTTTTGGTTTGGGCACTACTAGTGTAAAAAAACATAAGTAAGCATTAATTTTTAATTGACCTTTTGATGGTCTTCTTTGGACTGTTTCTAGAAATTGCATAAACACTTTTTTTGACTCTTTCATTTTTATATGATAATTTATACATAACTAAAGGTTCTAATCATTTTTTATTAAATAAGAGCAATGGTAATTGTTTTGAAAAATTAATGAAGTGGGTTGATATTGTGACAAATATACCACACCAAGTTTTTTAGCCTGTGCTGATTTTGAAACTGTTCAATTAAAACTTGGCCCAGAGTGAAGCAGGAACCAACCCGCTATACTACCACTCCTTTACAGTGTGTGTTTTAACTCTTAACTATTTTAGTATATGTAAAAGAAGTTTTTTGAGTTTTAGATAATATACAGACCTGTGAAGGAGCGGTACAATGTTTTTTGATAACTCAACTTTTTGTAAATTTTTACATATAATAGAAGCAGTTTATAAATATAATATTGAGTTTTAGTATAAACAATATTTCAATAATTTTGCTTAAACCTTTAAGTAATAAATTCAAAATATTTTAACTTAGATTAAATTTAAATTAGAAAAAGGATTAGTTATATAACAGTAAAATTACTTCTATATATAATATAAATTAAACAATCCTAATTTTCTTTCTCGTTGCAAACACTTTTGCAACCTATTCAATTCAAGACTAAATCTAGTTTGATAATCTTACAGAGGAGATTATTCTGCGCCCATGTCAGGGAGCAGTTGGGCAAGCAAGGTAAGAGGAGCAGGCGGAAGGCCCGCAGCCTCCAACGTTCAAAAACGCCCTGGAGAATCTGGTGGAATAGACAAAAATCTCAAAAAACTGGCAGTCACAATTTCCCTGGAGATACTCGCATGGCAAGCACGATGCAACCAGTACATCAACACGCCACACTCCCAGCCACTTTTGTTGGTGGAATTCAGAGTCCGTGTGTATCTGGATATCCAAAAAATGGCCTTATGGGAAAAATTTTGTGAAGATGTACATAAAATTTTCCCAACAGCGGTGTACATTGTACCTCACTCCATGTTGCATGGTTGGCTGGACCTAGGTTTTGAAAGCAAAATAGCAGCAGACGAGGCTGCAGCGGTGCACATAGTGGTTGACCTCCCCAAAGGGCAATGGATCATCGAAACCAAATGCACCAGATGGACAAAATCAAACCGAATTTTCCTCACATTTGACTTTTTGCCTACTACGGTAAAATGTGACATTTTGGAGCAACACCTGAAAGATGGTCTCGCCATATATGGTGAGATACAATCTTTCAAAATGCAACGCTTCACGCTGATGCCACACCTGTGCACCAGCAAAGCCATTGCAGTTCTGACCCCAACTGAGGAGATCACAAAGGACCTAACCCAGATCCCACACTCCACTTTTATTGATAAAACAGGGCATACCACCCACCCATTCCGGGTAACCATGGACAGCGTGCCCCCCATTTGCACCCACTGTGACGCATTTGGCCATAAGGCGCACATATGCCCCATCAAGGAGGGCGTCACATTCCAAGAGCACCTCTCAGTGGCCATGGCCAGCGGAGAGGCGCACTACGAACCAACTGCAAGCACCAAGGAGGCTTTCCTGTTGGGAGCACAAGGCTGCCTCCTATTGGTAAAGCCCATCTCCCCGCAGGAGCAGAACAAGCCAGGCAGGCCCATAGGGCCGCGGCCAAGGAAGCAGCCAAGGCCACCACCGCCATCCCACACTCACAACGCCAGGAGGACATGGAGACCTTCGTGGCAGAAGCAACTTGGGAATCCATCATCCAATCAGATTGGGAAGCCCATGCCGAGTGGGCCACTCAATCTGAGGATCCAATGGGAGATTCGATCTCACCCAATCGCTGCACCCAAGCTCTGGTCAAAACTGACTTGGGACCTATCCCAACTGAAAATTTTTTTTGACCTGCTTGACGGTGCACCAAACTCATCCGCACCGCAAAAAATTCGTCCGATGTCAGGAAAACAAAAAGCAAAGGCCAAAGCCAATGTGACTCTTTCTGCAAAAATTTACAAAAACCCTGATAGCGTTGCTGCTAACACCCGCGCTGCTGTGAAAGCCCATGGGGACGTTGAAGAGGCTAGTGGGCCCGGGGGCCCACCCCCTCGCACCTAAGGTGCGAGGGGGGAAACCTTCACTCTAGGGATGTTGAATTTCGCCGGACTCAAGGCCTCCCTGTCCCAGGCTAGGAAACTGAGTTTTTTACAACACAATTTACCCGTGGATATCCTGGCCATCCAGGAGTCCCACTGTCCATGAGGTTCTGAGGAAGCTTGGAAAATAATGCTCCTCCCATCCCTATCCTTTTGGTCATAGCACTGTGGGGTGCTAATTCAGAAAAATAATTTTCTCAAATTCACATCCTCAGAAACATTCCTAAATGGCTGAGTGCTCATCATCACCTTCTCATGGGCCAACGTTGCGCATGCAATTGTCAACATCTATTCCCCAAACGGTGCACATGAGCGTCAGGAATTTTTCTCATTTGTCAAATCCCTCCCACTACCCCCTGACTCTTTCCTAATTGGTGACATGAACTGTTGGCTAACCTCACCAATGGACTGGTGGCCTCCCTCACCCCACGCCCCACAGGGTCACATAGAACTATGCATTCTAAAAGCCACCCTTGGGTTAATGGATGCGCTGCCACAACATGTACACTGCTCAAAAACATGATGCGTCCCCACGTCCACAATGGCCAATTAAGGTCCATGATCCACATCAACCTTATTATAACGCCGGCGAAATACCAACCCCATATCTCCCACTTCAAAACAACGAAAATGGAATTCTCTGACCACCGACTGGTCTCGATAACCTACCACTTACCCATCACAGTTGCAAAGGCCCCACATTGGTGCAAAATCCGCCCCCCCGAGCTCGCGTTGCCAGGATTTTCCACATGGGTGGAAGAGGCAACTTTGGCAAAATCATTTGTTGCACCGTTTTGCGCAGATCCCATTTCTACATGGGCAACTTTCAAAGAGGACACCATCTGCCACTATCGCCATCTCTCCTCCAGATGCTCACAAGCCACATCAGCAGTTATCTCGCGTGCTCTGGCGGAATTGGCCCACTTGGAGTCCAACATTCCAGCCACAGGATACAGCCCTGCATGGGGCTGGAAGTGGGCGGAGGCAGCTGCCCACTTCAACGCACTCGAAAGGCAACACAAACATCAGGTTTGTGTCCAATACAGGGCCACACGCATCACTAAAGGCAACAAGTGCACCGCATACTTCTTTAAAAAAAATTTTGCACCATGCCAGAGTGTGGCCTGCACACAGGTGCGAAGATTGGATAATTCCATTGCAAACACATCGGCTGAAGTGGCAATCGAAACGCAATAATAGTACTCTGAGTTATACCAAGATGAACCAATTCAGCTGGCCAAAATGGCGGAATTTCTCAACCGAGCTCATATCTGCACCATTTTCTGATACCCAGAAATAATGAATTTAATTACTCCAAAAGAATTATGGACAGCCATTCGTGGTGCGCCAAAACCAAAAATGCCCAGGCCCAGATGGCATTCCATATGAGTTCTACAAAAATTATTTCAGGTATATATCCCCATTGCTGCTAGCCTCACTTAACCAAAGCCTGTTGGAAACGCGCCTCCTACCAGGAGGACATGAGGCCTTTACTGTCACACTCTTCAAGAAAGGGATTAAGCTTAACTTAGCCAACTGGCGCCCCATTTCTTAACAAATACAGACACCAAAATTTTAACTTTATCATGGCTAACCATTTAGGGACTGTAGCATCTGCCACCATCTCCCCAGAACAATTCGGTTTCATCCCCAGAAGGTCAATTTGGGATAATGTACACTCTGTGGCTAATGCATGTCAGTCCACAGCCTCTGGGGCACTGGTATTCTTGGACCAACAAAAGGCCTATGATAGAGTAAACTGGGAATACCTAAGGGCCTGCCTCCATCAATTCCGCCTACCCCCCCACTTCATAAACTGGGTAATGCTGCTCACGGAATCTGTGACAATGGCAGTGCGTGGCCCTGGCTTCTTAACAGAAGTAGTCCGCCTATAAAGGGGCTTGCGACAAGGGGACCCCCTCAGCCCACTCTTATACAACTTCAGCCTTGACCCACTACTGCGAAATGTGAATGCCCAACTCACTGGGGTCCATGTGCCAGGCCAAACCCCAGTCAAGATGATGGCATTTGTAGATGATTGCGTGGTGGGGGTGTCTAATAACAAAGATGTATGCGCGCTTGAAGCCCTCATCCAGGAATATTCCCAGGTAAGCAACGCGGCACTGAACGCCTCCAAAACCGAAATCATCCTCCTTGGTCAGTTTCAGAACTGCTGGGCCCCAGCAATTAGTTCCCAACCCGGCCCATCTGCTCGCCCACGTCCACGCCTTACTAACTCAACACACACCGCTCCACTGGTGCTCCCCTTCGTGCCACGTCCTACCATAGGATTGGTGCGCCATCTGGGCGTGTGGATGGAGGCAGGCGGATATGTGTCAGCAGTAATGGAGTGCCGTATACTGGACAACGTGACGAAACGAATCGCCTCTCTCAGAGCCCACCCTACTACCCTCACTGGCAGGGTTGTTCTTGCCAACTCTATGCTCCTATCCAAAGTCTGGTTCGGAGCCCACGCCATCCCCTTCTCCCCAAGCTTCTTCAAATCCCTGTATGCTTTGCTGCAAGGATGGCTTTGGTCAGGCCGCCCTCCACCAGTATGTCTAGAGGTCATGTTTGGCCCCCATCATCAAGGTGGCATGGGCCTGCTTGACTTCAAAGCCCATGCTGCCAAGATCCTGGGCACCTGGATCGCGGCTGTCACCGCCCCTACACTCACATCCCAACACTGGTCCCGCGCAGCCCGCTCCAACTTCTCCTGAGCCTTGGGCCTCAACAATCCATCAAACCCCCACTCCCTGATGAAATACCTCGCATCACACACATCGGCCACAGGTCCTCACAGGACTAAAACCCACTACAAACGAATCCTACTCTCCATGCGAAGCGCAGAGTGGAGAATTCATATTAGTGGACATACAACCCAAAGAGGCCGCCCCTCTCCTCAGTTCACACAAGAGGTACAGGGGCTACCCTTCCATGATGGCGTGATCCCCATTTGACCCCATTTCATATCCAGGGTGGACTACCTGGACAAGATGGACATCACTTATTCCACTGAGACCCAAAAGACTATCTGGAAATATGCACACCATCCTCTGTTGCAGCCTCAAGTTTGCTCCCATGTGTGGCGCTGCCTGAGGCGGGTGTATCGTACAGCTGAGCGCTCTAACGCTTTACATGCATCCTGTGTCGTGTGTAGCCAGTATGGAACGCTGTTCCACCGCCTGGAGAAGTGCCCCACCTCTAAAGTGATATGGCGCGAAGTTCAACGTCTGCTGGGCCAGGATCAAACGCATCCCTTCAGTCTGTCAAGAGATATGTTTGCTTCATCAATGGCCTCCCCCCTTCCACCCTCCCTCCATGCTCTGGTGGTTGTAATCGCCATGTGGACTATCCACACGATTGTCTTGGATGCCATCACTGGCTCCATCCCCACCCTCCCTGAAGCTGTCCACAGATTCCTTCTCATTTGGTGGACCACTTTCAAGCGTGGATGTTTGGATACCTTCCACCGCGTCGCTGACAGCTGGTCTCCTCCTGGTTCCCAGTCTGGTTCATCAAATCAGACCCCTTCCCCCACACGTGCTCAATAGTGGCTACGTCCCCTTCACACGTTCCCTCCCCTCCCCATAAGTGGCGTTCCCGCTGGCAACAAGAGATAGCATCGCTTCTCTAGGGTGCCTCCTCTGGTACTAAGTTTGTCTTTCCTTAGTCATATTTGGTTTTGTCCGTCCTATGGTCGGCCTTCCCCACAATAGATTTAAATTAAACAATCCTTCTATATTTTGACTCTATGATACCCGGATAATAAACTAATAAAGTACCTCCATGATCATATGTGCATTTATGTCATATATAAGTAATAGAGTTCTGATACCAGTCCATCTTCACCAAAAATTTTCACATTTGTTTGGATCTTATTGAATGACACCTCAAAATTGAAAGTGCTAGAATATTACCTTGAAATCAATCTAAATGATATTTTATACCTGTGATTGGTTTAAGTGATTTGGGCTTTGCATAGAATTATTAATTTAAATTATAGTATGAAAACTATCTATATTATATTTTGCGCTTTTTATTATATTTTTCAAAGTCATGACACAATTCATGTTGTATCTTTATAACCCTACTGCTTTTTAAATAAGGCCCATTATTGTATAAATTAACAAGGTACTAGGATCAGTCATTAAGGGTTTAAAACAAAAAACTTTAGATGACTTGCATAATTGAAAGTTTGATCATTGTAGGTTGTTAAGCTTTAAATGCTTGTCTATGCATAATTTTTTTTTCTTATGTAAATCAATAGACTAGAGCATGTACTCAGTTATGTGTCAACTTAAATAATATATATACCTTTTTAGCTTAACATTATATTTAAATTTCTAGTTTCTTTATATCTTTGCTCTATCCATACCATTTTTTCTAATATTCTTATAGTGCCTACATTTTATGTGCTCATGGTTTAGTTCATGAACTTCTACTTTGCAGTGTTAAATGACTCCTACTAAATTAGATGTAAGGTTTTATGGTATATGGCCTATAATTTGCGTTAAAAAGAATCTGTAACCCAGTAAAATAGGTAATATGTTATCTAGCTATATAAAAAACTCTTCTAGATATATGAAGATCCAGTCTCTTATTTAGAATTCACTCTTAAATACATATATATGATAAGTCAAATTAACAATTATTCATTCAATGTAAGCTTTCTAATCTGAACCCCATTTAAAAAGAAATGCATTTTATCGTCATTGTATAAAAAACAAGAACTTGTCACGCTAATATATTTGTTTTCCATAATAATTAATTTTTTCTGTGTCTTATATAGATAAGTTAAATGTTTTATTGGTTATATAATCTACAAACAGAGGTATGGATATCCTACCATGTTGGAATGCTACCACTCTGGTTCAGGTTTTGTTTAGACCAGGTTCAAAACCAGTACTGTCTAAAAAAACTTAGCGTGGTATAAATGTCCTAAGGGTGACCCGTCTCAATTAAAATAATCCTTATAAAGATTGACTATAATCTCAAAAGTGTCTTAAAAGTGAATCCCTTTCTAGAATTAAAAATTCAATTGACCAAACCTTCATTATACCACACTTTTGCAAAAAAATTATGTTTAATTCCTTTTATCTAATTATCCTTAAATAATTTAAGACTAATGTTTTAGATCTAAAGTATATAGATTTATTGTATAAACCTATTGAATAAAGTTCCTCATATCTTAATTAAATTAGCTTCAATTACATGAATTCTATAAACATTTTTTTATATTAGAAATAGTCAGCAATCTGACCTTGGCTCACTTAACTTGTGAGTCTGACTTTCTGCTAAGGGAGTTTACTCTGTGCAGATTAGACAACAGACAAAATTTGTTAAGATCATAAACATTATTATTGAACAATTCCTCTTCTTGCGGTACCTCATGAAGCATTAATTATATATTTTAATCATTTTACCCATGGCAAAACTATGGCGGATACTTTCTAACATATTATCTTTATGTTGGCCTCTTGAGACACAACAATATAAATCCAACCTCTCCTTTGGCAGCTCATCCATAAGATATCTTTGTAGGTGAATGTCCTGCTTAACAGAGCAGATCTCATACTGGCTACTTTAATCTGCTTAATCTCTAATCCCATAATAGCTGATGGTTAGATCTCTTAAACTTCATTAATTGAAACAAAAAAGTATTAACTAGGATTTAGTGGAAAAAAGTTATTGAAGTAAAAAAGAACTTTAAATTCTGGTGAAAATAAAGATATAAAATAAATCAAAATTTTAAACTTATGTGATGTAGGGTATCACTTTGGGGGTTTTAAAGATCCCCTAGTCCTGCAATAGTCTGAAATCCGCTTTAATCATTTTGTCCATTTGTTGTAATTCTTTTCAGCCATGAACTCCTTCTACCAGTTATTTCCTATGAACATGGATGTTCAGGGGACCCTCTTTAAGCCCCATTTTTGTGTTATGAGCAATACCTTTGTCTCATTTATTGTTTATAAATTGATTTTTTAATATGCTTATCAAGTTTAGGTTTGCGTGATGGGCCTTTGATGTGCCTTGCATTCATTTTTGAGCAATTCTTGAATTGTTGTCTGCATTATTTAATAAATTTAGTTGAGAGGCTTATTGTTCCTATCAGGGGAATTCAGATGATTACTTCCATTGTTATTTGCAGACTGCAAATTACTTGGGCCCCCTTGATGGTATGAAATGGGGTCATTATATCCACTCAATTGTAGCAAAATTGCAGTCCTTGTTATGTAAATGTCTCGGTTGGCAGAATCTAACAAAGTGGTTTGTCTCATTCCAAAAATTATGGAATGATTAACTGATGCTTTTGCAGCCTCATCTGCGACACTTCCCCTCTCAAAATGAGACTGGGGAATGAGACCAGGAGACATTCATGGACTCTATTAAGCACTAAGTTAGTATCCTTATCCCAGATAAAGAAATTAGCTCCTCATTTTGCTAAGATACTAGCAGGCACAGTTCAAATGAAATTTAACTTCTCTGGCTGTCCTCCCCCATAAATGGTAGAGCAAAGTTTTGTCTGATAGGCTTTACTATGGTATCCTAGTTCTTTGCTAATTCTACTTTTGGCTTTGAGGGTTAGTCTCATCTATGTTGTTTGGGGCTCCAATTGAATTCTAATGAGCTTATCTGCTAACTCTTGCTTATAGCTTCCAGGTGGCAGGTCCTTCTGATCTGCGCTGATACTCAGTGCTAGTTGAGTCAGCAGTGCTGCTTCTTACCCATACAAGGCCTTTAAAGGAGACAACCCATATCTCGGTGGTGGCTCATCCTGTAAGCTAACAACGTGGGGGGAAGCAACTAATCCCACTTTGATCTGTAGTTGAGGGACATCCTCTTCATTATCTCTCCTAAATTTAATTTACTCAATCAACCTTTCTTTTTGAGGATGGAGGTGGGGAATAGTAGCATTTTTGTTTCACTCCCACTAAGTCCATTAGCTTTCTCATAACATCCAATATGAACCTCCTCCTATTATCCAAAATTAAGATTGTGGACTACCATGTTTTGTAATAACTTGATTGCAGAGGAGTCAAGTGGTAGAATTATCTGTTCATATATTTACTGTGGAGGCTTTGACCCACTTAGTAAAGGGGTGAATGATAAAAATAATCATTGATTCACTGGAGGCACTTAGTAATGGTCCCACCACATCAATTTATTATTACCTAAAGGTGCGGTCAGTGAGACTGGATTAAACTCATAACACTCCTTTAGAAGATAGAAACTAGCACAAGATATAAGTAACACTAAAGCTTGGTGTACTTCATCTAACATAAAATCCTAGTAGAAAAGACCCTTAAAATATGGCAGTATCTTTTGAGATCGCTCATGGATGACATGCTTGTAAGCTTCCATAACCAATTTCTATTGGGCGCTGGGTCTTATATAAGGGTATCACTTTGTTCCTTTTTTGTAAATTACCATTGACACACTGTGTTGGGATTTGACTCGTTTCCACTCAGCACCACTCTAATATCCCTACCTCCAATACCTCTCCAAAATTTCTTATCACCTTAATGGAGCATTATTTTCCGTCACCTAATCAACTTGTCAAAGAAGAGCCTGCCGTTGACTACCCCTAATCAACTTAGGGTTCTGAAGATCTTGCCAGTGGAGGACGTCGTTACCCTGAGAGAACTAGGACAAAAACACAGCCTATTAATATCAACTCCTTTCACTAAATAAAATAAATTTTTACGCTCTACCTAATTTTAGGCTCTTTAGTGAAATATCATTATCTAGGGACCTCTGGACCTAGTTAGGTTAAGTCCTCACTTAAATTAACTACCGGATTCCCTAATGCCTTCTGGCTCTCCCCGCTCTGCTGTGGCCAGTGACATAAATTATTAAACTCTGCCTATCGTCCATCTTGGCTAGCTTTGAGGGACCGTCCTCCAGACCTCCTGGTGTCCTGATACACTGGGTGTCTTTTTAACATCTTTTTAGGAATGTCTTCACTACATTTGTTTCATCTTGTCAAGCTTTGTACAATAAACCAATTAATTTGTAGTCAATCGCTTTCTTGTGCTCATAAAAAGAAAACCAGCAATATCAATAGTCCTTTGGCGTTAAGATGTTTGTCCCCTGCTTGGTGGATGATCTTGAAGTCATAGCCCTGGATCAGTACTGCCCATCTTGAAAGGCTTCTGTCAGGATCTTTTATATTACTTAACCAGTGGAGAAATGCATCATCCTTTATGACCTTAAACTGTATCCCATACAAGTAAGGATAAACAAGTTTGGCTGCTCAGATCACTATAAGGCACTCCCTCTTGGTGTATGTGTAGTTTTTCCCAGCTTTTCTGAATACTTTGGAATAAAATTTAATTGGGTGATCCATCTTTCTTTGGCCAGTTAGACCAATATCACACCAAGTTAACAACACTTGCATTAGTGTAGAAGTAAAAAACCTTGTTGAAATCTGGGTAGGCCAAAATTGGCGCCTCCTGTAATTTTGCCTTTAACTCTTATAGTCCTAATCCTGTTCCAAGCCCCATTTAAACATGGTTTTCTTTGTCATCAAGTATTTGAGAGGTGCAGTCAAGCCCAAGAAATGGAGGATAAACTGCTAATAGTATATCACCATTCCAGGAAGCATTAAGCTGTACATTATGCTTCTGGATGGATCCATAGCCACAATCTCCCTGACCTTCCCGTCTTGAGGCTTGATCCCGCTAAGTCTGATCTAGAGCCAAGAAAACAAAATTACTCTTTGTCAAATATTTTCTCCATTTCAGCTTCAGATTGACGTTCTCAGACAGGCAATAATTTTGTAAAGATGTTGGAGATATTCTTGGAAAGTGCGGCTGAACACAATAACGTTAAGATAAATCAACATACTGTAAAAGTTTGAGATTGCCAAATTGCAATCCGTCATGAGTTGGAAGGTAGCAGGGGCGTTGCAGAGCCCCTATGGCATCCTAATAGGTTTAAACAACCCCTGACTATTGATTATGGCGCACTTCTGGTCCTTCAGCGAGAGCTCCATCTCCTGATCCTCTGGACAGATCCATTTCTGAGAAGTATTTTGATCCGCCCAGTTGATTTTGAGCATCATTAATGCGCAGGAGCAGGTAGAAGTACTTATAGGTTATCCTGTTCAACAGCATTCTTTTATAACTATTTGATAATTGCAATCATTTTTTCATACTTGCAGTAATGGTGAAGTCCAAGGACTCTTTGACAGTCTAATAATTAATTCTTTAGCAAGTTGCTTTAGTTCTTGAGCAAAGAAATCATATTCTACTTTCAGGCATTGATAGAGCTTTGACTTGGATGGTATAGCGGAACCATTATCCATTTTGTGGATCTCACCTTTCAGATTCCATAGTCCTTGGTCCAATACTGAAGATGCCATTTAATTCGACTAAATCTTGTAAATCTACTTCTGTTGTTTGGATTCACATCCCTAAACTTAAGCTCTTCAAAGTCCCCTTACAGCGTGTACTAATTTGTAGCCATTGCAACTGGTAAATCCGGCCTATGCAATACTTTTCATTTTCTTGACGTGTATAGGTTAAATTGTAAAATTCTTTAAAATGATGGTCAACCTTCATGAGTAGTTTGTATTATAGAATCCGGTTAGAATCTCAACTTTTTGTTCTCAAATTTAATTATGACTGTATACTTTTAAGATAGTATCCAACAAAATCTTTACGCTAATTGACAGATTCATACAGAGTTGATCCTTTGGTTAAATTTCCGTTGTATCAAAATCTGTCAGTGAAGCTCTTCTTATATTTTAACCATTTATGTAAATGGTATACACTCTTCTCCATAAGGCTGTAGTGTATGAGGCAAATTTTAATTATAAATCTCCAACAAACACGTCCATTGATTTTCCAATTTGACATCTTCATCCTTAAATCCAGTGGAAGTTGATAAATTAAGGTATTCACAGTGACAGTTTTAAACTCATTTTATCTCTGAACTTAAGAGTTAAATGCGTTATAGTCAAGAAGTCATAATGGCTATTAATCAAAACCGCCGCCAGTGCCATGAAGACAATGCATCCAAAGCATAAAGGTAACGCTGAATAGGCTCCTAAAATATGGGTAATGTTGGGTCTAGTGGTTTGGTAATTCATGTTGTAATTAGTATGGGGCATTACTTCAACTTTATTATAACACTAAAGGAATTATGTTGACTGGAGTCCCATTTTCTAGAAAAGCTATAACGAGCACTTTCTGGATAACCACTTTCAGTTCTATCAAATTCTTGTTAGAATGGATTCCAGTGATCATAACATCAGTATCAGCCACCTCAAATTGCTTCAAAGTTTCAGAGCTCATTGAGCTTTTACCAGTATCCTTGCTATCTGGTATCAAGTCCTTGAAGGTAGCCATAACCAGTTAAACTCCAACTTCACAGAACTCTTGGTCCAGGTAGGTTTGTTTGCTTGAGCTAAATAAGTTTCACTAGATATTAATCCAATGATGCCACTGAATTAAACTAGTGCCACATTTACAGCGCTAGGCGCTCCTAACACGTGGTATTCTGTAAAGGCCAAAAATTTTCATCTTCGTGATTTTTTTTTTTAGTACTAGATGGTCCCAACCCAAGGGGGGGGATTCATCGACATCTTCGTGATTTTCTTTGCACTTGTTATGCAGATCCGCCAAGTTTACAGAGTTGGGGTATCCTCTATAGGAATGTGTCCTTCTTCTCATCAGCAAGTAGTGGACAAAATTAAAATTTTCCTAGGTTTATGACACTTATTACAGGTCAACTTTTTTACAAGGCAAAACGCTGGTTTCTTTAGTTTTTTACTTTAATTTGTAGTCCTTGTTGTCAGCAACGTATACTACCTTGCTAATCTGATGAGAGAACGTTCCCATGGCCAAGTACACTGTTTTATATGTACATTGCATGTTGAGAGATGCTTTTTTAAGAGCCTTTAGGGACGTCGCGCTCTTCACTTCTAGAGTCATGTGCATATTTTAGGCGGGATGCAATTTAATGAATTAAGCTGAACTGTTTTTGCAGAGGGAAAATTCATAGTCCTTGTTTTCCAAACCTGTTAAGCCTTGAGGTAGTAATGAGAGGTTGAGTTCGCTACTGACTTGTTCATGCCCATTTTCATAAGTAGGAACCTTTGCACTATACTTTGGACTTCTTAGTAACTACTAAACTCTTTGAGGAGAATTTTCTTAACTTTGGTTCAAATCAGTACAGGTCTTAGGCTCGCACTGAGGATCTCCTAAGCCTCACATCTCATGCACTCTAGCATATGGTGAGTCTTTTGGCAGCCACTCGTGCCATCCATGCTGTTCTCATAGATCTGGAGTAAGACAATCAGTTTTTCCTTCTTCAGGTTTATACACGACCTTGAGATATGGTTTAAAATTAGGCTTTCTAATATATAAGTGCTCAATGTGTTTGTTTTTGATGCAGTCAGTTGAGTGGCCAATAACAGTTTATCCAACTGAGTTACTGGTCAGGTTGAGGTAGGTTATGGTATAGTATACAGTTGGGCCTTTTACTAAACTATACTCTTACACATACTGTTGGTATTCCGGCTCCTGACCAGGAGCCAAGACAACCTAGTCTTGGATTTGAACCTGATCTCAGGGTCCATCTAACACCTCTGTTGAGGCACCTCATGATATTGGGGTCCAAACCCAATTGATGAAGTTGAAAATGCTCAACTCGACCATTAGACCTTGAACTTTTTAAATCACTAATAACTAATTAAATTATATCTTGGTAATAAAGATCCTTGGAAATCTGTTTCATGTCGAGACCCTATCACCTTTATTTGTTTTAATGAGTCAAAATTATATAAAACATTTTTTCTCCCATTTTCTTTGGATTACCTATTGCTAATTTCCTTAGCAAAAAGCACTTCAGCGTCAATTAAGGATTTTTCAATAATCAAATTTTTATATTTACTTTATAAAATACTCTTGTGCTTGGGATTTTGGATCCACTGAACTATTCTAGGTAGTTGACTTTTTGTCCCTTGTCCTAACAAATCTTTGTGCTTTTTGCCAAGTTGTCCTGAGTACTTCACACAAATTAAAATGGAACATCGTGAATCAACAGCTGATGAAACTGCTAATCGTGATGTCGCCCACCTCAGTGAGTGGACTGTAGCACTAATATATTCAAACTAAATGCATCTTGAAAACTCGTGTTTCCCCTTTATCAATGGAGGTGGACCTTTCTATCTTTACCGCAGATCAGTATCAGCTATGCATCTCCAATTTTACCAAAGCTCTACAGCTCCTCTTTCTGAGAGCCTTTGTCCCAGAGGTTGAGCTTGTAGAAGCTGAGCCCTTGCAGTACCCCGTCTATGATGAAATTACCAGATAATTCCTCCCATAACGGAGCTCAGGTTGGGTTAGGCCAAACCAATTATTATCTGCTTCAAATTATGCATCCTACCTTGTACCATCTGCTTTAAGTTGCTGGGTTCCATCATCAGGAACTCCTCCGGCATTTGCAATTATCAGAGGCTCTGCGCTCACAGCTTCACCACTTTTATCAATCTTCCTCTCTCTTTAGCGGTGAGAACTGCCACGCTATCTTGGAAATTGCCAGCTTATTGATGCTTTTTAAACTTTGTAAACTCGCCTTAACAGAGGCATAATGAGCTTTGTTTAAAAGATCAAATCTATCGTTTTAGTCAACTAGAAGTGACTTCCCACAACTAGCTTGTAGATAATACTGCTGGTTTAAAAGCCCAGCTCGATGACTTAAGAGTTGCTGTGGATAAATGCTCCACTATCTTGAAAATATAATTAGCAATGTAAACGATAATTAATAGAATGTTCTTAGCACTGGACACTCAGAACAACAAGGTGATGCAGGTTCTCCTGGGCTGCCTGGGGGCCCAGTACCCCTGTTTGTGATGGCACTTCTATGAAAATAGGGGCCCCAGGGCCGCCAGGTCCTCTTGGGTCTAGTAATGGGGTGGATCTTCCCAATGGTCATCTCA
Organism: Massospora cicadina; assembly: GCA_022478985.1. NCBI lineage: Eukaryota > Fungi > Entomophthoromycota > Entomophthoromycetes > Entomophthorales > Entomophthoraceae > Massospora > Massospora cicadina. The sequence goes on from JAKSZP010013140.1 coordinate 220,145, forward strand.
AATATTAGATAACGGGTCTAATGCTAGAACCCGACTTGGACGTGTAGCCCATGGCGCTGAACTCACCTTCAATGAAGTGCCTCTTCAGGATGACATCTCTGAGGGCCCATCATGAGCAACTAGAAAACATTTTTGAGGCTTCCTTCTGCAGTGCAGGGTTTTGATCAGAGGGTGCTCGCAATTTAGGAACACCAATTAGAGCTTTAAGTAACATTATTAATTTAAAAAATGAGATAAACAGTGGTTTGAACTTATCGCCCCCAAAACACCCTTCACGTTGTTCATAAGAACGTTGATCTCATTATTAAATCTATAAACGACTTACAAAGACATGTGGATGCTCTCCACACTTGTGACTACCCTCATGATAATGTTTCATCCTTGGATGAAAATGCCATACTGGTGGCGGTACACATGGTATGTCCATAACTCCCCTCAACAGCACCTTTAACCCTCCTTTAAGGACAAGTATGTCTCAGGGTAGGGAAGCGTTTTCTCATTTCTGCATGCTATGAAAGCGCTATGGAAGGGGCGACCAATCATCAGCGCCTTAAGAACCTCACTAATTACGTCAGTCAGGTAGCCCAAGACATAATGGTCCCACACTTGATGACCTGCAATACCTGAGATGAAGGCAAAGCTGCGCTGCTCCAAGAGCTTGGTAGTGACCTAACCCTAACTAACTAGAAGCATATCTTAATGGCGATAAGCCTCTGCTGGGGATATCAACTAAATGAATTTTTTCATAGGTTTTACCTTGAGGCTCAGATAATTTTCACTGAAAATCTTCACACCTGGACGATTCTGTTACTGCTTCCCTCTCAGTCTTTAAGAATATAACCTGCATTCAGCTATATCTTAAGGCGGTAAGATCTAACTTTACTACACTTTAAATATCAAGAGGCTATCGTGGAGATTCCCCTTTATCTTTTCAAGCCTACTGTGGCCTCCTATCCTCCCAAGAAAGCACAACTACAAGTCTTTGTAGTAACGCCATCTGACTCTTCCACGGCTGAACTATTCTGCAATTATTACAAGCGCAGAAACCACACCATAAGCCAATGCCATCAATTTAACCAGAAAAGGGCAACAAAAGGCCTGTCAACATATAGAGCACAAGGCTCCCTCTGCTGACGTTTACTAAGTGCCTCCTCCCTCCAGTATGATGACCAGAACCTCCAATTTGGTTCCCAGCTCCTCTGGGTGTTTTGAGATAGATGCTCCTGCTGAATTTAGTGTTCACCATTTTTTCAAAGGAAATAAAGACCTTTCCCTTCCTAATTTTCCTTTGGTCAGTTGCCAAGTCAAATTCTTCAGGTCAGTTCCTCAAGTGAGAGCCAGGCATTAGCTAACCAAACCTTTAAACAAATTTTCAATCCCTAAGCCTGGCTGAAGCAAAGTACACCGCTAGACTCGCAACAATTACCTAATAATAGCCTTCTAGCTGTTAATTACCAATTTGGGTCCTCAGTGGTGCACGTAGAGGCAGTCATACATAAAGTTAAAGTCTTGTATATTATTGATTCTAGGTCTCCAGTTATTGTTCTATCTTCTCAATTTATACGGAAAATCAAAATGGCCCCTGAACTCATCCATGAAGCTATATGGGACGGGAGGAGCTCAATTGTCAAGACAATCAGAGCCTATTCAACTTTACCCTTTGGTTTAACAAGCTTTTGATCAAAGCCCCGCAAAGGCCTTAAATTATGATAATCGTGAACTACTTATTGGGGGGTCCATTTAATGTAAGATAAACTACATCAAAAACCATATAGAAAAATACTTTCTCATTTGTGACACCATATTCCCGTAATATTTAATCTTTCCACCAAAGCTACAGGGGCTCCAAGAATCATGCCTGCCTGTTGATTAACCCACCTCTACTTATAAAGTAGGTTTATCAAAACTTAGGAAGCAAGACTAAGTTGCCCCTTGAAGCGGTGAACTCAGGTTATAGAATACCTCTGTATGGCCCCTAAATCTCTATTATTCTCCTTGGTTCACAGGTTATTGTGGAATCTGGAATAAAGATTCTCATTACTGAGAGCCAAGTTTTGGGGTTAAGTGGCCATCAACCATTTCGTTAAAGAGGTGCTGACCAGTTCTAGGATTCTAGATCCAGCGTATAGAAGTCCAATCTCTGTCTTGCTGGAAAACTTAATTAGTCAGCCTCTCAAAGTGCATAGATATTCCATCATTGCCTATCTAAAGTTTATTTTGCCCATGATATAACTGATGTAAGCATCTTTAGCTCGCTAAAGGATTTAGGGCTTGATTCCCTGCTAACTATAACCCTGGTTGACTGTAAAATTAGAGATTACCTCAACCATGGCAAACGCCAGGATGTGGAAGCTCTCCTTGATAATATAAGATATGTCAGGAAGTTGATATGACTGGATGATATGCTACCCATATTGGCAGATTGGAGGGGAATCTAGATGAGTCTAGAGATTTATGAAAAAAGGATACACGAATTATAATTAAGCAAAATGAGGACATTTGGTAAGTTGAGAGGAATTGTGCTGAGATTTGATGCAAACAAAAGTAATTCAAAAAAAGGAAGAATAATATAAAATATCCAAGCCAAGGATGCATCTGGCTGGGGAACTAAGTTATAAAGAGTCTCATGGAAGATTAAAAGGATATAGTCTTTTACAAGGAAAAGAGGAACGCAGAAAAGTCTGCAAGTTATATTTAAAATAAAGGTAGAAATAAGGGGCGATAGCTCCATATATATTTTATCAAGTTTTATTAAGAAATCGGTTATCCACATATTATTTGATTTGGTTGCTCAGTGGCAATACCCTGTGAAAATCCAACTCGGCGGAAGTGGACCCAGATGCCAAGAATCAACAGTGGTGCTTACTACAGGGGGCCACTTAGCAACAATAGTTGGTAAAAAACAATGATGAGTCCTCATTTGTTCCAACATAACCTGATTGGATTCTGAGCGTGGTATGCTGAAGAAGCCTGGGAGGCACCCTAACCCTGAACCAACATTATTTACTGTTACCAAACCAGGGGATGATGAAGTTATGATTAATTTGCAATTTGAGAATTGCCCAGAGCTGATGACCTACCAACAAGGATGCTCCACGAATGTAACTCCCCAACAACTGAGAAATATTATGGAATGGCTGTTGAGCGGATATTGCTTATATGAGGATGAGATTGGAGAAAATGCTCTGAGTCTGTTCTATAACCAACGCAATCAAGAAAATTGATACACGCTGTATATGTCTTTTTGGACGCAACTACTATGGGGTTAGCACGCCGCCTCAGTACCCACGGAATTGAGGAGTATTTAGTCACTTATGTGAAACCTTTGATTCACCAGCTACTGAGTGTTCTGGCTCATCATAATTTGAAATTAGAGATGTATTGCGGTTTGCACAAGCACAGGAGCACAATACTCGCCTCCTGCTTGACTGCCTCGATCATTCATTTCTTGGAAATAAAAGGGGTGCTGGCACAGATGTATCATCATGTTGGGGATGTCCGCCGTCAATTGGACATTCTAGTACCACAGTTAAATCAGAATTACCTCGAGTAATAAGAGAACTTCTGGATCAGCATGGCCTATCAGCAGAGTGGATTCAGGATGTAAAAACCTTGGGGAATAATAACAAATGCTGTATGATGGAGCTATTTGATTGGGTGGAAGCTCTTGAAGCTGTGATTGCCCAGCTCAAGGAAAGAATGACCCTGATGGAACAGCAAGTGGTGGTCCAAGTGGGCTCTCTATTGACAGAAGTAAACCAACTCCATATTGAATGGAATACCCAGTGAACGACAGATAACGCGCTTATCCTTTGGTCAATGTCTCCCAAGTATCTCCAGCTTGTTCATCAAGTTACACAACTGGAATTCGTTAGTCAGGCTGAGCGCCAACGAGCTTTTCCTCTACCCATTGGTGAGACAAGATAGTATGCGGACATGTAAGGGCGCCTTGATACCCTTTAACAGGCCAATGAGGAATTGGTGCAGTAACGATCCTCTTTTGTTAAACAAATAAACAATGCCAACCATCAAGTGGAAAATGCAAGACGATGGAATACTGCCTGCAGAATATAATTGAGGAAGTTCTTTTGCAATTACAAACTATGGAATAAAAACTGAACAAAGAAAAGGAATTAAGCCAGGAATTGCAACATCAGTATGAAATGCTGCAACAGGAATTTCAGGATGGATGATGTAAATGTTTTTTGGTTAAAGCGGAGTAATTGATTAATAAACAGTTTTTGGGGCAGACCGGAACCAGGGAAAAGGGGCAGTTAGTGGTGACTTGAGGGAAGAATGTTATGGATCAGCAAATGAGTATCCATAAGGCGATATGATGGACTCCTTGCGCAACACCACTTCTTCCAATTCCGTTTTGACAGGTTTAAGCTCATCTGGCCAGCTATATGATAATGCACCAAATGATGTTTCCCATAGTCGCTCCAAAAACAATTTAATTTCACCTTGCGGCAGGACCCTAGAGCAAAGAAAATTCGTTTGTATCGAAAAATTACCTCCTTTCAGTTGTAATGGGAACCTACACAGTTACTTTAAACGTTTTGAATTCGCTGTGGAAGGGGCTACCAATCAACAAAAAGCGAAGTTGTTGCTGTTCACCTTAGATGTGGAAAGCGCTGATCAAGTGACCTGCTATCTTCCAAATAGCTTGGTGTCTTATGCACACATTAAGAAATTGTTATCCGGCTGTTCAGGGGCGCTAACAAGATATCTTTATGGAAAGCTGAATTTATGACTATACAGTTTTACCAAAACGAGACCCTGTTGAAATTTGTTGAGAAGTTTTTGGCGAAAGCACACGTTCTAAATGGGGCTTATATTTTGACCACTGAGGATGTAGGTATATTGATGACGGCGGTAGTCAAACCATATCAGGAATTATATAACGCTATGTCTCATGTGTTGGATGGGGATACCAGACTTATTCGAATCATGAACGCCTTACATCAACATTCCACCACAAACAGCGCCCCCAACATAGCCTGAAAAATCTCCGTTGCCACCGCTCCATCCCTTTCTGAATATAGGCTGCAGCGACTGGGTTATCAGTCGCTGGAATGTATTCATCCCTCATATGAGTCAGTAGACCCTTTCCGGCCAGTGTATGCTTCACCAGTTTGACCACAATCTTGGACTTTACCACAATTTCTGACCTGGTCCTCCCAGCCCAAATTATATATGTGCACCCTTTATGAACACTTGCTTTTAGTGCGTACAAAGAGGGAATTATGCAGCCAGTTGCCCTATCAAACCACAAGTGTACACAATACCAACTAAGATAATCAAACAGGGAAAAGCTCAAGCAGAGTAGAGATGGGATGCTCTATCTCCACTAAGCCCAATTCACTTGTCCCTAACAATTTCCAAATGACTTTCCGAGTAGAAATCAAACCTCAATTGGATGATTTGTTATACCAGCAGCTTTTGTTGGATACCCCTGCTTTCTCTTCTGAGATTAAGAGTTTACCCAATTGGGCTGAGTTCCGCCAAGATGTGCAGAAGCCATATGCGTGGAAGATCCTAGAACAGACTGGCACCAGCAACGCGGATCCTTCGCTGAACATCACTCCTTTAGTAGGGGTTAACATTACTATTCCAGTGGAGAAAATTGTTAGTGAGTATCCTCAGGTCGGCAAGGGTTTTTCTTCCTTCTTGAGTAACACAAAGCCCTTGAACGTACAAACAATAAACACTGATGGTTCTTCATACTTGGAATGTAATTATTGCAAAATATTCGTTCAAAACAAAAAATTCGCGCTATCATAGACATGGGAGCACCTGTGAACATAGTCTCCACCCAGTTGGTGGCTAAACTTACGTTAAAACTGGATGTGGACCATCGAGTAGTATATGGAACCGCGGGAAAAATAGCACTGTGTCGGAAGGAGCATATAGCGCGTTGCCTCTCCAATTTGGGTCAGTCCAGCTGTCTGCTCCGGCGGTGGTTTTGCCAAATAGCCACTATGATATGTTAATTGGAGCGGCTTTCATGAGGAAATTTGGCGTTGTGATAAATATGGTGGACGAAACCCTTACTATGTTCAGCCAACAGATTCCAGTATATTTTTCCTCTGATGGAATCCCAACGGATCCAGTCCACTCTGGTCAGGTCAGTCTAGCATATAGTGACGGAGTGATTCCTGTTCACTATCAGTGACTGAGTCAGCGGATCAAGATCCTTCCCAAACAGATATATGAGTATAAAGGAATCCCGCTTTGAGCAATGCGCGCTTTAAGCCTGTCTAGACACTAGAGCATAATAGGGACTGGGCTTGAAATTGAAGTCCCTAAGGGGCTTTATTGAGAAATTATGGCGCCTCATCAGCACTCGCGTCTCAAACCACACATGGCTCCAGGGGTACTGCTTCCTGGGAATGGGGAGGTGAAAAGGCTGCTAGCGAACCTACAGAAGGAGACAATAATGATCTGGCAGCACCAAGTGGTGGCTTACCTACACTTCGTCCCTCTAGGGGAATTTTGTTGTATTCATGATTTTGGCTCATGGGAGGATATTGGACTACCAGCTCACTCCTCATTTGGTGTACTGACTGTGGTTCTGCAGGAAGCGCTCACAGGATTATTGGTGGATCAGCAAGATAAGGCTATGGCATTATTTGAAAAGTATCTGGATACTTTTGCAAATAATGATCATGACTTGGGGTGCAAACAAGGGGTGGTACATTAGATCAATAAGGGGGATCACCCTCCTATTTGTTCACATCCTATTAGACGTTCAAAAGCAGCGTAAGAGGTTGTCTCCAACGAAGTAGTTAAACCTATCGAGCAAAAAATGCTAGAGCCATCAAACAGTCCATGGGCATCACCTGTGCTCATCGTAAAGATAAAGGACAGCTCAAATTGGATGGTTATTGAGTATTGTAAACTCTATAAAGCAATGAAGAAGAATTCTTACCCTCTTCCACAGATTGACAATGTGTATGACCAATTGGGTGGGGCGAACTATTTTTCTGCCATGGATCTGATCTCAGGGTACTGGCAGATTGAATTGCCATTAACAGAACAGGATAAATGTGCGATCATCACCTCAAAAGATATGTTCCAGCTGACACGCATGCTGCAAGGGTTGTGTAACGCTCTGGCAACGTTCCAGCGTGCCATGGATATGATTTTAGGTGAATTAAAGCTGTCCTACATCTTAGTTTACCTTGACAACATCCATGTGTTTTTGTGGACGTTTACAGAGCACATGGCCCACTTAAATCAAATGTTTCAGCGCCTCGCTGAAGCTAATATCAAAATTAAGCCTCAAAAGTGCCATTTCTTTAAAGAGCAATTGGAATACTTTGGTTTGTTGTGGATTAAAATGGGCCTAAACCACAGCCAGCTAAAGTGGAAGCAATAGGCAAAATGACTCAGCCAGGAAATAAGCGGGACATTCAGGTGTTTCTAGGGATGGTTGGGTATTATCAATGGTTCATTCCCAATTTCAGCTGCATTGGGGCCCCACTTTTTGAGTTATTAAAGTAAAAGACTTCTTTTGATTGGATGGAACAATGGCAGAATGCTTTCAATGTATTGCATACTGCATTAGCAAGTGCACCATTTTGCAATACCCCAACTTTGACAACCAGTTCATAGTACAAACAGATGCATCCCTCACCGCTATTGGGGCAGTATTATCCCAGAAGGATGATGACGGCGTGGAACATCCTTACGCATTATGTAGTCAAAGCTTGAACTGTCATGAATGAAACTACACCGTAACTGAGCGGGAGTGTTTAGCTGTGATCTATGCTTACAAACAGTTTTGGGTATATTTGCATGGGGTATGATTCTAAGTAGTGACGGATCACACTTCCCTGTGCTGACTACAGAATCTGCCTGAACTGGAAGGATGGCTTGCAAATTTGGGCTCTGAAGCTGCAAGCATATAATTTCAAGATTTTACATTGACCTGGAGCAAAAAATCAAAACGCGGATTGTCTGTCTCAATTGCCCATGGTCACTATCACAGTGGATCTAGCTGATATAATGTACAAAAGATGGTGGTGAACAAATACCAGGATGAGCTGCTGCAGGTGATCAAGGTGTTGGATGGACTCAGGGAGAATACCTTTGTACGAGGGGAAGAATTATACAAGTGGATTACAGACTTGACGCTGAATTTTCCTAATCCTTTGGCTAGACCCTTGATAATTATGGATGCTCATCAGGCTGTAGGCCATGGAGAATTGCGGAAGACGCTAGAGTTTTTGTGACCCTAATACTTCTAGGAAAGCATGCATTACAACATATTGGAAGTGGTTAGCTGTTGCCATCAGTGTCAAGTGGAAAAACCTTTCCATAAGAAAACCACCTACCAACTAGTGAAACCCCAGTTTGCATGGCACACCGTTTCCATTGATGTAGTGGAACCTCTGCAAACTAGTGCCAATCAAGCCAAGTATATAATTATTGCCATCGATCATTTGATTTGATGGGTGGAGGCCAGGGCTATAAGCGACTTGGGCGCGGTCACCACTGCCAAGTTTATTATAGAGTGTGTTATACAGCGGCATGGCTGCCCGCAGTTCATGCTGATGGACAATGAAACCAACTTCACTTTGCATATCCTGCCAAAGTTAATTGAGTTAATGGCAATTTGCGGGGTTTTGACCAACCCTTATCATCTGGAATCAAATGTGATGGTGGAGCGGGTCAATGGAATCCTAGTGAACATACTCCACAAATTGATAACGGAGCAGCCCTCAGAATGGAGTGCTCTTCTACATACTGCTGTGTTCACTTACAATATCAGCTATAATTCTGCCACTGGTAAGAGTCTGTTTCAACTGCTGTATGGTCAACATCTGGCTCTGCCTGCCTTGCTATATTCATGTGTAGAGGACACTGGTGGGGTGAATCCTCAGCGATATCTGAATTAACTCACGGATACATTGATCAAGTTGCAAACAGAAGCCTAAACCACCAGTTTGGCTAAGAAGATTCGCGACCAGGTGGCTGACCAGAAGCGCCAGAGCAGAATCCATTGTTCACTGTGGGAAACTATGTTCTATTCCACTATCAGCATGGATTCAGACAAAAAAACTCTCTAACATTTGTGTCAGGCCATTTGAGATTATTAAGACTGGCATGGATGTTTACACAATTAAGGAACCCGCTGGGGGTTGGATTATCAACTGAGTCCACACGAAGTTCCTTTAACATATAAACAGTAAGAGCCTATCATCCAGTCAAAGGGGGGTAATGTCATAAAAATTGATATGACTGGACGATATGCTACCAATATTAACAATTTGGAGGGGAATTGAGACAAGTCTTGAGATTTATGAAAAAGGGATACATGAATTATAATTGAGCAAAATGAGGACATTCAGCGAATCAAGAGGAATTATGCCAAGATTAGATACAAACAAGAGTAATTCAAAAAAGGAAGAAGAATATAAAATATCCAAGCCAAGGATGCATCTGGCTGGGGAACTGAGTTTATAAAGAGTCTCATGGAAGATTAAAAAGGATATAGTCTTTTACAAGGAAAAGAGGAGCGCAAAAAAGTCTGCAAGTTATATTTAAAAATAAAGGTAGAAATAAGGGGCGATAGCTCCATATATATTTTAATTGAGTTTTATTAAGAAATTGGCGATCCCAATATTGTTCAATTTGGCTGCTCAGTGGCTAATACCCTGTGAAAATCCAACTCAGTGGAAGCAGACCCAGACACCAAGAATCAACAAGATATCTTCTCCTTGGAACCTGAGTACTATGGGAAGATGTCTGGGGTAACCCATCAAATTGATGCTGAAGATCACTCCCATTTATTTATCAAGCTTATTGGAAATACAAGGTTGAAGAGGCCTAAGTAGCTCTTGAGCTGAAACTGCTATTAAAGCAGGATTACAGGTGCCCTCTAAAAGCCCTTGATTTCCCTCTCCTTTTATTTTGTAAAAAAGATGGTGGAAATCTTGTTGTTATGGATTATCGTCAACTAAAAATTAATTACACAAAAGGATAGTTACCCTTTACCTCTTATAAATGATTCCTTAGCCTAATGTTGGGATCCATTATTTTTCAACTATGGACTTTGCCAGCGAGACTGGCAAATTGATTTAACCCCAAAATTCTGAGAAAAATATTAGCTTATTTCCAGTGAAAAACTATTTGAGCTTATACGAATGCCAGGGCTTATTCAATGACCCTAATACCTACTAGCAAGCTATGGACGGTTTTTTAGAAACATTAAAAAGTTCTTATGTGTTAGTTTATCTGGATGATATCACTGTTTTTTCTTTACTTTTTCTTAACAATTGAGGCATTATTGGAGGCCTTGCAGCGTTTACGCCTAAATTCATTCAAATTAAAGAATTACAAATAATCCTTTTTCTAAAGTGAAATGGAATTTTAGGTTATAAGGTAACTAAGGCTGTAATTATCTAGATGGACGACAAAATTATGGCCATTGCTAGAAGTATCCCCCTCAAACCCTATGATATGCGCAAGTTTTTTAGGTACAATTGGATACTACTGCCAGTTCTTCCCCAATTTACTGACACCTCTGAATTTCCTGTATGTTTGCTGAATAAGGTGTACTAAACAAAGGGAAGAAGATCAACAACAGGCCTTCAACTTATTGAGCGTCGTTCTCTCCCATTCTTAGTACTTATGCATTCTAACTTCACTAACCACTCCTACTATTTATTAATGCCAAAAATATAGCTATCAGAGCTATATTATCCCAGCATGAAGAAACTTAGTGGACGTTACTATTGCTTACTATAGAAAAACCTTATCAAAATCTGAAAGCAACTATAACTTTACAGAACTTGAAAATTTAGTAGTACTAATGGCTATTAAGCATTTCAGACTTTATTTATACGGGAATCATTTGGCCATAGTCATTGTCCATGTTTCCTTATGATGGCTGAAACATATAAGAATCCTGACGGGAGATTAGCCAGCTGGCTTTAAAACTTTAAAGCTATATTTTCATTATTCATTGTCCAGGGCCTATAAACCAAAACACATAATGTTTACCTAGACTAACCTTATTATCTTTGACAGTATTTGAAGAAGATAGGCTCTACAATCTTTTAACCCAGCCAAATCTATAAATGAATCCTCAACATTTCAGAATGAAATAACAGAAGGGTCGTCAAATATCCAAGATAGAATTGGTACCATGTACAGGCTGGTGGACAAAAATGGTTGCCTTATTTTTGATCTTCAGCTCGCAAAGATGTTTACTAGAGGGGCGTCTGCAAGTCAGCTATGAAGGTAAAAGGAAGACTCATCAGTGGCTTAAGAATCAATGTTACTGAAAAAGGACCTTTATCTCAATTCAAAATGTATTAGAGTCTTGTCTAGTATTTAAGAGTCAGACTGGGCCACTCCTCGGCTTCAACTTCCAGTAATTCTTCCCTGTAAATCCTTTCATATCATAAATGTCAATGTTATTAAGCCTCTCCCTTGAGCTTCTAATGGCCATCAGTCCACCTACTGGCTGTTGATCATTTAACCAAATAGATTTAAGCTATTTTCCTCCCCTCTGCTTCAGCCAAAGCTACTGCTACATTCCTATATATTAGGGCTATCACCCTGTTATAAACTTGGCAGTATTTTGAGAAATATGTCAACAGATTTTAACAGGGTTTGACCCACTGAGCAAATAGGACCAACGATACGATGATTGTTGTCCTTGACACAACAGAATAAACTTATAAATAAGAATGGAGCACTCCTCCCTATACTCTCTTTTTATTTTATATAACAATACAGCGGATTCTCGCTGTTATACTCACACCAAACTACTAACAACCCAACTTCCTAAATCATCTCATCCCACTTGTATGGTAACAACTTCGGATGGTACCACTTTCATTGCTTAGTAATTCACTTTGCAAAATCTCATTGGTTCCACCAATTATTCATTCTTCAATTCACAATTTCTCGATTTGGCCGATTTCCCAACAACCCTTATTGCCTCATATTGAGGTGATCAATTAATCTATTAATACCAACTAAGCGGATTCCATCCATTCCACCATATTGACTTAGTGCTTATTGTCCAGTCATATTGGACTCGCGACATTACCCCCTCCTTGACTGGATAGTAAGGAACATATTGCATATATGCCCGGAGGAACTTTTCATGCACTTGGTTGATGATTCAACTGCTAATGGGGTCTTTGATAGTATATGCGTCAACCCCAGTTTTCTCAATGTCTTCAGATGGACCAATCCATATACTGGCCAGCTTGTGTTTCCACCCAAACTCATGCTGGTTGTGGAAGAGAACCATGTCGCCTTCCTTGAAATGTGCTAACCCGCTTTGACATACCTGATCCGCGGCCTGATTCTTGATCTTCTTGGATAAGCTGAAGGAATAGGCTTCAGTTTGCAATTTGATCAGAATGTTTGCAAGGTTAGTCAAATAGTGGTGGGGTTCCACTTCACTGGTGTCTTCCATACATAAATAAAGTAACACCGGAAGAGCTGGGTGTCAACCATATAGTAGTTGGAAGGGATTCTTCCCTGTGGCAGAATGGTAACTGATGTTATAGGCAAACACGGCAGTGGAAAGAAGGGAGGCCCAATCAGATGGTTGATCTGTTTCTAATTTTCGCAGGATATTCACCAGAGTCTCATTCACTCATTTGACCATTCAATTAGATTTGGGGTGGTATGGGGTCATTAGAACCCTGCGGATACCCATAAGCTCATTCAGTTTGGGGAGGATGTGCGAGGTGAAATTGGTTCCATTATCAGTGAGAATAAACTGAGGGCATCTATGTCGCTGAATAATGCACTCCATCACAAACTTGGCCACTGTAACTGCCCCAAATCTCGTATTGCCCTTGCTTCAACCCACTGGGTCAAATGGTTGATAGCCACAAGAATGTACTTACACAGGTTAGCTCCTGTTGGCAAGGGACCAACGACATCCAGGGAAACATAATGCCAAGCCAAATGGGGTTTCACTACCTGATAAGAAGTCTTACGGCGGAATGGCTTCTCCACTTGGCACTGATGGCAACAAGAAATGGTTTGAGCACATCAAAGTCCATACTTTTCCAATAGTACCGAGGGTGCAACAACTCCATTGCCTTGCGCACTCCACCATGTCCAACTGCCTTGTGGGCGTTCATAATAATTCCCAGCCAAGCTGAGGGTCGCGGAAAAGTCACCGCGAAAATCACCAATCCGCTTGTACATTTCCCCATTTCATTTAAAAGTATTTGTTCGCATCTCATTCAATGCTTTGATCACTTGGGGTGGTTCATCATCATACTTTCCGCTGAGCATCTTTTCGTACATCACATCACTGAGATCTGCTGTCACCACAACAGTTGGTAATAGAGATAAAAAGTTGGCGTTCTGATGCTTTGCTCCTGGCTAATTAATGATCTCGAAATCATAAGCCTGCAGCTTAAGAGCCCATCGAGCCAAACGGCCTTCAGGTTCTTTGAGGCTCTGCAATCAGTGTAATGATGCGTGGTCTGTTATGACTTTTAACTTTACCCCATGCAGGTAGACTCTGATTTGCTTACACGTGTAGATTACTGCTAAGCACTCTCGCTCAGTCACAGTATAATTATGCTCATGGCTATTCAGACTTCAGCTGCAGTACGCCACTGGGTGCTCCTCCCCTTCATCATCTTTTTGTGACAAAACTGCCCCCACAGCAGAAAGAGATGCATCCGTTTGTACAATAAGTTCCTTTTTGAAATTTGGGTAGTGTAACATGGGCGCACTAATTAGTGCCATTCAAAGTGTATCAAAGGCACATTGTCGCCATTCTGTATATTCAAACATGGCATCTCTCTTTAGCAGCTCAAACAGTGGACCTCTGATGCAACTGAAATTGGGTATGAAGCGTCAGTAATAACACACCATCCCCAAAAACACCTGAGTGTCCCATTTACTAGCTGGCTTAGTAATCTTCTGAATAGCTTCCATCTTGGCTGGTTGGGGTCTCAGCCCACTTGCATCCGCCACAAAACCAAGGTACTATAATTGATTTTTGAAGAAGTGACATCTAATGGGCTTGAACTTGATATTGGCCCCAGCCAGTTGGCAAAATACCTCTTCCAGATGGGTAAGATGCTCAGTGAATGTGCGAGAGAAGATGTTAATATCATTGAGGTATAAAAGAACACACAATAGCTTCAGATCACCCAGAATGGTGTCCATTTCTCGTTGGAATGTAGCTGGGGCATTACATAGCCTTTGTGGCATACAAGTTGGTTGGAAAAGCCCTTTGGATGTTATTATGGCGCATTTTTCTTGTTTTTCCTGGGGCAACTTTATTTTGCCAATAATCAGATATCAAATTCATCTCTGAGAAGTAGAAGGCTCCACCTAGCTGATACAGCGCATCATTAATCTGTGGCAGAGGGTATAAATCTTTTTTGATGATACTATTAAGCTTCTGGTAGTTGATTACTATGAAGTTAGTACCATCCTTCTTTTTAACAATTAAGACAGTTGAAGCCCACAGACTCTTAGATGATATGAGAATTCCCTGCACTAAAAGCTGGTCAATCTCCGCATTGATGACTTCTTCCGCTGCCCTTGATTGGCGGATTGGCCGAGACCTAATGAGGGGATGATCCCCAGTGTCCAGCTGATGGACAACCCCCAAGCGCACCCTAAATCGTGATCATCAACAGCAAAGATCTCTTCATATTTTCGAAATTTGGATTCTACTTGATCTCTTTGGTCTTTCATTAGCCCCATTAAATTTTTGTGTGGTACAACTGCCATTACACCAGGCTGTGTTTCAATAGGCAGGCCAAATTCATCCAATGAACTGAATTCATGAACCTGGAGGACTTCTTCAACTGGAATAAAATGTAAGTACGCCACTATTTGGTGTCAGCGGATTTGCATTGGTTTATTCTAAAGATTTGCTACTAAGACCTTAGTCTCCCATGTACTGGAAATATAATACCTGGGGCCACATGAGGCTCAAGCCGTGATTGCTGATAAAGCCCAATGAACGCCCCATGCACCCAGCAGGCACTTCCACCTCTAATTTCAGTGTTATGATTACTTGGTGTCCAGAGGGAATAGAAATAGGGCCCGCAGCTCTAAGTGGTAGCCCTTGATATTCATAAATTTGATTGGGAAGGGCTCATGCCTTATGCTAAATTCAATGATAGCAAACTGAAACCACCCCATCACCATATGCAAGGTTAATATGACTCATGTGTACCGATCTTTTGACATTCTGCTGGAGGTAAAGTAGATTGGGATCCACTGCCCCAGAATTTACAATGTCTCTGCGGTTATATCAACAACAACCCCATAGTGGCGCATAAAAGCAGTTCCAATTAAAAGGTCATAGTTATTGTTTGGTAGCACTATGGCTGAGGCTACAATAACAATTGACCCAAATTGTAAAGGTAATGCACTGTACGCTCCTTCAGAGACTGTGTTTTCCGTTCCTGCAGTCCCATACACCATATGATGTTCCACGTCAGGCTTTAAGGCCAGCATTGCACCAACTTTGTGGAACTGTGGTGATTGGGTCGCCTGTATCAATTATTACACGAACTCAGGTTTTTGCTACAATAGTGTCACAGTACGTACACTCAGCATAAGATGCATTCTGATTGTTTATAACATGGACATTTAACTGATCTCTTTTTCCAAGGAAGCTCATAATATCCTTCCCCACTTTAGGGTATTCTTTAACAATAGCGTCCACAATGAGGGCCACGCTTACCCCTTTCAAAAGAAGCGCATCAGCTAATGGATTTGGTTCATTGGTAGAAAGGTGATCTAACATTTGACAAGCATAAGGCTTTGGTTGTTCATGAGAGCTTGCTTCCGCCATGTTCATGATTGCGTTTGTGACAAAACATTCACCCCTCCAACAGGTCGCTGATATAAGAAAGCGTCATCATACTGAGGAACTTCCACTGAAGGTACAGGAATAGGTTCTGGTGATACGTTTTGGGTCAGAATAGCGGAGTTAGAGAGTCCCATCTCTACTACGCTCTAACTTTTCCCTGGTGGTACTTCTCCTGTGGTAGGTACTGGACCCGGCGTTGGTGACAACTTTTAGCCAGGTGTCCAGAGCGACCACATGAAAAGCAATTGACCCCATAAGACCTGCGACCTTGATTGTTGTAGCGGAGCCACCCCAAGGGTTGGGCTGTAATCGAACAGTGTAACCCAGCCCCTCCCAATAGGTAAACTGCTGTTGGCAACTGGGCTGGAAGCGAGGCTTGTATTGATGATAAGGCCAGGGAATGTCGACCAATTGCTGAATAAGTAGGGATGATCCCTCAGGATAAAAAAGGCTAGCAGCGGAGGTGTTAGGTTACTGCTCTATATTGGGTGGAGGGAAATTAGCAGATAGATGGCGTAGAATTTAAACAAATTTGAGCAAGGATACGTCAACCTCTAAATATGGAGCTAAGGTATTAAAAAGCTCTCAGTATGGTTTCACAGCAAAGGTCAATGCTATGCTTATGTCACATTCAGCTAAAAGCCCTGACAAAAAAAACATGGGCTTCTGCTGAGAATCAATCAGCAAATGCAGTGAGGGTCTCGTTAGGCTGAAACCCAATGGTAATAAACTCAGCCTTTTGTAGCGCCATTTTTGAAGTTCCTCCAAACAACCACAGCATAGTATCCTTCACTTTTTGATAGGTAATGTAACTACTTGGAAGATAGCATGTAACTAGGTCGGCGCTTTCAACATCCAAAGTGGACATTTGTAATTTGGCTTTACACAGATCTGACGCTCCTTCTACCTCAACCTAAAATCGTTTAAAGAACCCATGGATGTTCCCATCGCTGTCAAATGAAGGCAGCTTGTCAATACAACATTCTTGCAGAAATTTATTTTAAATTAAGCACAGCGTCTAGAGAAAGCTTGAGTTCTGCGTATTCAACAGTTGCAGTGTGTTGAGATGATTCCTTAGTGAAGCAAGCCGGATACAAAATGACTAGCAACTGAGGAATGCTTATTAGTCTATGTGATTGATCAATGGGCCCCCTGTAGTGAGCACCACTGTTATAAACTTGGCGGTATTTGAGAGATACGCTGACAGATTTTGGCACAGGGTTCAACCCACTGAGAAAATAGGACCAAAGATATGATGATCATTGTCCTTGACACAACAGAATAAACTTATAAATAAATAAATATGGAAAGCCAACAGCTGGCCCTGTTCGTCACTTGGGAGTATGGTTGGAAGCAGGAGGCTACGCTAACTCCATGATGGATAATCAACTTTTAGACAAAATAAAAAAACGCATTGCATCCTTACATGGACACCAAACAGGTCTAACAGGAAGGGTCACGGTATCCAACTTTATGATTCTTACAATCATATGGTTCACGGCCCATGCAATCGCTTTCTCACCATCTTTCTTCAACAATCCACGCCCTATTACAAGGATGGCTATGGTCCAACCACAACCCCCCTGTACACCTCGAAACCCTGTTTGGCTCTAGAAGGAATGGAGGTATGGGGCTTAATAATTACGTAGAGCAAGCAACCCATATACTGGGATCCTGGATAGCTCAGGTGAATGGCCTAAATCTTCCAGATACATACTGGGCCAGAACAGCAAGATATAACTTCACACATGCACTACAATTAAGAAACCCAGATCACCCAAACACATTAATCAAGTATCTGGCATCCCATCCCACAGCTGCAGGACCACACGGCACTCCTGCAAATTTCAAAAAATTACTCCTAACCATGAGAAGAGTGAAATGGCAGATTCACATAAACGACCAAAACAGTCACCAAGGACGCCCAAAGCTAACTCACAGACAGGAGATCAATGATCAAATAGTCATAGACAATATAATAAGCAAAAGCCTAAATACCATAGCCAGGATAGATTACCTGGACCATATGGACATACCCTACAACCTGGAGACCCAAAGAAGATTATGGAGATACACACATCACCCTCTACTCCAACCCAGGATAAGAGCACATGTATGGAGGTGCATGAGGAAAGTATACCAAACAGCTGAACGGTCAAACGCCAATCACACCTCATGTGCAATATGTGGTCAGTATGGAAGCCTAGCCCACCATCTAGAACAATGGCCAACATCAGTGGCGGTATGGAAAGAGGCCATGCGCCTTTTCCGCCAAGAAAACGGACATCCATTCAGCCTATCAAGGAACATGTTCGCTATAAACATGGACTCTCCTATCCACCCATCTCTCAGGGCGCTAATAGTAACAATAGCACTATGGACGATACATACAATGGTACTGGAATTGTTCACAGGAGCAGCGCCAACAATTCAAGAAGCCATTCATCGCTTCCAAAGCCATATATTGGAACATTTCCAATCATGGCTGTTTGGACATATGACCTCATAACAGAAGGACAATCAACACATGGTTCCCCATATGGTTCCTAAAAGTTGATCCTTTCCTTCACACATGCTGCATCCAAGAATAAGTCAGCATAAAGCCCCTTCCCTACCGTCCTAATCTTGGTGATCCTGGAGACAACAAGAGGGGCCTTGAACCCTCTGGGGTGTCTTTAATTGTAAAATTCATCAGTTTTCTCACTATATCGGAAGTGTGTCCCCTAGTTGACCTTCCCCAAATAATAAATAAATAAATATGAAGCACTTGCTCCCTCAACTTTCTTTTTATTTTATATATTAATACAGCGGATCCTTGCTGTTATACTCACGCCAAACTACCAACAACCCAACTTTCTTCAATCATCTCATACCACTTGTATGGTAATGACTTTAGATGGTACCGCTTTCATTGCTTAGTAATTCACTTCACCATATCTCATTGGTTCCACCAAATATTCATACTTCAATTCACAATCGCCCAATTTGGCCGATTTCCCAACAACCCAATATCGCCTCATTTCAATGCGCTCAATTAATAGTATTCATTACAACTCAGTGGATTCCATCTGTTCCACCATATCAACTTAGTGATTATCATCCAGTCATATTGTAACTGCGACACACCCAGCATGAGATCTAGTATAAGTTTTCTGACAATGGGAAGAACTTTCAGACATTGCTGGTGAACGAGTTATTTAAACTAATTGGGACATCTCAGGTCTTCTTCAATCCATACCATACTGTGACCAATGGAATGATAGAGTGGGTAAATGACACCTTAACCTCAAACCTTTGGAAATTAACCATGACTGAACCTTTTCTAAGCTCCTAACTCACAAACACAATTCTAGCCTATAGTATTAGTTATCATTAAAATTTTAAAATGTCTCCCTTCCAAGCTCCATATATAGAAATCTCAAACTGCCCTCTAAAGTGAAGGCCATGATAGATTAAGATTCCCCTATAGCTCCTGAATGTATCATGAGAAGTATTGTTTTTGAGATTATCCAACTTCAGTATCTGGTTTTTAATAACTTATCTGCTACTACCAGAGAAACTAAAAAAGTTAAAGAGATACATGTCCCTCTGAATACCTTCCAGCCAGGTGACCTTATCCTCTTCTAATATCACCAGCCTGGAGGAAGGAATATCAAGTTAGATTACAGTTGGTCAGAACCCTATAAAGCCATCTAAAGATGAGGAAATAAACATTCAATTGTTGAGGTTTCCTAAGGGCCTGTGGTCAATCGATTGTGCAGCCAATTTCTTCAACCCTTTACCCCCTGCGCCAAGATCTAAAAGGGGGCATTTTCAGGATTCCAGCTCCTGACCAGGAGTCAAGCTAATCTAGTATCAGGATTTAAACCTGATCTCAGGTTTTAGCCAACACCTCTGACAAGGCATCTCTTGATATTGGGGTCCAATCTCAATCAATGATGTCTGGTCAACTCGGCCATTTGACCTTAAAATCCCAAAACTAAAAAAAAAACAGTTAAATCAGATCTTGGAAAAAAAGAGATATAAAAATTTGCCTCGCGTTGTATCCTATAACCTTTAATTTTTAAGTCAAATTTAGAAAAAACTTTTTCTCTCAATTTCTTAGCCCTATTGCTAATTCCCTTAGCAAAAAGCACTTCAGCGTCAATATGGGATGTTTCCATTTAATCAAATCTTTTATTTACTTTATATACAGTACTCTTGTGCTTGAGACTTTAGATCACCTGAACTCTTCTGGGGTGGTTGTACTTTACCACCCTCGTCCTGACACATATTAAACAAAATATTATTTTGGTGTTCTAGGCGCTGTCCACAATCATTCAGAGTACATATGTTTTCTCCTTTCTTTTTTCATGGAATAAAATCTTGCTTTTCCAGATCTTTAATTGTAGCTTCAAGTATTACTTATAGGGAAGTCTAATAACGAGAAGAATGGAAGTAACTCTTGCTCTTTTAGTGGTCTCCTTAACGTTTAAATCTGAGTAAGTATAATGTACTTCTTGTTCAAGGGTATGAAATTTTTGCTTGGATGGTATCTCTATCCCTCACTAGGAGCTCAGAGAAATTTTCTCCATGGTATAGTTCCATATCCTCTTCATTATTAAACTGCTCATGAGAAGTCTCATGATTATTACTCAGGCCTGATGAATCCTCTCCTGTAGTTAAAAACACAGTAAGCACACATACCTCAGCTCTCTTTTCTTGTAAGGCCAACTTTATGATCATGGGGTCTACTACGTGCAGACTAGGCACCAGACCACTTGTGGTATGATCATAATCATCCACGATGAACAATTCCTCTTTTTACTCTACCCCGTGTTGCATTAATTTTATATATAAATCATCTGCACCCATGACAAAACTCTGATGAACACACAATTATGTATTCTATTTAAGTTGGAACTTGACAAAATTTGATCCGATATAACCTCTTCCTTGAAGCTTGCCCTAAGGTATTAATGTAGGTGAGTTTTTTGTTCAAAAAGCAGATCACATACTAATTACTATATGCTGCTCAATTTCAAATCTCAGACTAGCTACTGGCAATTAAATCACTAAATCAGCATCAAGTGAAACAAAAAGAATAAACTAGTATTATGTGGAAAAAAGTTTATAAGGTAAAAAATTGAAGTATTTTATTACTTCTGATAAAAAATCAAGATTAAAATGAATAAAAATTGTAAAGGGCTTTGGGATTTTGGGGTAGCAATTCAAAGGTTTTCAGAATCCCCTAGTTGGGTGGCATCTGATTGCTGCTTTAGTCACTTTGTTAATTGGTTTTAATTCTTGTAGCTGTGATCTCCTTCTCACGGTGATTACCTTTGAACATGGATGATTAGGGGCCCTTCCTTAAGCCCTGCTTCTAGGTTATGGCAGATGCTTTGTTTTATTTTATTGTATAATTACTTAATTTAGTAATATGCTCATAGAGTTTGGGTTTGTGTGATGGCTTGTCTTTTATGAGCCTCAAATCAGGTTTTTGAGAAACTCTCAAGGTAAATGTTCGCATTCATTTGATTATATTCAGGTGAGAGGATTGATTGTTCCTGTTAGGGTATTTGGTTGTGTATTTGCTTTGTCATTGGCAGACTGCAAATCATTTTGGCCACCCAAAGGTATAAAGGGGGTCAATTTTCATACTTGATTCTAGCAACATCGTCATCCTTATAATGTAAGTTTCTTAAGTTGGAAGAATCTATAAGGGATTTGTCCCATTTTAGAGGTTAAGTAATATTCTACTGTAGCTCTCATGGCCCCAGTCATGACTGTAATTAGTTATAGACCAGATCGCTTATTACACATTAATAAATAAGCATATTTTTTGTTTGAAATTAATAGGTCAAGGGATGTTCTTTAGTATAAGAATAAAATACAATAACTTTTATTTTCTTAATAGAAAAGCTAAGTTATATATAACAGGCTTCTACGGGTTCATCCACAGATAAATCATCTCTTTTCATTATCTGTTTCCATTTTGTTTCAGACCGTTTTATACCCACTAGTTCTTTAGATAATTTTGATAGCTGTTGAATTCTTGTCAACTAAACTTCTCACTTTAATACCCAAACTTGAGCTGTATCTTTTATATAAGTCATAGTTTTTTTAGTTTGATATGTCCCCCGTTAAGTCTACGTTTTTATTGTTGGTAGTGCAATAAAATATCTAAGACAGTCCTCTAAGCTCATTAAAAACAGGAAGGTAAGGGTGAGACTTTCATTTATAAGATTCTATGGTCCTAATGATTCTCTATTGGTTGGAATTAATCTACAAGAGTTGGTTCATAGGTCCCTGGTTTTTAAGCACTATTGGTGCCCAACCCAAAATGGGAAGCCACCACGCATCTTTATTTGATAATGAACCAAATAAAGAGATTATTAGAAAATAAAAAATCCCAATATAACCCTAAATTATCAGCCTAGGAATCCATATCATAAGATGAGGATGCTTTGGGGAATCTTTTGTCTGGTTCCCGCTTTAGCTGGTGGACCATGGCAGACAGCATTGGGGTGGGAGCATCAGCGACGTGTGGCTAAGGAGGTCCAATTGGGGGTTTTCTTTATTAATGAGGCCAGCTGTGTCCATCGCCTCAATGTATTGAGCAAGTTGATTCTCAGCAAAAGTGATGAGAGTCAACACAGAAGTGAAAGACTTTATGCACTGGTGGCTTTTAGCGGTAATTGAGGTCAAAAGAGAGGTTTTGGCTGCATTGATGCAGGCACAGCTCGCACTAAAAGTATGCTCCTCAATTTTGTATTTTGCATACTCATCAAAATCATGGGGGAAATTTGGGATGGGAATACCCTCAACAAGGGGTTCCATCGCCCTATGATGCTGTTGGTGGAGGAGGGTGTTGGCGGGAGAAGATGCTGCTTCTCCTCCATTTTGATAATATTTTATAATTAGGTAAACTGTTTTTAGATATAAAATGGGGGTGATTAAAACAGGAGGATTTACAAAAATTCCTCCAAGGCAAAATTGGGCTTAAGATTATAAGGCCAATCCGTCTCAACTATCCATTTGAGCGCTTTAAATGGATTTTAATTGGCCAATGCAGGGCCAACCACTTTATCTGATGCAGTGGTGTATCCTGATTGGCTGCGAACAGTTTACCATGGCAAATCAGCCAAAAATGTCTCAGCCATTGGCTAAAAATTTCGTCATTCTGATGAATTTGAAAAAGTTTAAAAATTTTTATTGGCTGCTGCTTTGGAAGCAGTCCATAATTACCCGAGTTTGGGGGTGGGAGGATTGCACCACACTCAAAAAAATTGGGCAAGGCAGCAACTGGCCTGCTTCAGAAGAAGGAGCAGCATAAGCGGCGGAGGCAGAAGCCATGGGGCACTTGCACTTTGAATGATCTAATTTTAAGCACAAGGGGAATATGGCTCAGCCATTTTTAACACATACCTAAAAAGGATGATCTGGTGCAGAACTGATCACAGTTTTGGGGGAATTATGAGGTGGGTGTTGCAATGGAAAGGGCGGATTGTTGCAAAGGCGTGATGCCCTGCCAACTGACCTGCTCCATTGGGACCCACAAACTGCAAGATGGGGTCTGCGCCATAAACAGCCAAACCCTCCATCAATTCATAGTGAAGGTGCTTTGGGGAGAAAAACAATGGCAACTGGACCACCAAAGTGGCCTCATCCAGGTGCCTCGTGCAAACAGTGGGAATGAGATTTTTGTAGATTATTAAAAGCTTAGATGCTGCACATCAGCTTTTAATTGGAAGCCAAGTTCAAAGTATTCATTAAAAGGGAAGAAGTCATTATAGCTGGTGGGTTGAAACTGATATTGCCATCTTAATGATGGCCACACTATTATATGGAAAAAGGCTCCATATTTAACCTGGAGGCCAAAATGCAAATTTCTCCGTGGGAGCACCAAAGGGCTCCAGAGCACCACTTGAGAGCTTGCGAGATGGTGGGCTAAGTTCCAAGGAGGGACATAACGCCTGGTAGCTTTGGGAGGGCTAGCAGAGCTAGCCTGGGTGCACTTCAGCAGTGGCCAAAAAACGCCAGATGGCGACGCACCACCACCCCAAGCTGGGGCAGCAGGCATTTATTGCATCAATATTGGTAAGTTTTGGCTCATTCAAGTGGTCGTTTTTTGTATTTATATAAATAAATTTTGGCTTTAATTCAGGTATCAAATAAAAAAAATATTCAGAGTTCCCTGTTGTTAGCATATTTTTATTATAAGTCCTTATCATTTATTAGAGTTTAAAAGGTACTTATAGAATTTTATAATCTTAAACATGGTATACTTTTGTGATATTTATCTTAAGTAAATTTATTGGCACTATAAAGTACCAAGAAAAATCAGGGTTGTGTAATTGATCAGCGCATACACTAATGGAACTGGGACTATATAAAAAATGACTATCTCAAATTTCTATATGTAATAGAGGAGCACAAACAGATAAGGATGTTCATATAGATCTGCGAATGTAAAACAGCAAGAAGCTGAATCAGGGCCTTGATTCTGACATTAATACAATAAAAATTTAGATAAGGAGTCGGCATTTCTTTATCAAACAGTTAAATGAAAGGGAGGCAATTTTATCTAAATTTTGGTTATATACAATTTTGGCATTGATTAAGTAAATTTTTGCTGCTTTGCATTCCTATACTTATCAAGCCCTAAGCCTGAAAAAGCCCAATTAATAATATTCTTAAAAAATTGCTTGCTGTGTTGTATATTTTACTTTAGTGACCTCAGCATTGAAATTTGTGATGCATCGGACTTCAGATGCACAGGTTGGTATGCACACAATAACATGAGTAACTATTTAAGGATAGTGACATTTAAAACTAATATAAAATTTTACTTTAGACAGTTTTTATATCAAAAAAATAAATTTTAAAGAGAATTGATACTTACAGTGGCTTGTGGACTCATGTAGTAATAATGGCCTTCTGTAGGCTTTGTAAGTATCATGAGAACAAGATCCGTCACTAAAAACCCTTCATAACATGTTACTTTAGCTCCCAAAATTCTCATTATCAAAAACTACTGTTACTAAGCAGAACTCAAGAATCTCCAGCTAGTTGCAAACTATTTATGAGACGAGAGAGACAAATTTCTAAACCTTGGGGCATTTATAACAAATAATAACTAACCAAGTACTAGCAAAAAAGGTACAATTAGTAGAGGGTAATTTAAGTCTAATGGCTTATTTATGGTTGCGCTGAGGAAAGGGTTATTAATTATAAATAGCGATTTGATTATTTATGGTCAGTAGGGTATGATATATTTATGTAAATTAGGGAGTCAGTGTTAGCGCCAATGGGTAGGCAGATAAATGACTGTACTTTTTAAACTATCTGCAGTTGTTGATGATGCCTGATAAACCTAAAG
This sequence comes from Massospora cicadina, assembly GCA_022478985.1. Lineage (NCBI taxonomy): Eukaryota > Fungi > Entomophthoromycota > Entomophthoromycetes > Entomophthorales > Entomophthoraceae > Massospora > Massospora cicadina. Next base: position 245,338 of record JAKSZP010013140.1, read on the forward strand.
TAACATTTACAGCAGTGATTCTGCATAACAAATTAATACAAAAATAGATGACAGCTTGACGTTGGCTTAGGGAAAGATTGCTTAACTACTCATTCTAATAATAAGTTAATTATAGACTTAAGTAAAAACATATCTTATACATATGGCTGATCAAACCATATCGCGCCATTCTCTGCACTTGACCAAATATTGGTAAAAAATGAGTTGGGTTTAATTTGTTATTGAGAAGTAATGACCGTTAGGCAAGCGCTCTGTTAATATTCTTTATAAATTTATCATGCCTTATTTATAAAATACCCCATGGTTTGATCTTTCAGAAGGTGCACATCAGTGGACGTTTTCTCTATGATCTCAAGGGGCCCTTTTTAAACAAGCATATTGCTAGTTTTTTTAGCACTGATAAATAGTTTAAGAATAACTCACATTAGAAGTATAATAAAGTCCATAAAAACATGATTATCACATTGGTAAGACTTAATTATCCTAGCCAGTGAGTTAGAATAGGCTTTGGTCTGAAACTGTATTAGGTGTATACGTTTTCATATAATAAGTAGAACTTATGATCCCTTGTTAAGCATGAGTATAGCTTGGGGTAATAAAGAATCTTAAAAGTAACTTTCTAGGGGCGCACAATAAATGTTTGAAGGAGGTATTATATAAAAGGTGGCGGATGGCAGGAAGATATTTATATCTAACAGTTTTCTGGTATTCACTTTTGCAGGATATTAATAAGCATATGTTTATTTGTATATAAAGCCATTGGTTCAGGATATAGGGCGTAGACAGTAGCCCTTTAAAGCTCATCAAGTCATTTGCCTTGGGTACTAGATTATAATAAAAATTCTAATTTTAGTTAATATTAAATTTAGCATCTATGAAATAGATATTATCTTAAGGTAAACTTGGACATTGTCATAGATCTTAGGACCTTAATTACTTTGGCCTCCACCCATTTAGTGAAGTGATTAATGGTTACTACTATATAAATCAAAAGGCCTAAAATATTATGCAGTGGGACTACAGCGTCTTTGTAAAGTGTGTCAGGCAAATTTGGGTTTAATTAATTGTTAGGAGTAGGCTTTCCATAGAAACTTTATATTACATTCTTTACAACAGCTGAGTGTCTCATGAATATCAGAAATGCATTTATACTCATTAATAGTGCGTTTTAGATGCAAAGGCACTTCAAATTCTCCCTTTACTTGTTCCCTTGTTGGTCCTAAATTGATATTAGTTTGCTCTGTCAGTTGTTATTTAATAAAGGTTGTTCATCTGAGGTCTTATGAATTTTAAATATCTAAATTTTTGAATTTTCTCCAAAGTGCGCTGAAACTCCTCTGGTTCAACGTCATATTATTGCATTAGCATCTGATTGGATAAAGCAGCGGCCAATTCAGCTGCTAAGCTTAAAGTGGAAAGCCAAGATAAATAATAATGTAATGATGTTTTATTTTGAGGTGGCATTGTATATTATAAAAAGTGCTTGTAGTTTGAAAGCCCACTGGCCTGCTACCATTCCAGCTCTTGAAGATTTTGTAGCCAGAAAACTGAGGCGTTGTTAATTATTGCTAAAAATATTTTATTGGATATATAACTGAGTTCTTACTTTTAAAACAACTGCCAAGCACTCCTTCTCAGCTACCATTTAGTTCCTTTCATGTACATCTTACATCTGACACAATAAGCCACTTGATACTTGAAGCTCGTAGAGTCAGTAACTATTACCACCTTTACAGTAGCAAGAGATGCATTTATCTGGATATCAACTGGTTATTAATACTTTTGGACTTGATAGAGGCGCTTTGGTGAGTCAAAGCCTCAACTTGTCATAGGTTAAATGGCAGCTGTCATTCACTAAAGTTAACCTCACTTTGAAGAGTTGAAATAAGGGCTAACCTATCTTTAAAGTTTTAATGAACCGGTGGTAGTAGCCATTCATCCCATAGAAACCTAAATTTTATTCTTGCTACTTGGACGCACTACTCTTTTTATAGTTTAATTTTTACCAGCTGGGGCTATAAACTATACTTGTCAATAAAAAACTTAACATATTAATTTAATACAAAGGAGTTACACTTACGTGGCTTAAACTTAAGATCAGCCTTGACTAAGTTATAAAGGTCTTCTTTCAAGTGTTGCAATTACTTGATAAACTTTTTGATGAAAACGTTTAGATTGTCTAGATAATATAGAAAGGAAAAAGAATAATCAATTAAGCTAATGTCATCAGCTTTCTGAGAAGTTGATGGGCTTTAACCTTAAAGTAATTCAAAGCGTTAATAAAATTCCCCAGATTGTAATCATTGCACACTTCTTTTGTTCACCCCTTGGTAGCTTGATTTGCCAATTTCCAGGTTATATACGTGGCTGAAGATTTTGCGCGCCACAAAAGTGGTGTTTTGTGGTATTGTTTTTGTGGTAACTTTTAGTTTTACTCTTTGGAGTTGTTGTTTAGCTTCCTATAGTCAATCACCACACAATTGGGTTTATCCTTCTATTTTAACAATCAACTCCAGGTAAGCTCAAGGAACCTTGGAGGGCACTAACATCCTGAATTGCACAAGCTTTTTGATTTCTTTTTTGCCAACTTTATGAGCAGCTTTTAACATCTTATATGATTCAGACAAATTGGCAGTAAATAACATTTAGAATGTGGTGTAACACGTCTAGTTCACAACTCAAATTAAAGTCTTTTTTGTATAAGGGATCCAATTTTTCTCAAAAATCAAAGAATGTTCTTTTTGACTATAATTTATGTTAGATGTTTTTGTTAGGACTAGTGAACAATTAGAACGATATTTATTGCCGTTTAAGGTATGTTCATCCAGAGTAATAAATTATGGATACTCTTAATTTATCTTCTGTTAAGATATGTACAAAAGTACAATATTATGCACTAAGATGAAGATGGTAAATAAGAAAACTACTCATAACAAAGATTTACAAGTCTGGAAGGTTAAATTAAAGTAATGAAGTGTTCAAAATTTATATTGACATAATAACAAGAAATTGCCATATAAACCTTATAAAAACTCTATACTGATTTTGGTACCATTTATGACTTGATGGCCCACAAATATTTCACTTAAAATCTTTCATTAGCAAGGTCTCCTTATACACCAAATTTTAATTGGAAAAATTGCCTGGTACAGACATTAGCACGTTGACTACCAATTGGCACTATACTTGCTTATATGCAAGGTAACATCCCCTGGTTCTGAGGCACTCATCCATTTTTTTTTAGTACTAGATGGTCCCAACCCAAGGGGGGATTCATCGATGTTTTATTTTTTATTTATTTATTTTTTTAGGCACTCATCCATTTTTCTGCTAAATTAGTTCAATTTATGTCCCAATATATCTTAATTGTTTTCTTTAAAATCAGCTTTGAATCCATAAGTCCTCATAAAAGAGGGTTGTAGTGTGAAACTTTTAATTTTAATTTTTATAAAACAATAGTAGGGGTGGACATTACTAGTGAGACAAAAATGCAGCGGCTGTGCACTATATGCTCCTAAAGAGGCAGTTAACTTGAGCTCTGCAGTACCAAATCTATAATGACAATCAATATATAGCGCAGACCAAGCTTTTTTTCAATAGATTAATGCTTTAATATTGCTATGTCACACTGTTTAGGATAGCTCTTAGTTTGAGCCCTCATACTGCAATATCATTTAGGGATACTTATGAAAAATAATCATCATAATTTATTGTGTTGGCATTAAAAGTTTCAGCCTGACATACATATGTAAAAAAGGGCTTCAAAAATTGAGATCTTAATGCCTTCAATGCTCTGATAGATTTGGCCACATATTTTCTGGAATCTTGAAGTATCATAAGAGGTTATTTGAAGCTCTTGAGTTTTCAAACTGGTGATCATAAGGCTTTAGTACTAGTTCTGAAACAATCTAGCATCTCATTTCTTTCTGGTGATGGGTAGTCACTGCTATAATTATATTGGTTATAACTTGATGAAACGCTGGAGAGAGTCGACTTCATATATAAACTAACATATTGTTGCTTTTTGGGTTTTTTAAATAGTAATTTTTAAAGATTGGTATAAATAGAACTTCTATGTTCCACTCCACCCCATCTTTTCATGAGAAATCTAAATTTTTTGTTAACAAAATGAATTTTTATGATAAACCTATAATAGAGAAACGTTTAGTGTAGCGCTCTATCTTTTTGCATATATAAATATAATTTAGCTAACGTCTAATCTATAAGAGAAAGGGCTGTAGGGACAGTTTTGATTTTTCTTTGGGGAGAAGCCTAAATGCATAATTAATGAGGCTCACAGTGGCTTTTGTTAGCAACTAAAATGTGTGGCAGAATTTTTATAAATATAATATCTGAGTAATGATATGCTCCTCATTCAAAGCTGGTAACAAACCTAGTACAATCCTTGAAGGGCTCATAGATATGGCAAAGAGTAATATGGGTTTCAATATTATCTAATAACTCACCCCAAATATTAATTTACTCTTTGATATAAAGATAATCAGCAAAAACTGATAACAGCCATTTTTCCCAAGGTAGAAGTTAAGGGACTCCATTTTTGGGTGTTCAAACTCCCTTCTCTATAAATTCTTTAAAATAAGGTTCTTGGCGTTAAGGTATGTCAAGCATACTTCACTAATCTTAGCATTAGTAATTCCTTGCTTTTAAAGCTCAGTTATCTCATCAACCTCACCAGAGTAACGGTCTTGTTTGGGCTCTTATATTAATCTTAAACAGGACAATAATGTCATAAACTTTTTTATTCTTATTAAACTTTGGTAAGTCAGTAGATTTTTAAAAAATAGATTTTTATGGCCTATGGGCAAGTGGTCCCATGTAAAACCTATATGAATATCCAGGTTAAGAAATGAGAAATGGGATTAAAATAGTTTTGAATTTTCAGAGTGTCTTGAATGGTTGGTGACTTGGTGGTGCATGTGGAGGTGGTAGAAGTTTCTCAAAATGATTGTACTGGAGTCAAACAAGTGTTATACATCAAAGAATCATGGAGAGGAGTCTCCAGAGTATCATGATATTCAAATAATAATTGAGGGTTGAATTAAATTAGAAAGATAGGCACATTGCATGCAAGTGGCGCCTCATCACCCTCAGTGTCAGACTCAGCTAAGAGAGCTCCAGATTATCAAAAAGAATATATGAGGGTCATTCATTTACCTAACAGGGTATAATATCTTCTTAAATAAAATTATGAACTTAACCACATAAAAATGACATTCTTTTTACTAATGATTTCAACGATCAAGTTTTTTAGAGGATAGGTGTTGGGATTTTTTTCCCCTATTCCCAGCCTGCTAGGTTACCTGGTATCGCTAGGGAAAATTCCCTAAGGTGAAGTGAATCAGAAATCAGTTGGCTCGAGTTTCAGAGGAACTACATTTGGGGGATTTATGAGATATTCGCCTGGTTGTATCTATCAGGGATTGATCCAGATGAACACTTAAGAGCTCATTGGGCGGAGTTGCCAATGAAATAGGAGCACCTGATAGTGATTAACTATCAGGTGTACTGATTGGGATAAATCAGGTTTCATCACTGAATGATTAGTAGTGAATAGCGAGTTGCGAGGTGAGTGATGCCACCTGCAACTAGCAAATCAATTGGTTGGTGAAGTGACCTGCCATAATGGGTAATAAGTCCCATTACCTAAGCAGGTCGCTAGCCAATTATGGTTGGTTCGCTTGGATCAAGAGGAAAACATTAGGGACACATTTTCCCACTCTTTCCATTTGAGGTCTCAAGGATGTCCAACAACGGAATCCTAGCCAGGATGTGGAAGACCATCGCTGCTGAGATGAGGAAGGGTGATTCAACAGCAACGGCTGCCATTTCATTAAGGTGCCAACCAAGGGTTAGACAGCCAAATCCCCTACTATATAATTCCCTAGGATTTACTATAATAAAAAGTATCTTTACAGAGTTTAGACTTTGCAGTTATATTTTCAATTCAGTGTATAGTTAGACTATCAGCTTCTATTGTGTCATTCTATCTCAAGGATAATATTGCAGAAGGCAATAATTGGAAGACTCTCAGAGAGAAGAGTAAAGATCTGAGCGTGGATATAGAGACAAAGTAATCACAATCAGGGATAGCTGCCAACTGTGTGTTGGGCTGAGAGAGACTGTCACTGGGGTATCTTAATGAAGATTGGGTGGACAAAAATATAGGAACAAATCCCTATAAGTACGACTTCAAAAGTATTTTAATTGGAAATACTGGCTGAAGCGATGGGCCTAATAATAGTTCAATCTCAACTACAGATAATAGTCTCCATACTATTATCAATTATTAATTCTATACAACGCAACAAAGTGCATGAGGAAATCAAACCTGTGCAGTAAAAAGGTTACTGGGTTGACAACCAATAATCAACCTACAGTAAATTTTTACAAGTTGGTGCTCACTACTGGGGTAGTTGAGTAAAGAATCTATTATAATGTCATATAAAGAAGAACTATTCAAGCTGTGGACTGAGATCGCCACTGTGAACCAGAATGCCTTAAACTCAGCGGACCATGGGGAGTTTTTGGCCTTGGAAGAACAAGTCGCCAAGGTGGAGGAAGAAGTGGAAAATGTAGCCAACTTTGGGAATTAGTTACTTGGCAAAGTAAACTCATTGAAGAAGAAAGAAGGGGACCTTGTTTGAGAGTTCCTATACTTGAAAATGGAGCAAGAAGTAGATTGCGTTCATTTAATAATGTTTAGTGTGGATATCGAGAAATTGATCAAAGAAGTGGAGGAATTGAAAGCTCACAGATTTGCTTGTGAGCCCAATATGGCCAGCGATGCTGAGGAGAGAAGTCCTCACACAATATTTGGGAAGTTGAATAACCTGAGGAATATGCCGCCCACTTTCAATGCCATTTCAGAGATAATGCCTGAAGTCACTCTACAAGCTAGCCGAGTAGCCAAACTGAGAGAATTAGCCAGAAATGACTCAGAGGAATTTAGGTCAATGCTGAAATTTCCAACATTCCATCAGGATAATGCCCCAGAGTTTTTCCAACTGTTTGACATGACCATGAATGGGTATGGAGGTTTTCAAAAGGTGTTGACGGTCATGAACTGCCTGAAAACCAACTGTCAAAACTTAGTGTTACCCCACCTTGAGGGAGACAGCTGGCCATATGCTGAGGCAAAGGCGGCCATCATGAAGTAGTTCAGGATTCCATCCCGCATGTCAAAACGCAAGCAAGAATTTATGGGAATTTAATTCCATAAAGATGAGTCTCTTGCTAGCTTCGCGGATTGATTTTACTAGGGTCACAGATTATGGCTGGAGCAAAAGTATTGGACGACTTTGATGCCAGAATCGCACTTCAAGCAGCCCTTTGGCCCTATCATGATTTTCATTGTATGATGTCTTCCGTGTTCGCGATGGAGATAACTGCCTTGCAAATGGTAGACAACCTGAAGATTTTGGGAGTGACAATTGGAGACCCAAATTTACAAGCTTTAAGTCCAATCCGGTCCAAAATCTGAATCCCACAAAGGGAAACAAAGGAGAAAAAGAGGCTACCAATTGAACCGTGCCAGGAAATAAGCCCAAAGAATTCAGACAGTTAAGCAAGAAGGAGAAGGTCTGCTATTAGTGTGGCGGGAAAGGACATTTTGCCATACACTGCAAAAAGCCAAAGAATCAGATTAACGTGGTCCAGGCCAAGGAGACAGCAGCCACCAAGGATTTGGGAAAAGGGCCCGCTTCTTAGAAAAGGAACGGTCTAGTGCAGCGGAGAAACCTGTTCCTCCCAATATCATGAATGAGGAAATAGATATTAGCGATCTGTTTGTAGACAACAAGCAGGATCAGCTATACCAAGTGGTCAATTTGGATATGAATGCTATGACCAGAGCTAGGGCAAAGAGAATCGGCCTCAAGATAATCCAGGAAGTTTCTTGGCCATATGCCTGACAGCTTCTGGAGAAGATTTGAACCACCATGAATCCTGAAGAGTTATCAGAAATCCGTTTAGATGAGGCCAATCTGTCTATCCCCCTCAGCGCAATAAAGGAATCATTTCCTGAATTATCAGTGCAAATTATTCACACCCTAGATTTGACTAATAACGCCGCCATTCACTCAGTAAATAATATATTACAATACTCTGAATGTACGTATATAAATATACAAGTGAATCAGGTGAGGGTGAGGGCAATTGTCAACAGTGGAGCGCCCATCAATATTGTCTCAACCAAGTTGGTAAAGAGTATGAATATCTCGCTAGACTTGGAGCACAAGAGAGAATATGGGACAGCTAGGCTGAACACCACCTTTTCCTGTGGAGTGTATAGTGTGCTGCTACTACAATTCAGGTCATTGGTGGTAGCTGCGCCAGCCATAGTTTTAGTGAACCAAAACTATGACATCCTGATCAGAATGGAGTTTCTGTGGAAATATGGATTTAAATGTAACTTTGAGGATAATGCGTTGACAATCCTGGGTCAGACGTTACCATTGGTATACCAGAAGGATGGTGAAGATCCATTGAATCGGAGAAACAAATTCATTAATATGATATACAATGATGGCATTGTACCGATTCAATACCAATTAGTTGGTAGGAAGTGACGCGAGTTGCTGGCAGAAATTCCTAGAAACCCGGAAAATCCATTAAGGATCAAGAAAAAGAGGACCATACCAGATGGATCACAGATAATAGTTGACACAGGGTTGACTTTGGAGAGTCCTGAGCTGTTGTATGGGGAGGTCAACAGCCCCTTGGAAGAAGTCCAGAGTGGAGCCATGGGTGGCTCCTGGGATAATAATGCTGGGCCATGGAGAAATACGAGTTCTCCTGGTGAATTTGAGCGAAAAACTGATGATGATCAAGAAGAATCAGATCATTGCATTTATTCATCTGATCCTGATGGCTGAATTGAGACAATTCCATGATTTTGGGTCTCTTGATGAGATAAGATTACCAGCTGAGGTAGCCAAAAGGATCAACCTATTGGTTGATTGGGAGCAGCTCACTGATCTGCCGGAAGGCCAGCAGGAGGAGGTGGTCAAACTATTTAATAAAAATATGGAGAAGTGTTTGCTCAAAACGACCACAATTTAGGATGTGCACGAGATGTAATTCACAAGGTTGACTCTGGGAAAATTTACTGATAAGGATTAGACTGATCTGAAGATTGAAAGCTGCCAAAGTGGTAGTGGAGGATGAAATCAGCAAACTAGTGAAGCATGGCTTCTAGTTCCATCGTCAAGTCCCTGGGCAAGTCCAATTCTGATTGTGAATAAGAAGGATGGATCAAACTGGGTGGTGATTGATTACCAAAGGCTGAAAAAAAATTATGAAGAAGTATTCATATCCTCTATCGAGGATTAATGATGTGCTGGATCGTTTAGGAGAAGCAAAGTATTTCTCCACAATGGATCTAATCTTGGGATATTGGAAAATCAACTTGTAAAATGAAGACCAAGAAAAATGCGCAATTATTACTGCGCAGGGGCTATACCAACTGATGAGGATGCCCCAGGGTCTCTGCAATGTGCCTGCGACATTCCAGAGGGCCATGGACGCGATATTATGTGACCTGAAGTTGTCATGTGTCCTGGTATATCTGGACAATATCAACTTGTTCATTAGAACGTTTACTAATCACTTGCACCACTTGGAAGAAGTATTTAAGTGACTGTCCGTGGCTAACCTGAAGATCAAGCCAAGGAGGTGCACTTCTTCAAGAAAGAGTTGGAATACCTGGGATTTGTAATCAACTCAAGTGGATTGCAGCGGCAAACCCAGAAGAGAGAAGCTATAGAGCGTATGGCTGTACCAAAGAGTGTCCAAAACATCTAAGTATTTCTTGGGATGGTCAGATACTATAGAAGATCTATTTGGGATTTTGCCCAAATAGCCAAGTCTTTATTCCATTTATTAAAAGATCCAAAAAAGGATTTTTATGTAATGAAGAGGCCCAGGACTCCTTTGATGAGCTACACCAGTATTTGATAGATTCTCCGATTCTGAAATATCTGAATTTTGATCATAAAATTCATTCAAACCGATGCTTTGTTGACAGCAATTGGCGTCATACTAAGCCAAGTAAATGAACTTGGGGATGAGCATTAAGTGGCATATGTGAGCTGGACACTCTCAGCCGCTAAGAGGAACTACACCGTGACTGAACGGGAATGCATTGTGGTCATATACACACGCAAGCAGTTTTAGGTGTACATCCACAGAATGCACTTTAAGGTGGTAATGGACCACTCTTCGCTGCATTGGCTGCACAATCTAAGAGAAATGGAAGGATGACTGGCCTGATGGGCACTTAAGCTTCAGGCTTATGATTATGAGATAATCCACCAAGCAGGGGCTTCTCATCAGAACATGGATGGCTTATTGTGGTTGACAATGGTCCAGTTGGTATACCCTCAGGCGGATGAGCTATTCAAGAGAATGGTCGAAGGAAAAATTGGGGATGAGCCCTGAGAAATCCAAGGTGCGCTTTGGAAAGCGATGGAAAACACCAAGACTATGGATGGACAAGTATTCAAGATGATCAATGGGAAGCAGCTATTATTCCCAAAACTGTCGGAAAGAGAAGCTATCATTCAAGCCATTCATAAGGTTGTCAGGTATGGAGGCTTGAGAAAAATGACCAACCATATCAACCAGTATTGTTACTGGAAATTAATTAACTATGATGTTGCTTATAATCTGGCTTGTTGCATGGAGTGCCAGCTGCACAAACCACACAAGAATACAACTGGATACTGACTGATACGCCCTAGATTTGCCTAGCATATGGTATCCATTGATGTGATGGGACCACTGATGATGAGTGCAGAGGGAGTCAAGTAAATTATAGTTGCTATTGACCATCTGACGAGATGGGTCAAGACGAAGGCTCTGATAAAAGTAGATGCTACCAGTACTGCGAGATTCATCCTGGATCAAGAAGTATACTGGCATGAATGTCTGCAAGTCCTGCTGAGTGACAATGGGACTAACTTCACATCTCATGTGATCCTGAGGTTAAATGAAATAATGGGGATCTGAGGAGTCATATCAGTACCATACCAGCCAGAGACGAGCGGACTGGTAGAATGAGTCAATGGGACGCTGGCTACAACTCTAAGGAAGCTAGTCACAGGGCGAACTTCTGCGTGGGGAACATACCTGAGTTTGGTGACATTTGCCTACAACATTAGTCATCATATGGCGACGGGAAAGACGCTGTTTGAATTATTATATGGAAGAAAGGTCGTGTTACTGCCGATTTTATATTTGGTAGTGGAACCTACTATGGGGATGAGTACCAAGCAATACCTGAACTGACTGATGAGTATCCTGATTGATATGCAATTGCAAGCATTCAATACACCCTTGAAGAAAAGGATACGAGCAAAATTAACGGATGACAAGAACTGACTAGCATTTGAAGAATATTAAATAGGGGAAAGAGTCTCCTATTGTGACATGCATGGTTTCAGATGAAGAAACATAATAGATGAATTGTGGTCAGTTCTGTTCAAAGTAAGCGCCAAGACAGCGACTGATGCTTACTTCATCAAGAATCTCTTGGATGGAAGAGTTGTAAATCGAGTCCACTCTAAGTATCTAAAGTATTGGATCGAGGAAAAAAAATAAAAGAGTTCCCAAAGGACTGATGAACCATTAAGTTGGTCATGTCCTGATGATTAGATCAAGTCTGAAAAAAGGACCTCTGAACCAATCTAGATAGTTAAGTCCGAAAAAAGACTTCTGAACCATGGAAAACTGGCAGGTTTAAGTACCCAGGGCCCAGTTTGGGGAAAAAAGTAAAAAGATGGACTGATAAACCAAAATAAGGTCAAGTCACATAGGAAAAAAGAAAAATAAAGATAAATAAATTGATAAAAGATATTGGAAAAATTACTATAAACTTCATAGATAAAAAGCTCATATATTTTTATAATTTTTATTTTTATTGATCATCCTTGGTATGGGGATGATTCTGCCTATGTTGCCTCTTGGGGGAGGGAGGATGGATTGCAGTAGGAATAAACATCCCATCAAAATCAATATGCAATTGGACGCTTGCGAGGGCGAGACCTACACAAAACCACGTTTGTTGAGCGGACGCTGAGCCCTGAGAAAAAGCAACTAGGGGAAGGGAAATTGAGATTTCAGAGGAAGCCAATTGTGAAACCCTGGAGCGGGGAGAAAAGCAGCAGTATAGGAAGAGAGAATTGGCAAATAATCCTGAGTAATCCTGATATGGCACCAGAGCCAGAAGATTAGTCCTAAGAGCCTGTCAATGGGCTTTATCAATGACACTGGACATGTGGGCCATCAACAAACATGGGATACTTGATGGGGTTGCCAAATTATGCCCCCTATCGATGCCATCAGTGTAAAATACCAATGGGAAGCTCCAGAGAAGAGATAGTTGTGTAGAGAGCAGATTGCATCCTGCAAGCGGTGACTACGGGCTTTGAGGAAGCTAAAGCTGAACAAACAGTGGAACCCAGGCGAGGCTGGAAGCTTCGTGAACCAACTTTGAAGAACTTGGCCTTCTAAATGAAGAGCATAAGTGGCAGTATCCCAATCCAGAAGGTTATCAAGATCAGGAGGATTCAGCATTAATGTCAACGCCTTGGTGACTTGTGCCCAGAGTTCAGCATAGGGGAGCTTGAAATTTATGCTGTTCCCGATTGAAAGCTCAGAAACCAGAACAGTGGGCTTGTAAAATTGACTGAGATGGAAGAGGAACTCAGGGAGCAAGTCTGACCCAGCCAGAAACAAACAATCCAGAGCAATCGGCATGATTACAGAGCATCTATTATTATGTTTGGAGAATCAGTAAAAGGTCCCAAATCTAGGAGGGTTTTGAAGTTTAACTTTGGAATTGACTGCAGAGGAAGAGTTGGCTGAGAGTTGTTCAAAATGATGGCCAGCCTGGTTTTAGAGGGATTAATTACCATTTCCGGTAATTCAATGGAAGGACTAGCCACTTGCGCCAGACTAGGCGTATGAGTCCTGGAAGGACCATAAAAGAGGTTCCTTTGAGCATCCTGACTCATCTGCTGGCAGAGATGAAAGTCTGTATCAGACAGACTAAAGAGGAGCTGCTGGTAGCAAGATTCGGAATTGGACATATGAGCTGGACAAAAGGGGGGATGTCAGACTTATATAGAAGTTGAATTTATGCACTCTATAATCCATTAGGCATCAATTTTGGGGAAATTAATCTCAAAATTAATGAGATAAGCTCTCCAAGGGAAGAATTAAGAATGACTTATGCAAAAGGTTATGGGCGAAATAACAAGAGCAAATAAGAAATAATTATTCTTAATTAAGCCACAAAATGAACATTGACAGCAAGAGTCTCCTGTCTATGATGATGAGAAAATCAGGAAATCAAGGACGCTGGACCAAGAATCCTGAATATGACAGCGGGTCATATACCCTGATGGGGGGGAAACTGGATCCCAGGACTAATATTGTCACAAGTAAATAAATCAGCCCGCCATGACAGAAGGTCATAGGAACCGCGCTCTGAGAAGGTGGTAGCTAGGAGGAAGAGGAAGAACGCCGTATGATGAAGGTCATTCTGAGTAGCGTTGAGTATTGACGAGTGTACTCTGCTTGAACCAATGAAGTATTTGACCAAGTGTCCAAAGCAGTGTTCTCATGCCCCGGTCCTTTCCTTTCTGGAAATCTAGGCAAGAGGGGGGATGTGTTGGGATTTTGCCCCTATTCCCAGCCTGCTAGATTACCTGGTATTGCTAGGGTAAAATTCCCTAAGGTGAAGTGAATTGGATATCAGTTGGCCTGAAATTTGGAGGAACTACATTTAGGGGATTTTGAGATATTCGCCTAGTCATATCTGTTGGGGATCAATCAGGATGAATACTTAAGATCTCATAGGGTGGATTGCCAACAAAATAGGGGCATCTAATAGTGATTAACTATCAGGTGTACTGATTGGGATAAATCAGGTTTCATCACTGAATGATTAGTAGTGAATAGCGAGTTGTGAGGCGAATGATGCCGCCTGCAACTAGCAAATCAATTGGTTGGTGAAGTGACCTGCCATAATGGGTAATAAGTTCCATTACCTAAGCAGGTCGCTAGCCAATTATGGTTGGTTCGCTTGGATCAAGAGGAAAACATTAGGGACACATTTTCCCACCCTTTCCATTTGAGGTCTCAAGGATGTCCAACAACGGAATCCTAGCCAGGATGGGGAAGACCATCGCTGTCAAGATGAGGAAGGGTAATTCAACAGCAACAGCTGCCTTTTTATTGAAGAGGTGTCAACTGAGAGTTAGACAGCCAAATCCCCTACTATATAATTCCCTAGGATTTACTATAATAAAAAAGTAGCTTTACAGAGTTTAGAGTTTAGAGTTATATTATCAATTCTGTGTATAGTTAGACTATCAGCTTATATTGTGTCATTCTATATCAAGGATATTAATGCAGAAGGCAATAATTGGAAGACTCTCATAGAGAAGAGTAAAGATCCGTGTGGGGATCTAGAGATTAAGGAACCACAATCAGGGATAGCTGCTGACTGTGTGTTGGGCCAAGAGAGACTGTCACCGTGGTATCTTAATGAAGATTGGGTGGACAACAAAAAGGGAACATATCTATATGATTACAAATTAAATAGTATTTTAATTGGAAATACTGGCCAAGCGTTGGCCAATAATAGTTCAATCTCAACTATAAATAATAGTCTCCATACTATTATCAATTAATACATTCTATACAATGCAACAAAGTGCATGGGAAATTGAACCTGTGCAGTAAAAAGGTTACTGAGTTGACAACTAATAATCAACCTAGAGTAAATTTTTGCAATAGGTGATCACCTTTTAAGAAACAGTTTACTTTAATCAGGGAGCTTAGTACTGATTTAAGTTGTACCTTAAGATACAGGAAATTGATTCCAAGTTTATAAAATGTAACCATCAAGCAGATCAATCCAGATCTGCATCAAGGCCATTAAGGGAGCGTTGATTTAACTTTTTATTTTATAATAATTCTTTTACTAAATGATTTTTCCTTAAAAAGTGACTCTTTGAGCCGGCTAACATGGCCTCTCATTTTGTCAGTTTTTGAATGATAAATTTACATATGTATTGAGTTTCTTGGATGACCACTTAAATGATGTGTGTTGTGCTGCTTCTACCTTACAGTAGTCTTCATCTTGGGTACATGACTGTTTATGTCTGCTACCCACTAAAGCTTTATCTTCTGGTTACTTTAATCTCACTAATTTTACACAAAAAGGTCAGAGTTTAGCTGGTCAGCCAGATCTTCCTCCTTCTGATGGGTAGATGATTTTGCTTCTAATTGTACAGAACGATGGGATAAAGGATGCAAAAAATGTGTACAGCTGTTAATTGAAAGGTAGTTATCCTGTTGTTGGGCTTCTGTGAATGCACCCAAGCCAATGTCAGTATTATGACAGTCAATGGTCTTCTGGACTTGGAGCATGGAAAGGCGATTTACTGTATATAACTTTATCCAGATGCTCTTATGTTAGAACCTCATGACCATATCATTGATGGTCATGTCATGTAATATATAGTAGTGGTCACACAACAGATTCTGAATTTATACTTTGTAATTCTAATTAGCTTCATTACCATTGGCAGTGGTAAGGCGATAAACATGAAAAAATGATAAGACATCCTGAAGCTGGTATGAGAGGTTAATGGGCTTAGTTCACAGCTATTATTTAGATAATTAGAGGAAAAGGCTTTACCTTAGGGCCTCCACCTCCTCAAGTAAGTAATACTGATGTGAGAAAAATCTATTGTTAAGTAGCCTTCATCCAAAGACTCATGGAAATATATGGAACCAAGATAAAGACGTAGAAGTTAAGGTCAGGTCTCATACTAGAAAAGTAGGTTCGCGGGGTTACAGAAAGTCCCCCTGTAGTGAGCATCACATTGTTAAAATCAATCCAGTGGCATCATATTTGAGATGCACAGTTTGGTATGATCACTATAATAAGAGTAGCTTTTTAAGTACAATGACCTTAAAAGCTAAATTAATTCTAAATTTATGAGAAACAAGTTTTTAAACAAATAATTGAGCATATCATATCTCTAGTACTAAGTAGTGGTTTAGAGCTCTCAGTTTGGAGTCTTAGTTGTGAGTAGTCTTTGAAGGCTACTATGAGATCAAAATCCTCTTTATATCTGGGAAAATTTTTAAATATATTTTACTCTAACTCCCAAAGTCTTAATGGTGCATCTTATTACTTCTAGAGCACTTAAGGATTTCTGGCCATTTACACAATATTCACTAAGTACATGGAGACAAGTGCATAGACCTTAAACATTTTTAACAAATGACAATCCGTCAAATACCAACAATAATGGGATAATTGGTTAAGGATACTATAAATACTAATGATTTATTATTGGCGGCGCTGAGGCAATGTAGTAATATAAAATAAGTGACTTGATTGTTCATGGCTTCTGGTGAGAGATAAACTAAGGCTAATTAAAGAGTTAGATTATACGTCACCATGGGTGGATAAAAATTAATTGTAACTTTTGATAAACTTAAAATTAGTGACAGTTACAATAAACCTAAAGAAACATCTGCTGTTGTGATCTGGAGTGCCAAAGTTAAAATAATAATTTATGGCAAGATAAAACTAGCATTAACGCACAATCAATTAACACATAAGTCTAATGATAATCTATAACTTTTACTTATATAACAAATTATATGTTCTCATTGTTGGCCAAACCCAACCTCAACATTCAAGTGGGGAGTAAACCCAAAAGGAAAAATCCCAACGGAGCCTTTTTAAAATTTTGACTGTGGGACAAAACTTTGTACAGGTTAGATAATTTCTGCATAGTTCAGAAACTTCATAGTTGAGATAGAATGAAAGCACAGGTTTTTTAAGATAGATTTTATGTTGAGTAATGTTCGTATAATGGCTGCAATTTTTGAGGGACGTCAGGGATATGGAAAATCAACAGATTGACATATTTTCTGTTTTTTTTCATCTTAACGAGCTTGATCCTGAAGAGGTAGGAAACCTTAGGTTTATAAATCTCACCCTTCTCTGGAATACCAAGCTTGTTTCAACATTTGGTTAGATGGGAAGAGTACAAGGGCAGAAAGCAAATTATATTTTATAAAATATGGAATTCATGTTGAAAATTTGAGAAGGCTTATTCTCAGAACTCAACTTGTTTTCTTCTCTAGTGGTAAACTTTAAAATATGGTAATTTTTGGGGTTAGCAAGGTGATTCTACATAATTGCGAGGAGGGTGAACCTTTTCATTAATTAAGAAGTTCAGATTATTGAAAGATAAATGCAAACCTTAATCAGGTGGCATTAGTTCAGCATATTTTTTCTAGTACTAGATGGTCCCATTAGTTCAGCATATCTTCAAAATACCACCAGAGTATTTAGAAATATGTATTTGGCACTTAACTAGTTGAATATTAATAAAACAATGAAACTTTAAACTTGGATTATCTATCTAAAATAATAGTCAGGCGATACTTTCTGATTTTAGATGTACCCAGTTCTATCATTTGGACCTCCTCAACTAAAGGGGTCATGTGATTAAGATTTTTGGTAAGCGTCCATCCGTAGTTCTTAAACCATCTTGATTTGGTTAATTAGGTTAATTATTTTCAAATCTTTTTAATTGACAGGAGAATCTTGATTTTTCTTAATAAAAAGCAAAAGATAAATGAAATTATGACTATATTTTAGTAAAGCTATTTTTTAGATTAGTGTAAATGTAGTCAAATAGGAAGTGAGCCAAGTCTTGAACAGAAAATAAGCTGACTAATTGATCCATAATCAAGTTTATTTGTACTAGTGGTACAACAACACATTTAAATTCTGCAGGGTCCCAATAAATGTCAAAGTTTCACATTTTAAGCTAAATATAATGATTATTTCTTACAAAGACACAAACATTTATACCAGAAGCATATACCTACTCAAATTATATTATCTAAAACCTTTAATAAAAAATCACACTGCATTATATTTTGACTAGTAAAAATTTGCCAAAGGTGTGTTTTTACACAGCTATTAAAGTTATGATAGGAAGATCTCTGAGCTATGGATACTGATAATCTTGAAGCCTCAAAAGAACTAGTCACAAACTTGGATTATAGCTCAGGTTGCTCTGTCAGGTGCTTCCAAGGCTACCTGGTATGATTTACCTTCACAAAGATAACTAAATTTAGTGATAACTTCTCCTTTGGATAATTGCATAAGTGCAACCAAATGGGTATATTCTGATAAATTAATTAAGTCCTATCCCTAGAACAAGTGAGTTGCTATAAAAACTTATAATAAATATTTTTCTTACACCTTTAAAAAATACAATCTGTATGATAACTAGCTAAAGTGGGAAAATTTGTAGAAGCTTTAGCTGATGAAAAATTACATTATGTAGGATGTACAAAATATCCTTTACTTCAGAGTCACTCATTAACGTTATTACTCATATCTATCAGCAATCCTCTTAGCTACTTAAGTGTGGTTTTTTCAAACATATTATAATCTCTGCAATTTTCAAACCCTGTCTTCTAATATCAGATGAAACGTCTAAGGGTACACATCTGTAGAATCAGAATACTTTGGTCTTACCCAGAAGATCCATTATTACTTTCTGAGTTATATTAAGATTACACCACTTTTGGTCAAGATAATGAGAAGCCATACTTGGCAATTGGAGGGTGTTGACGAATGCAAGGCCAACTCATAAGAACTGACAATTGTGTTAGAGGTTATCTAAAAATGATGTATCTTAGCATTTCTCAAATGGTTCTACCTCAATTAAACAATGAAGAAATAATAAGGAACTGATCTAACTTAACAAACTTATAAAACAACAAAGAATCCAAACTGCTTTAGTTTCTATCATAATTAAATAGATAACCAACTTAAGTGATTATTAATTATATCTTTGGTACAAGAAAAATAAATTCAAAAAGTATTACCTGTACATGAAGGCCCATATGGGACCCTCATGGTTGAGAGAATCTCCTGAACCATCTGGGCTTCTGGACCCCTGAGCAATACAGACCTCCAGGTCCACCTGGTCCTCTTAGCATACTCTCTTCTGATGAACGCCTCCAAGGAGGTGATACATATCCTGATTGTCATATTGTATTAAGAACTAAAACGATAATGGATCACTGTGGCTTAGTATAGTTGGATGAGTCTTGTAGGAAAATAATGGATTTAAATAGACTCTTAAAAGTTCTTTTCAATGATCTGCTAATATTTAACAAATGTGCACAGACATTTTTACTAGCCAAAATTCTCATCAATATGATATAGATGACAAAACTGATCAAATTGTTTCATGAATATAAAACCTAGAAAACTAAACATGCGAGAAACTATTGAAGATTGATATTTAATTTGAAGAGAATAGCTAAATTTAACAGGCTATAGCAAACAGGGCGTCTTTCAGCCATGTGAATCAATTGTGTAAAAGTATTCAATAGTATCTTATTCTTCATTAGCAACATGATGCCAATTTATACAAGCTGAAATATCTGAGATTGAACCCTAAACATCGAATGACCTACTACCCATCTGTGCATGTGCTTTCCACTCCTGTTAAAAGCGTGTTTGTAATGCTCCAGTTCCAGTAGATGTGAGGGGCGAGGGTCCACACCAATGCTATGAAACCACTGTTAAATAAAGGGTAAACAAAGCACCACTCATAAGGGCGTTACATAAAAGAGCTTAAGTAAGGACGTCATGCTATTGGTTTGTTTTGGACATCTTGGAGGTCAGCAAACAGGACTAAATAAATGCACATATACAAAAATAAAACGAACAGGTTTTTATTAAACAAGATGACCAACGCGTAAAATTGGTCTTTTGGAAACATAATTAAAAACTGGAAGGGAGTTGTCAATTGGTAGAAGCAGTGAGAAGCCGAAGAGAGACAGTAGGCGCATGCAACTATTGGCCAGGGCTGCAACTTTAGATTGTCCAAACTTGTGTTATAGATTGTAAATTGAGTTATTCCAACTTAGCAATATTATAAATATAGCTGGTTTTAATCCATGTTCCATAGGTATCCGTAACTAACTTTAGAGTTGAGAACATAACTGATGCATTTTAACGCCCAGGCTGTAATGCTGGCAGAACATCACGCAAATCCTCAGGACCAACCTTAGCATACCTCACCTGTACCCAGCGTTGGTCAGGGTAAGTTTAAGTCAGGAAGGCCTAGCAACTAACCTTTTTGGCCTCCTGATGTCCAGCTTTGTACTTTCAGTCTGTGCCCTCAATTATGTCATGTAGCCATGACAACTTCCATGTCTAGTTTTAAGCCTATGCCAAGGTATAGTATGTCTTGCATAGAGAAAATTTCTAAACATTCATATTTAAACAAAAGAGACATGATAATAAACCTTCACTGACATTTATTGGTCCAGCATATACAACCCTGTCTTAAAAGCGCTGCCTGAGAGGTAAGACGTCTAAATTTAAGTAAATTACTACCTCTGGGACAAGTGAGGGCAGCCTTATAAATAGATTTGAAAAAAATCTAGCCCTGTCTAATAGAAAACAAGCTTTATGTGCATATAGTTAAATAGAGAAAAACTGTATATAGATTATGCTAACCATTTCTGTTAATAAGCCTTGGCGTTCTGTGATCTTATTATGTAAGTTTATGAAATAGCCGCCATAGTATCAGGGTTCTATATAAATGAAAGCTCATGGTGCACTTTTAGGGGTAAAAAGCATTTTAACTTAATTGTAATATCAAAAAAGCTATATTAAACTTTTTAATGCAGAGGCGCGTCAGATATCCTCAAAAAGTAATTCTTGAACCCTTATTAATGCCATTTGTTGGAACCAAGATCTAAGGCTGACGCAATTCCTGTTCTTCTCTTGGGTACCCTAATCACTAAGAGAAGCAATGTTGGAATAATCAACTTGTGAGGCATTTTAAAAAAGTTATCACCTTAGGGTGTAAGGCTTTCTACTTGAACAATTCTAATATTCTATAACTTTATCCCAAGAGTCAAAGAAGAATAAATTATTAGTGGCATTAGCTCTAAAAAGGTACCCCAGTGTAAAAAATGGACTCACTACCACCACTACCTCCCCAAGTTCAATTCCAGTAGATGAACTTTGGGTAGGGGCGATTATGACTGTGTTGGTATTGCACACCAATGCCCCAAACTGAGATAGCGTATAGCAAAGGCGGTCCATTGAGTTCATGGCCTAGCATATGCCATAAATGGAGGTTTACCAGGTTTTATCCTCTTTTCCATTTCTTTGATTCCTTTAATTGGGCAGTATCATCCCCAGGATGAACCACCTCAAATAAAATAAAAAATATTAAATAACTTAAAGAAAGCTTTTCTAGCTGTTCCTTTAAATGGAAATAAAGAATTAGTTTCATCTTACTCATCTTCTTTAAAGCAACCCTAAATTGCTTCTTGAGCTTTTTATAATACTATCATAATTTAATCCTACATCTCAGCTCCAAGATCACCAGTATAGAAGTAATGATGCACAAAGGGAAAGTGGTTACTTTTTTAGATATTGGCTCGCCAACTAACATATAATCTCCTATAGCCTTATAAAAAGTTATAAGATTGGTCATGATCTCAATCATACCTTGGATTATAAGACAGCTGTAGCCTCCTTCACTAGGTCTCTTGGATTCTATTCTTCATTACAAATATTGCTTGAAAACCTAGTATCTTCCTCTACAACTATAAAACAATGATAGCTATGACCTTCTCATAAGCACTTATTTCCTTGATAGTTTGACAAAAATAGTAGCAAGGTTCAATAG
Organism: Massospora cicadina; assembly: GCA_022478985.1. Lineage (NCBI taxonomy): Eukaryota > Fungi > Entomophthoromycota > Entomophthoromycetes > Entomophthorales > Entomophthoraceae > Massospora > Massospora cicadina. The sequence goes on from JAKSZP010013140.1 coordinate 267,132, forward strand.
CTACTATCTTTGGTAAACGTCTCACTTATAGTACAAAGACTGGCAAATTAAAAAGGTTAAAATAAACCTTAAACTTAAATAATCTAGTAATTAAAGTCTATTGAGTGATTTACAATGGTATATGGCTCTAAAATTATTTGCATCTACCTTCAGTTGATGCTAATGGAGGAATGCCACTATATGCCATTAAAAAGGTTGACAATCTTCCAAAATTCTCAAATTAGCGGAGGCAGAGAATTAAATTAAAAAATCCACAATCTACATAATGGAGATCGTTGGGCAGGTTTTACCTTAATTTAGGAGAGAATATTGCGTCCTGAGGTACTTTATTCAGTATACCAAGTGTCCATCTCAATTCTTTTAGCTAAAATCACTGATCAATCCAAGATTATAAGTAGGAACCAGCCCATAGCTTACCTTGAACCTTAATTTTCATTATAGTGAAAGTTTATGGTTGTTTAATCCTATCTGAATTTGCCCTAGTTAACCAACCATTGTTGCTTTGGTAGAAGTAAACTTTGGAGATGCGCATACTTTTAAACGGAATCAAATGGCGTACTCTAAAATTTATGACTATGCTGAAAGTTTTCATAAGTCTCTGATATTTTTGTAATGATGGAGTACGTCCATTGTATGACCTAAAATTTGCAATGCAAAACCTATCTGAGCTAGACAATACCAATAATATAAGGTTGGAGAAGCCCAATCAATTATGAATTAAGACTTATTGAAAGCTGGACTATCAAAACCTTTTTTAGTCCTTGGACCTTGCCACTGCTCCTGGTATGAAAGAAGTATGTGGGCCATTATGTAGTGAAGAAATACCATCAGCTAAATGCAATAACATGAAAGTACAGCTACCCACCTTATATATAATGACGCCTTCTTCTGACTCTTAGAAAGATTACAACTCGTTTCTGCCATAGTTTTTAGCAGCTACTGGAAAATCAAACTTGCCCCTAAGGATATGGATAATGTTACTTTGACATCAAGTTAGTATTATTAAAGCTGACTCATATGCCCCAATGTTATGCATAACCTCTACAAACTTTTAGTGGGCTGTGGATGGCTTTTTAATGAACCTCAAAATGTACTACGTAATGGTCTATATAAATATTTTAGTTTTCTCTAATACTTTCAATGAGCACCTAAGACGTTCAAATTGTATTTTTAAAAACTAAATGGCTCAAAAAATGCTTAAGCCTTCATGTTTTTATAAATTTAACCAGATTATGCTTTCACTAATATGTTTCAACATTCTGAATTACTAGATTGGTCAATTGGCTCTTATTATATAATTTTAGTTTTGATGACTTCATAATTCAAAAGATATTTGGTATCTTTGTAAATATGTCTAATGCTCAAAAATCGTGTCTAAATTTGGAGCACCTTTTGAGATTGGTTTAGGAAGTTCCAACTTGCTATAAATTCAATTGATGAATAATGGCTATGCCAACGACTAGAGTATTTCAAAAGTACAATGACAATCAATGCCAATGACTATAGTCACTTTAATTGCTATGCCATTATTAAAAAATTAAACGAGGTGGGCCAACCTTAGGACAAATATACCATGCCGAGTTTTTAGCCTGTGCTAGTTTTGAACCTATTTTTAATCAAAACCTGACCCAGATTAAAGCAGGAACCACCCCGATATGCTACCACCCCTCTGCTATGACATTATTAATTCAATTTAGAAACCCTTTAGATTAACTCCTGGATCTAGTAAACAATTATGTTAAAAATGAATTGATTGCTTTCTGAGGATAGACGTAAAGCTTAAAATTTATACTATCTATGTGAGGTAAATTATTATTCTAAAATTACTATTCATTACATATGAAGGTGGCACTATATAAAGGGGAGGATACCCAAGTGGTAGAGTAGGGACCTCTACCGCTGCCTCCCCGAGTTCGATTCCGGTACTGGAACTTTGGGTAGGGGACAATTATGGCTGTGTTGGCATTGCGCACCAATGCCCCGAACTGAGATAGCGAATAGCAAAGGCGGTCCATGGAGTTCCTGTCCTATCATATGCCGCGCGTGGAGGTTTGCCGGATTTTATCCTCCTTTCCCATCCATTCGATTTCCCTTAATCGGTGCAGTATCATCCCCAGGCGGCCCACCTCGAATAAAATAAAAGGTGACACTATATTACCATATGTCACTTTAAAACCATGATTATCATCCTAACTAGGTATACTGGTTTAAAATATTTTCTGTTCTAATTTTTTATTATAACAAATTTATTTTAATCAGGTTGTTAGGCAACAAGTGCCTAAAAATTTTCTTACCTGCTGTTTAGTTATTGTCAGCCACAAATTATGACTTAGATTCTCTTGTCTTCACACAGTGAAGCACTTTATAATTTAACCCTTATGAACCTGTTCAAATAAGCCACTTTTTACAAAAGAGTTGCTCACTATAGGGTGACATCTGAGCTGAGTTTAATTAAAATTGAGCAAACACCAAAGAGTGGAGAGTCAAAAGTCAAGGGTATAAGTGGCCAATTTGAGGTGGGTTAGCATAAGGATCCAGATAATGTGGAATAATGTACATTGTTGTGAAAAAAAGCTGTTACAATATAAAGAAACCAACGGAGAGGATACAAGGGAAAAATGAAGATGTAAAATAAAAACTAAAGTAATTACTTCAGTTTCTGTACACTGACACTATTGACAGGTTTGCAGCGTGTTTGCTCAACTAAAAATCAGGATTAAAGGAAGAAAAAAGGTTCTAAGCACTATTTTGAATTGTCACCTGCTTTAAAAAATTTCTTGCATAGTGCAGGATAACACAAATATTACCTTTATGATTACATATGGCTGAAACTCAAATTAAGCTACTAGTGTAAGACAGACAACAGACAATAATTGCCAATATGGTTTGTAGATTCGCAAAAAAATTATCATTTTTACAATTTGGTCACACACATCATTGACTCTTTTCAAAATATGAAACAGTCTCATCAACATTACAAATTTAAGGCCTTAAAAAATCCTTCTTCCCTATATCTTATATGACTGCTCCTGTTTCCACTTTTCTTAGCAGTTTCTACATCAAAAAATTAGGCTCTTCTGAAGAGAAGTCACTTAAATAAGCAGCCAAAATGGCTCATTTTACTACATGTAATCTTCAAACAAAATTCGTTTTTCCATATTTTCCTCTAAATTTCTCATATTCAAATTCTCTTTATTTTTAAAGTTCACATAAGATCAATTAATTTTACTGTGAAATTTAATTTTTTTCTACCAATATATGCTCTATCCTTTATAATTTTCTAATTATTCCCTCTTCATTTTTTTGTTTCCTGTACCAGTCAAATTCTAGGACGCCATTGATTGAGCATATACCAATTAGGAAAACTATAACAAAAATATGGCTTGATAAGAAAGTAGCCAATCATGGCGTGTCTCATCAATTATACCTCAAACCCAACCATTGCATCCATTTTACAATTCTAAACTTTCATCTTAAACACAGTGATAATTTCTGTAACCCAAGTTTGCGGATGCTTTTCTCAAGAATAGCGCAGAAATTTCTAAGATTCCTTTCCTCATAAAATACTAATGCTTTCACTTGTTAGGATATTTGTCTACCTTGTTTTTCCTTCCCAGACCTTTTACAAATTCTCTATACCTTTAATCTTAGTAAACCATCTATTAAAGAGATTTAAGCACCATGGTTTACATTGTGGCCAAAATGTTCACACTGAAATAATAACCCTCTGTACAACAGAGGGCATAGGGGCCATATTAATCCTTGTTACTTGGTGCATCGTGTGGTTCTATGGAACTATGAAGTGCACACCAATGTAAACTAGGATCTTCTGCGCCTCAAATAATATCCAGTATAGGTTAAGTTTTCTGCTGCAGTACAGCGCAGACCTTTTGATGTCACTATTCCTGTCTGCAGAGACCCTTTCCCATATTGGTATTCTGTTTTTTTGGGTCACTTATCTCCTAGTGTGATTCCTTTGACCACCTTCTGTGAGCTATCACTTTACATGCGCTAAATGTAATTATGAGAATGCAATTTCCCTGGTCTCAAACATGTACTTTAGATTCCTATATCCATTGCCTAGTGTAGGAATCCAGCTTATTTATGCTTGCTTGGTGCTACACCGCTGGATCCCACAAATGATTAGAATAAAATATAAAATAGAAAACTACAAAACTGGTTTTTATGATTTTTTATGGGCGCGGGGGTAAGAACGAGAAAGGATCCCTTTCCAAATTTCAACAATTAGTAAAGTATACTATTCTTGAAGGTTGGAGGGATTTGGGGATAGATTTGGAATAGCTTCGATGCTTTCCAATTTGGATATTATGGGGGTCAATCCTATCAGATCATGGGGGAAAGTTAGTTAATTTTGTAAAATGAACGTTGGGGTTTTGGGCAGAATATACCCATGCGGCAGGGTTTTGATGTACCCCAACTAATCACTGCTTGTGAAATTATTCTCACCTTGGGGGCCTGCTGCCATGCCTATAAAAGGGGTGGCCCCCGCGCAGGTGTGGTGAAGGACTTGGTGCTGGTTATGGGGAATACTTTCTGCTGGTTTCCCCAAAGTACATCATGCAATCAGTGAAATCCTATCATTTGATTTTAATGAAAGTGCCCATGCGGGTTTCAAACTGGTGACCCTGGTTTACAGGGTTCCACCAAGAATCAGCCAGGATCTTTTGGCTGATTTCGTTAACATTTTCATTTAAATTACTCCTAATATCTTCAGAAAATTGCAAATGGCTGAAACTTCCCTTTTTTGGTGGAACTCAACCTAGTACATTCTTATTTTCAAGCTGCAAAAGCAAATGTCTACACCACCCCCTCAAGAGTGTTGGGGGGCAAGTAGGGTCAGAGGAAACGGCCATGAACGTGATTAATGGTATTACCAGTAGCTAGTGACATAATAGAATATTTATTTCCTCTCTTGTATGTGATAGTGAAGGGACCCTCCCAAGTTGTTTCAAGCTTACAGCTTCTAGGTGTGATGTGGGTATGGTAATATAATACCATGTCAGACACTTGGTATGTAAGCAGGGGCTTTCTGAGCTCATTTGTAAGCTGGTCTTCTTTTGTCACCGTTTTTGCTAGATTAGACATTGCCTCTGATTGAAGCTGGATGATATGTTGAGCCAATCATCTCATAACTTTCTCAGCCTCCTCAACTCTAGAGGAGAATACATCCAGCTAGGAGAGAAGGTATCCCTGGTTCTCTCCCATACAAGACATGGAATGGGGACACCTTCAATACCCGGTGATAACTAATCTGGTAGGCCATGAGGGCAATGGGTAAGTATTGATCCCAGTGAAGGAGATCTGAAGAGGCCATTTTTCATAGAATGGATACCAGGGTACTATTTGCTCTTTCCACAGTTCCGTTGGTGGAGGGATTGTATGGATCCAAGAAAAGTTGTTGTTCTCCCATAGAGGTGGCAGAATTTTTACTACTCTAGAGGTGAAGTTCTTCCCATTGTTGCAGAGTAGTACTTGAGGGCATCAACGTTGGGAAAAAATGTTTTGATGTAAAAAGGTGGCTGTGGCCTTGGCCGTTTGAGCAGGAAGAGCCACAGCTTCCACCCATTTAGTGAAATAATCAACAGCTACTAGTATAAATTTGTTCCCACTAGTAGTCTGAGGAAGGGGACCTATTACATCCAAACTGATAGTGTGGAACGGTTGTTGAGGGGTAGTGGGTTGATACTGGTATTGAGTCTTGAAACAGGATTGCTTCTTACATGTAAAGTCAAGCTTCCAAGACATCAAAAATCGCTTCCATCATTCCATCTCAATAGTACAGTCTTTAATCCACTCATATGTTTTCTTTGCCCCTCCATGACCTAGGGTGGAGTAGCTTCTAGGATAACGGGTACTCGTTCTGAGGGCCAAAAGGTAGGCTTCCACTTTGCCCCACTTGTTTGTACAACTTCCCATCCTCCACTTTTGTGTTGCAGAATTGACAAGCTAGCATCTTCTGGACAGGCTCATCTTCATCCTCCCATTCATTTGGGGTCATTAGAAGATCGTGTAACCTTTCCGCCTCACTGTTATCTAAGTAGAGGACAGGCAGTCAGGTCAACCTATCAACATTTAAGTGACAGGTTCCAGCACAGTGTTTGATTTTCATATCATAAGGCTAAAGCTTTAGAGCCCAGCGAGCTAGCCAACCAGTAGAATCCTTCATGTTTTGCAACCACTTTAGTGATTCGTGGTACACAACTACAGTGAAAGTGGTCCCATATAGAAAAGGGCGTTAGTGCTTGACAGCTAACAGAACAGCAAGGCACTCTTTCTCTGTTACAATGTAGTTGCGTTCCGCCTTTGAAAGCATATTGCTAAAATAGGAAACAGGATGATCTATACCATGTTCATTGAGTTGGGCTAGAATGGCCCCAACAGCTTAGTCTGAGGCATCAGTGAATAAGATGAAGGGTTTATTATAATCAGGATGCCGCAGTATAGGACGTTGTTGTAGCAGTTGCTTCATTGTTTTAAAAGAGGCCATTTGTTCTGCACCCCAGTAAAAAGGGTATTATTGGTTAGTAGCCAGACAAGGGGCTCACTGAGTTGAGCGAACTTAGGGATGAACTTATGGTAATACCCCATCATCCCTAGAAATACATGAATATCTCATGGATTTTTAGGGAGCGGCATTTTTGAGATGGCTTCAACTTTGTCCTGCATGGGCTATATACCTTCTTGTGAAATGGAGTGGCCGAGGAAATCCAATTTTCTTTGGAAGAAGGTATACTTTGAGGGCTTCAACTTTATATTAGACTGACGTAACTGTTGGAACACCTCCTTCAGGTGATCAAGATGTTCATTAAAGGTTTTGAGAACACCGTAATGTCATCAAGATAGACTATGATACAAGTCAACTTGAGGTCTTGAAAGTTGTGATCCATTGCACGCTGGAAAGAGCAGGTGCGTTGCACAACCCTTGGTGTAATCGTGTGGGTTGGAAGGGACCTTTACTACAAATAAGAGCACATTTCTCCTGATCTTAAGGAGAAAGGTCTATCTGCCAATAGCCACTGGCCAAGTCCATGGCAGAGAAGAAGTTAGAGCCAGAGAGTTGGTCCAGGGCGTCATCAATGCAACGGATAGGATAGCTATCCTTTTTAGTGAGTCTATTTAACCTACGGTAATCCATGACTATATGATGACCTCCATTTTTCTTTTTAATTAATAAGAGAGGTGAAGACCAAGGGCTTTGTGAAGGAACAAATAACCCCGCGTCTAATAACTGCTGGAGCTCCGTCCTCATCTGTTGTTCCTCCACCTTTAATTTACAATAAAGTTTGGACCTTATAGGCCAGGCATCACCTACATCAATGGAGATGGCTTCCAGCCCTTCATGTGGCCATAGTCAGTTTCCAATTTGGAGAATATGTCACTGTATTCGTCTAACAAAGCATGAAATTTCTCCAACTCCTCTGGGGTCAACTTATCCAAAATATGAACATTGGGAAAGGTGCACACCATGTTTTCCATGGGTAAGCCCAAATCTGACATAGAGCCAACGGAGTGGATATGTTCAATGTCCTCTACTGGGAGTAGGAAACCTCTACCAATCTCCAGGTGTTTCCATATATTCATATCTTTTCCGGTGAGGTTTCCTAAAAGAAGGTTAATAGGCCTCTGATAGGCTGGGTCTAGTATCCCAGGCAAGACACGAGGCTCCAAGGGTCTAACACCCTCAATACTTATGAGGTGCAATAAACAATGATGGGGGATTTGTAGAGTGGTTTAAGTGCCAATCATTCTTTGTTCCCCAGGCTTTATCAAGACCTCATCTGGCACATAAAAAGGGATGTCATCCTCGGCATCCACTGATCAGGTACTTTCTTTGTATTGCGACCAGACGTGGAATATGTCAAGGTTATGGCTAAAAAAGATATTCAACCAGGCAAGAGTATTCGTGCTTGCTGGGTTCTTTATTGGATAAGACTAAAGGAATTTCGTAGTTGAGTAACCAGAGGACCCCTTTCTTTAGGTTGATTATTCCCTCATACTCAATCATAAACTGAGTGCTGATGAGCATATCATATGCAGTATTGTTTAAAGCCACAGCAGGGGCTGATAGGATAAGCTTCCCAAATCGAATGGGAAGGGAAGAGTATGCGCCAATAGCACGGGTATTGTTGGGACCAGAGGTTCCAAACTCTTGCGTGTACTCTAAATCAGGCGCTAGCTTTATCTTTGTGATAAGCTTAGTGGAGTCACGTTGACTGGGGAGCCAGTGTCCAGGATGGCCAGTATTTGGATCTTTTAAATGGCCACTTTAACCTTAGTGAGCGTTCCTCCAAATTTAGGTGATAAAGCTAAGACCTCCTTGATCTGAAAGGTGGAGGTTAGCTTTTTAGCGGTCTCAGGGTATTTATCCATGGTGGATTTTATGGGATGAACCCGCTGAAGAGGGCGAATCAATGCAGCTAAAAATTGGTCACCATCATTGGCAGTGTCAATAATTTTCGGGCACCCTAGAATTTGGCTGAGGTAAGTTTCCTCAGGTATGGTAGACTCGTCTACTCCTCCAGCGCTCAAATGATCAGGCACTTCTACTTCCGCAAGAGCTTCCAATATGTAATAACCAACGTCATCATAACCCCCCTCAGATTCCTCCCCATGGGTGTTCACAACAATGGGCAAGGCCGCGATGGAGGTAGGTGAGATGAACACAGAAGATTGGGTAGCCATAGAGCGTGCATTTACCAGCTTAGCTGGAGAGGTAGGCACATCAGCTTTAGTGAGCTTGTGAGGCCATATGGTTGTTACAACCTTACAAGGCGTTGATTCAGAAGAAGGAGTGATAACCTTGTTAAGTTGTACTGGGGGAAGCAGGTTTTGTAGGGAGGATATGCACAGATGAACGCACTCCCAACTGCTCAACAAGCGGTAGCTCCTCAATGGTGGGAGCTGGAGATTTCACCTCGGCATCATTGGAGTTATCCCATAATTAGTATTTGGCCACTTCTAACAAAGCTTCCTTAATGTCACGAATATTTTTAAAGTGATGTTTCACTGAGATGATGTCTCTGGCTAGAGAGGGTCGAGAGGCTAGCCCAGTTAACAGGGTGACGATGGCATCATCAAGGGTAAGCATGTTAGAGGTGGTCAACCTTTGCACAGTGAGGTAAAAGCGTTCAGCAAAGGAATGGTTGATTCACCATCAATCATAATAAGGCGCATAAAGGCCTGTTTTTCCATGTGTAGACTCTATTGTGATCTGAATTCATCCAGAAGAGCCTCTTTCACCTCTGCCCAAGTTTATGAAGGGTTCAGATTAGGGACTATCATCTCTTGCGCTAGATGACTCAAACAATAAAGGATGTGGCGAACTTTTTGCTTGTCTGAGGTGCAATCCATAGCGGCTTCATAAACGTACAGGAAGGTAGCAATCTCCCTTTCCCAGAGACAAACTTTTCTTTAAAGGGAAGTTTGTAAAGATGCTGTTCAAGCTCCTTAAGGCGGACCAAAGCATTGGCTAGTTTCTTTTCAAAAACAACTACTTTTGGCATACAGGGGTTTCCTGTAGTGAGCACCATTTTGTAGGAATCCAGCTTAGTTACGCTCACTTGGTGCTACGCCGCTGGATCCCACAAAGAATTTTAGTAAAATATAAAATAAAAATTTATAAATTGGTTTTTATGATTTTTTGTATGAGCGTGGGGGTAAAAATTAGAAATAGTCCCTTTCTGACTTTCAACGATTAGTATTTATACTTTTTTAAAGGTTGGAGGGATCTGGGTATAGATTTGGAATAGCTTTATTGCTTTCCAATTTAGGTGATATAGGGGTCAATCCTATCAGATAGTGGGGGAAAGTTAGTTAATTTTGGTAAATGGACGTTGGGGTTTTGGGGAAGAATATACCCATGCAGCAGGGTTTTGATGTACCCCAACCAATAACCGCTCATGAAATTATTCTCACCTTGGGGGCCTGCGGCCACGCCTATAAAAAGGGGTGGCCCCGTGCAGGTGTGGTGAAGGACTTGGTGCTGGTTGGGGGGTACCTTCTACTGGTTTCCCAAAGTACATCATGCGATCAATGAAATCCTATCATTTGATTTTAATAAAAGCCCATGCAGGTTTCAAACTGGTGTTACCTCAGTTTACAGGGTTCCACCAAGAATTGGCCAGGGTCTTTTGGCCAATTTCGTCGACATTTTCAGATACATTACTCCTAATAGCCTCAGAAAATCACAAATGGCCGACATTTCCTTTTTTGGTGGAACTCAACCTAGGAAATTCTTATTTTTAAGCTGAAAAGGCAAATGTCTGACACCTAGGATTAAATGGTAAGGTTCTGAAATGTCCCTTAATTGAGTTTACCCTTGCCACTCATGAAGCCCTTGTACTCTCCCTCATTATATGTTAACAATTGCTTTAAATCTTTTACCAAAAGTGGTGCAGCTAACCTTCTTCCCACAGCATATCAACTTCCAGAGCCATTCTATCGCTTGCTAGGCATCATACCACCATGTCTTTCCCTCCCTTTTTATCACCCTTAGTCCAAAGCTTGCTCAGATCCCTCAGTTTAACACCTGGTTCACAAGTGTAAGATTTTAGTATGCCCACAACATCCAGCTTTGTTAAATAAAAGAATATCTGCTTTATCTACTAGGAGTCAAAAACCTTTAGTTCATGTGGGAGTTATTATTATATGATTACTAATGCTTGGTTCTATTCCTAAACAAATATTAACAAATCCACTGGGATTAGATTTTGTTAAATTACTAGTATACTACTGGCGAAAATTCCCAACAATTAAAAAGTTGTGTAATTATTTATTTAACCAAAAAAATATATAATCTTATATGAATAAATTAAAGTTTGTAATTGCTTTATTAAGGGTTTATATAACTGCTTGGCGTTGGCAATGCTTTTGTTGACAGCAACTTGCAGGTTAGGTTAAAAGGCAACGTGACCTGCTAATAATGGGTAAGGTTCCATTACTTAATCAGTTTTCTATATTAAAGGGTTTATTCTCTGTGGTTGGATGAGGGCGTTGGGACATGCTGCAACCAAATCTAACCCATGGTGGATCATAAACTAGTTATCAGAGGATAGCAACGAGGTGAATGAATGAGCTAATGCCTCATTCATCTTTGGTGTGATTCGTGGAGGGTTGATTTATTAGTGATGGTTGCCGTTACAATTGGGGCGCCAAGAGAAGAGTTGGGCGCCAGATTCCCCTGTATATATTCCTTTTTTTATTAAATAAAGTAGATAGAATAAGAGTTTAAAAATAATATAGATACTTATACTGTTATACATTTGTGTATTTTTTACTCTTGGGATTAGAGTTAGAGGACAATGATTTTTTTCTAAATATATATTATTTTTAAAGGCTCCCCGGCTCCTGTTAAGAGATTAAGGTAGAAGTCCCTAGTTCCTAAAACTACTGATACTAGGCTAATATTCAGTGCAAGGATAATAAAGTATCTTCATAGTGAGTTGAAGAAAGATTACTAGTACCTGTCCACGAGGAAAAACCTGAGCAAATTTAATATCTTTTTTGTGAAAATCTTAGCTGCATACTAGTCTTCATACTAGTATCTTCTACCCACACTTATCAATATATGTAAAATCAACGAGCTGTTAATTGTACATTAGAACCTGTGCATTAGACTTGAAAGGTTACAACATAGAAGGGTAATTACTCTTCCAATGCCCTCTTAATTCGATAAGCCATCACAACGTCACTGTACCCCACCTAAGAAAGATCAATATATAGAGTGGAGACCCAAAAGCCTAACATTGTTGTGTTTTTAAGTAAAAGAAAGGTTTAAAAGGTTTCCAAGGCTTCTACACTCATTCTTATATGACTGCACTGTTTTCTCTTTACCTAGTTGATGTCCATATAGAGGATTAGGCTCTTATGCAAAGAAATCCCTCAGATACGCCGCCAATATGCTCATTTTACTCCAAATAAGCCCCCCATACCACTACCCTTTTTCCCAAAGATATCCTTCCAATTTCATATTCCATAAGAACTTTGTTTTATCGTTCATGCTAATTTCAAATGATTTTATTATATTTTCAACTATGTACTACAATTTTGACTCTCCAATTAAATACTCTCTCCAATAATTCCCTTATTAACTTTTTTTCTAAGATGATCAGAAGCTGGGCCGCTATGTGTGAAGCTCAGCTTTTGTGGAAAAATTTAAGAATTTTCTTAACTTTTTAGCGTGCAGCCAACTATGGCATAACCATAGTCACTCTTACCTCCCAAACTATTACTACCATTTAATGATTTTGACTTTTCCTCCCAAGTGTAAACTACAAAGAACATGCAACCAAGTAAGAGGATGCAGCACTTAATAACAGCGCGATAACACCCCAAATCAATTACTTTTTTTATGGCTAGTACCCTCACAAGTGAGGGCGCTGGTCGTTTTACAAGTTTTTTCAACCCCATTCTGGTATCCTCCTACAGGAAAGTGATAACTACAACACTCAAGGTTACTGTCTAATTAGATAAGGCTGACTAATCTTTTAATCCACAAAATAATATATTATTACACTGTCTAATCCTTTCTTCAATTAAGTTTCCAAGGGGTTTATTTAAGGAAGTTTGGCGATGAACTCTACAGTTGTACCTCATTTTAAGCGGCCTTCATTACTTATAAACTTAATCATAAAGGATAATATCATTGATACATAATAATTCATTTATTTATCCTTCTAATTGGCATCCTTGTCAACTAGATTTTGATCCTTCTAGGATGGCTTCCAAGTAAGCGCGTTTAAATGCATTTGTCCAGCCCCAATAACTAGCCTTTTATGAGTTATTGACCATGCTTAGGTGATGTATTAAAAAGTATATCTTTAACTTGTGGGGCGCGTTGCCCAGCAATCTACAAAATACTGTCAAGGTAGATGTTACAATGATTTGGTAACTTCAAGCACCCCTTATTAGTCAGCATCTTTAACTAATTGAGTTCTCATTAGAATGTTAATTACTGACTACATAGCTCCTAACCTAGTTCACCTACAAAGATTACCCTAATTGTTTTCACCTATACATAAATAATCATAAACATTGGATCAGATCCTGAATATAAACTAACTAATATTTTATAGACAATTACTTTTAAACAATAATCGTTGATAAGACAGATATCAACCAAGTATGGTGAATTGTTGAAGCTTAATAAAGTGGTCATTGAAAATTGAGCATTCCTTTTCATATAAATTGATAAAAACAAAGCCTCCAAAACTGTTTTTTGTTCCCTTTTTAAAGCATTTTTAGCATCATGACACACATTGAAGCCGGAATACTCTTACAGAAATAGTTAACTTCTAGTCAAATAAATGCCATATAAGCCATTACGATCCTAGTTGCTTAGTGCTACAATTGGTTTCATGGAGCTGTGAAATGCACACCATCATAAACTTAAGCTCACCCACCTCAGATCGATGTGTGCTATAAGCCAACAACAATTACATGAATTAGTCACCAAAGAAGATATCATATTAAGTGACATTCTTTATGAAGTTTCTGGAAAAAATTGGCTACTCACAGAATATAAGACATGACATTGACATGAATTGAAAAAGAAGAGGAAAATAGCGCCTACTTATAAAATAAAAAGTTTCTGCTGCCCCTTAGCACCTGCGCAAAAAGTGAAGCAATACATGCTCTGTTTTAGCAATTGATTAATACAAAAGAGAGAATCATTAAATTTCATCTTAATACTAGTGATCTGTAAACACCAATTAAGTCAGAAGTAAAAAGCTTATGGTCCATATTAAAAGAAATTAAAAACCATACTTTGAATTCTTATGTATAAAACAGGCATAAGTTTTAGCAGAATGAGTTGATTATATGGATACTACTTTGACAAATTATGATTTAGTCTTGCCAAAATTCACAAAAAAGTTTTATAATTAGTATTCATGAGAAAGAATGCTAATAAAACCAGACAACCATTAGGGGTTGGAAAAAATGCACGAAAAACTAAACTAGAGTCATGGAAACTGATTTAAAAGAAACAATGAGAGAAAATTGCAATCTCTTTCTGCTAAGCATCACTTTTCAAAAATCAATTCAGCCTGAAATTTAGCTCCACTAAAGCGATTTACGAAAACCATAAGCAAATATGGCGGGAAACCCCGCAAAAGAACCCGCAGGCTATGCCAAACGAGCCAGCACCACCCCCAAATGAAGCAACCCTTGGTTACCCACCTCAGGGTCAACCAGAATCACCCGCTCTCAAGCAGCAGCCATGAAAGCAGGCACCACCCCCCAACCTGGAGCTAGTTCAACTAGCGCCAGTTCACATGATTGCACTTCTGCAACCTGCACGCCTACCAGCTCTGTTTGCGCTGTCTCTCACCAACCCGCTGGGCCCCCTCCAACCAAGGAGGCCATCACCCACTCTGTTTTAATGGCGTCTGATCAGTTGAATGCAGCTCAGCTCATCCAGGCATTCACCTCCCTCATTTTGTCAGCTAATTCATCACCATCTATTATTGCTGACGCCGTGTTTCTGGCTCCCTCCATGAGGGGCGATACCCAGCTACCTGGCCCCCAAACCCTCAGATGTAAGGTTGGATTAGTCGCACATTCTGGTTCACTAAGCACCAAATTGGGACAATCTACTCTTCCCAATGAGGATTCAAATGGTTCAGATTTTGGAACTTCACACCAGTTCCAATATCACCTGTCCCATTTAGACCCCGTAATTGGCACTTCTCAAGTCGGCACTTTATCTCCATATGCTGAAAACGACCAATTCACCAATCAGCCAGTGAGTTTTGCCCACAAAATCACAGCAATTACTCGGGCTGAATTTACCCAAATAGATTGGGATAGTGATGAAACATCGCCCTCCTCCCAATTGGCTGGAGTTAATTCCAATCTGGATGGGCCTCCCCAATTTAGCGAGGCCCAACAAACCGCCCCTCAATTTAATATGATGCCAGCGACTACTGTAACATTCCAGCAACAAGAAAACTCCGCAAACTTGTCCAAACCACCAGCTCACACTCAACCCGCAATTGCAGCCCAAAGCAAACACAACCGTACCAAAGGAGCCACTGGGGCGTGGCAAAAACCTCTGGCACTAACGCTACCCAAAGCTGATCCCTGTGAAGTGGCGTTTATTGCTGATGTTAAGAAGAAATGGGCCGAAACTAGAGCGCAAAAAGCTCTACCTCACTTAACCCTCTCCCATGCAATCCGCCTTTATTATGGGCATAACCCTGTTGAATTCTATACAGATGATTACTTCTCATACTTTGAAGCGATTGCGGAAACATTCCCAATTAACACCACCATCCATGAATCAGTGTAGGGCCACTACATTGATGTGGGCTTCACTGAATCTGCCCTTGCTGACCATGCTGCCACCTTCCAGGTCATTATTTCACGTGGATCTCTTCGCATCTCCCGCACACGCTCTCACCTGGAGAAAATTTCATGGGTTACTTTTTCCAACCTACCAACGCCTGTTGATCCTGAGTCTCTTAAACTGGCACTCCATCGTGGTTTTATGAAGTTTGGGTCTGTTCTTTCAGTGGACTTTAGTGTCCCCTCTTACTATGCTCCCACTCAAAGAGCTCGCACTGCTAGGGCGTCGTTCATCCCCTCCCCCACTGTATCCCGCAACATTGAGGTTATTCCTCATGTGGCGGTAGTTGGGGCATGCCCTGAGATCTTTTTTGTCGACCCTGATCAGGCGCGCCCCCGGTGTTCATGGTGTAACGCCCTTGGACACTTGTATAATGGCTGCACAGCTCGAAAACAAGCCCTCTTAGCCACCACCCAGGGGCCTAAACCAGGCCAAAAACGATCCCACGTGGCTGCAGCAACAATTACACAACCCACACAATGGGTTCCCGTTCAAGACCTGTCCCCTGAGGCCTTACGCCTAGCAGTTGAAACAGCTAACCTCACTATTGGTATGGGATACCTTCGCGCTCATGCCCCCTTCCAGTGGGCACCCCCTCCAATCTCCCAGAGTCAACTCCCTCTTTCGCCAAGCGCAAGGCATCTCTCACAGGGTGCCCCTCGTCAGCCACCCCCACTCAGGGCTCCGCGGCACCCCCACCAACCTCCACCAGCGATTTATCGCATCAACCCTCAGCTCCCAATGGAGCTATGCCCACCAGCATGGACTGGCAACCTGCGGCCTGCGGTAGAAGTGCCACCTCAAAGAGTCCTACCCCAACCCCACAGTCCATTTCGCGCGGATCCTTTGCAGTGTTGGAGGAAGTGAATATGGACTCATACTCATCAAATGGGGACACCGCGGAGGTCACCATTGAGCATCCTCAGGTCCTTCCCCTGCAACAATGCGGGGGCAGCATCCTAGGCTGGCTTACTGGGTCCTCCGCCCCCCCACCCTCTCCTTCCCTTCAGAACCCTCGACGCTCCTCAAGGATTGCAGCTAGTAGTCAAGCTAAAGGACTCAAAACTAGTCGCCTCACAGCAGCAGGTTTAAGCGCTGGCAACCCCCCATGACATGGAGGGGAACAGCTATGAGTCCCCATGGCAGCACCCTGGCCCTTCAATCCATCAACGCAAATGGGTTGCGGGACTTTAAGCGGAGAGCCCGCCTCCTCCGAAACTTCAGATCAGCACAAATTGACATCGCTGCTGTCCAGGAGCCCCATATCCTCCCCCACGAACAATCTGCATGTAATGAACAGTTTGGAGGAAACTCCTTCTGGACAAACCATGCCGCCCTTATTGTTTTGAATCCCCGGGTTAAAACCCATTCTTTTTCACAATATCTAGGTGACCGCCTCATACTGGCCAAACTAACCACTCCTGACTTCTCCTTATTCGCTGTAAGCATCTACCTGCCTAATGCAGGTCAGGAGCAAAATCGGCTCTTGGAAGAGCTCGTCCAACTCAATCTCCCACGGAATACAGATCTTAGGAGATTTCAACACAATCATAAGTCGCGTCCGTGACTCTTACCCCCCTGCAGCAAAGGAACGCCCTGGATCAAGTCGCCTCCAGGATTTCCTTCGCCTGAGTGGCTTTATAGATGCGCTTCCACCCTCCGCGTTTGGCCTAGGTTGCATGACTAGGATCCAGTATGATGGAGGAGCTTTCCAGTCAGCGTCACGCATAGATATGGCACTGATTGGCCCCCTGCTAATTGGCCGCGTCTCCTCTCCCATCTCTCGTGACAACCATCTGAGTGATCACAGGTCACTCACCGTTGTCCTCACCACCACACTTAGACCGTCGCGTAGGTTCTGGCCTAGGGTTGCCCCAGCTCTTCTCAACAACCCCTTCACTAAGGAGAAGCTGTCTATGACCATCCGGGAGACTCTCACCTCCCCCACCCCACCTGCTTGACCACAAGGCTAAATGGGCGGTGACCAAGGAGGGCATCACCCGCGTTGCTTACAACTGTGCCAAAGCCCAGATGACTGCAGCTCGCGCCAGAGTCAAAAGGGCGGAAGCCAGAATCAGACATCTAGAGCGAAACTGCCAGCCTTCTCCCTCTCCCAGATGGTTGGAAGACTGGGAAGCGGCGCAGGAAGCACTCCGCTTGGAGCTCACACTGCAGGAAGAACGGGCAGCAAACTTTACAACCTCTCGTTACTATGCTCAATGGGAACGCCCCACCCGCTTCTTCTTTCAGAAACAGAAAGCCCGGTCAACAGCGCAGGATATTACTGCACTGAAGATTGGCACTACAACCACTTCAGATAATGAGAAAATCACGCAGAAACTACACCGCTTCTACTCCAGCCTCTTCCACGCCACCCAGGTGGACCCATCGGACATCCAAGACTTCCTGTGGCGGGCTCCAGAGCCGCCCATTGACCCACGGGCTGATGAGGCTCTACTGGCGCCTATTTCCATCCAGGAGGTGATGGAAACCCTTCTGAAACCCCCAAGGCTTAGAGCCCCAGGCCCAGACGGAATACCCTTTGAGGTGTACCTTCTGGAACCTGCAGTGATAGCCAGAACCCTCCGCGACCTCTTCGCTGCACTCTTGGTGAATGGCGAGGTCCTCCCCGACTCCAGAGGCTCAATCACGACCCTCATTCACAAGAAGTCAGACCGTGAGAACCTGGCGAACTGGCGCCCCATAGCGTTGATCAACACAGACCACAAGCTCTTCACGAAGCTTCTGGCCAACCGCATCACCAAATGGGTGTCACCGCCTCTCCCCATCCCAGCACGGTTTTATTCCGGGGAGGTCGTTATAAGACAACTATAATGACCTTCACGTGACTTTGACTGCTAACTCTCGTAAGGTGAATGGCTTTGTGGCTCTCCTGAATATGGAGAAAGCATATGATCGGGTAGCCTGGAAGTATATTTATGCTTCCCTGGCCCGCTTCCATCTCCCACCCGCAGCTAGGCGCTGGATATCAGCGCTCTATGACCAGCTCCACACCAGAGTCCTGGCGCCAATGGGTTTTACAGTGGCAGTACCAGTTGGACAAGGTCTCTGGCAAGGGGACCCCCTGAGCCCTATCCTTTTTAACATCACCCTTGACCCCCTCTTGGCCTCCTTACAGGACAAGCTAACAGGGATTCTGGTCCCAGGTAAAGCCCCCACACGCACCATGGCATTTGCAGATGACACTGCCATTGCATTTGGCTGCCCTGGGGATGTTGCCCTCGCTTCTTTGACCATTGA
This sequence comes from Massospora cicadina, assembly GCA_022478985.1. Classification (NCBI taxonomy): domain Eukaryota; kingdom Fungi; phylum Entomophthoromycota; class Entomophthoromycetes; order Entomophthorales; family Entomophthoraceae; genus Massospora; species Massospora cicadina. The sequence continues at coordinate 285,760 of JAKSZP010013140.1, forward strand.
GAGGTACACTAAGGCGTCCAACGCCATGGTCAACACCTCCAAGACAATAGTTGTACAGGTCAGCTCTCCCACCTTCCCCCCACCATTTGGTATTGAACCTGAGTGCGGTACCTTCCGTCACCTGGGCGTTCTCACCAACCAACAAGGAGTTGCGCTAAAAACAATGAGGACTTGCTCCTCGAAGCAGTTAACTCCAGGATTGCCAGCTGGAACCAGCGGCACATCACCCCCAGGGTCGAGCTCTGATGGCTAATGTGTTACTCCTCTCCAAAGTCTGGTTCCTAGCGCACGTCTGCCCATTCACAGATGCCTTTTATACGCGGCTCAATGTACTCCTCCGCTGTTGGATCTGGGGCTCAAACCATCCACCAATGGCCCTCTCAACCATTTCCAACCCTGCAATGAAGGGGGCCTAGGGCTTCTGGACACGCGATCCCACGCCACCACAATCTCCCTGAAGTTCCTATGGCCGATTGTCTGCTGGGACGCGACCCCCATGCCCCAATGGGCGCCCGCCCTCCGCCAGTCAGTGTCAGCAGCCCTGGGTCTTCCTAGAGCATCTCTGACCTCATTAGGAGAGTGTCTCACAAACCACCCAGGCCATCGCCTAAAACCATCCTCATCCCCCTACTGGAACCAGGCTCTCCTTGCCCTGAAACGAGTAGGCGCGCGGATCCACCATGCCTTCCCATATAGAAGGGAAGGCTCTGGCCTCAGCCCCCTCGCCATGCAATTGTGCACAATGGACAAGTTGTCACAACTCGCCTCAACCCCTAAGATCGTCCTCCCATCCGCCCAAGACTCCTTGAGCTCCTCCCTCCCTCCGTGAGATTTGACCTTAAGGAATTGTGGAAGGACTTCTATCACCCCATCCTGTCAGCAAAGGTGTCCAACACCTTATGGAGGGTGCTCCACTGTTCATACAGGACAGGGGACCGGACTGGCCCTACCTTCCAGCACTGAAGCTGCCCCCGCTGTGTGGAGCCTATTGACTCTCAACTCCATCGTTTTTTCACCTGTCCAAGTGTCGCCGCATTTTGTCCAAAGGCCCGCGCGCTCCTCCATGCTCAGCCCTGGTCTGAACACCCTGTGCAAGACCTCATGTTTGAGTAGACATTGCCTGGTTGCCACCGACCCCTCCGTGTCCTCGCCTATGCCACAGCCATCTGGACCATCCATAACTCCTTCCTTTGTGCTGCCTTTGACCAGCAGGTGTGGACCCTTCCACACATGATCACCCACTTTCAGGTACACTTTGAGATGGCCCTGAAGGTCTGCACTATGTCGCCAACCCTCCCCGCTCAGTTGTCACTGCAGCACGGCTCTGGCGCGCAAACCCCCTCCCTTTCTCAATGCCTCCTCCCTCCCCTTCCCTCGCCTCAGGCTCTTAGGAGCCCAGGCGTAATTCAATAAACATTGATGAATCCCCCCTCGGGTTGGGACCATCTAGTACTAAAAAAGATGAGAGAAAATTGCATATCATTTATCCAATTTGGAGGAAAATACATGTCAAACTTAATAAATGAGAGAATAAACCAATTGCTATATAAAGCTACTCTTTGGAACATGATAGAATCATTGAATCCAGGAATGAAAGCATGCAAAAAGTCTAAATTATTGACCTCAATTACTTATTAGCGGCTGGAGAAATTAGCCAAATATCATCAGAACCAAACTTCTTAAGTAAGATGTGAAATACCGGTAACAATCTTCAGAAAATCTAGAATTCTGACTAGCTACAAAGTGCAAAAAAAAGTCGGCCATATTTTGATAGGAATATTAAATTCATAAAATAAATTGAAATGGACGCTTACACATTAAAAACTAGATCAGATGGTAGAATAATCAAGATGATACAAACTGAGTCATTTTTAATTGTATTTTAGATCTTAGAAAAATTTATTTGGGTAAGGCTGACAATTGGATAGATACTTCCAATAAACAACAACAACATATACCAAGATAAATGAGAGGTACCTCAGAGAGGCTGAAGCTACCTCCTGTTGTCAGCGTGATCTCCAATAGAAGGTAGAGGGGGTGTCAGATGAGTCCTGAGCCAACTCCAAGCACATATGAAGTAATGAGTTTGAGATGAGGAACCAGACATGGATTCAGGTGAACCAACTGATGATGCCAGGATGGTAAATGGCCAAACAACCAGGCTTGGAAGTGAATTTAAGGTGATAATGGAAGTGATTTACAGCTTCATGGAGGGTGGGAGTAGAGTCAGAAAGAGCATCAAGGACAACATTGTTTATTGTCCACATAATAGTAGCCATGAAAAAGGTGCATAGAGAAGGTTAAATGGGGGAGTATTTGAAAAAGGCAAAGATGTCCTTGGAAAGGCTAGAAGCCTGTGTTTGCTCTTAGCAAAATAGACGCATAACATCACGCCAGATCTCCTGTGATAGCGGGAAAACTTCTAAAAAATGGATTAGTGACCCATATTGACCACAAAAAATGCATGAAGACTTAGAGGCATTGGACCGCTCAGCAGTGAGATAAACCTTATTCAGGCATCTACATACTGGGCGCGAATCTAAACCTGTAATAGAGAGTGGTTGGCATACCTTCAAATGTTCTTCTTTGTTTCTAGAAAGTACTGGATGTCCAGATGTCAAGATAGTCCACATGGGATTTGGTAGGGGGACAACGGGGTAACAAATTTTGCAAAATGACTTACTTGCGGACTTCTTTCATGAAATGGGGGAGGGTAGGGCGACTTCTCTGGGAGGTGTGGGCACTGATACTGATCCTCCATTCTGCACTCCGCATAGCCAGGAGAATCATTTTGAAGTGGGAAGGGGTCCCATGCAAGCCTGTGGCAGAGGGCGAAAGGCTAGATAGGTAAGTGGAGACTCAAGGTGGTTTGGGTTGCAGAGACAAAGGACGCAGGCAAAGTTGGAGCATGCCGCGTATGACCATTGTTGGGTAGAAAGGGTGGGTTTAGTTACCTGTGCATTCCAAGCGCCAAGTATTTTGGAGGTATGGTCCACATAGTGAGAAGACCCATGCCACCACTATAGCGTGAGTCAAAAGAATTTTCAGGCGCTCAGGGGGATGTGGCCTAGCCAAAGCCACCCTCAGAATAGGGCGTATAGAGTAGCAAAGAAGGGGGGGAAATCGATGGCATGTGCTGCAAACCAAAATTTTGATAAGAGTAAAGAGTTTTTAAGCATTAACTGTCCCGTTAGACTATATTATTGGCCACCTATGGAGGCGATGCACTTTGTAACCTTGTCTAAAATGTGGTTCTCCATTATTAAAGTGGAATACCCTCCCACCTCCAGCCATACTCCCAGGTAGAGCGCCAAACCAGCAGTGGCCCTGGATACAAAAAGAGAGTACTAGAGGGGCGAAATGGGGTAGCCTCTAGGTAAAACTAACAAGAGACCGTGATGGTGGAATGCGGTGAGCTGAGGTGGCAAGGGACCAGTGTGCTTGGTATATTTCAAGAAGAATGATCTTGGACTTGTTGGTATTAAGGTCGCATTACTCATCCTGGAGTACCCCAGAATAGATGTCTCCACTATGCGTGCATCTTGCTTACCAGAGACCCCAACCACACATTTGTCAGTTAACACAAGCATCCTGACCAATGCGTGGTCTTGTACATGAACACCAGTAAGACATGAACTCACACTGCAGAGGCGCAGGTCAAGGCTAAAGTTATATAAGTGTGGAATAAAAGGGTCCCCTTGAAGGAGCCCCTTTGAGGGAAAACTAAATCATTCAGGAAACATGGCATCGTTCTGCTATAAAGGATGAATTGGTAAGAAACTCAAACTGATGAACCAGGGTGGGAGGTGGAACTTTTGGTGGCAAGCTCTGAGGTACCCCAGTTAACATGATCATAAGCTTTCTGCTGATCTAGGAACGCAAGCGCACCAGTAGCAGGCGATTGGCAGAAGTTAGCTACTGCATGGATATTGTCCCATATTGATCTCTTATGGGATAAAGCAAGATTGTTCTGTGGAGATCACCTCAGAGGCGACCATCTTAAGGCGGTTGGCCATAATTTTATTAAAAGTTTGGTGTTAATGTTAGTTAGCAAGATAGTTGCCAGGTTCCAAATACTGCCTATCTCTCTTCTTAAACAAGGTCACCATATACACCTCTTGGCCACCAGTTAGGAGGCATATATCTAACAGACTTTTGTTCATTGAGGCTAGCAACAGGGTGGAGATATTACTAGCATATTTTTAATAAAATCCATAAGGAATTCCATTTAGGTCCTGGTCATTTCCAGTGTGTTGCATTATAAACAGCAAACCGGAGTTCATCAAGGGATATCAAATTCATCAAGTCTGGGTATCAAGAATTGAGTAGATATATGTGCCAGTGAGGAAGGTGCTGATTTTAGCAGGCGCAACTGAGTCATACTTGTACAACTCAGAGTAATAGTTAAGAAAAACGATGGACACCTCCTCCTGGTGTATCTGTGATAATGTTGTCAAGCTGCCAAACCTATGTGCAGGCTAAGGCTTGGCGTAGAGCAAAAAATTGGCGGAAAAATTAAGCAGAGCACATTTCGCCCACTGTGTTAATTTTTGGCCTTGTATTAAACACAAATTAAGTGTTTGTGCTCCCTTACCAGTTTGTTCATATGGGTGTGTACTTCAGTTCATTTACGACCCCAAGCAGGACTGTACCCTGTGGCAGGGACATTACTCTTTAGGTGATCAATCCTTGCTAAAGTGCGCATAATGACTGCCAAGTCAGACAAGAAACGTCAATACAAAGTGTGTCATGCATGGAAGATAGTGTGCGCTTTAAAGGCTGAAAATGTGGAGTGAGAATATGCATTGAAAGAAGTCACAAACTTTTGTGCCAAAAGTTATAGAGTCTATATGGAATGAAAACTTAGTCAAAGCTAGTTTGTCCAGACAAGTTTACTCCATCTTGGTGTCTGTGCCATCAGATCTGACAGATTAGAGGACACCAAAACCAGCCTATGATTGGAGAAGACTACTTTGGTGGTGGTGAAGTATGAGATTTGGGTTCAAAAGCTCAAAGAGACAAGAATAAGAATCATTCAGGACATTGGCATCTACTGCCCATTGTGAACATGGGGGAGAGATATGTTGGGTCTAAGAGGGGCGTGTTTAGGGAGGGTATTGTAGAGGCCCAAGGCAGCTTTCAGGACACAAAGTTTGATGTGCCCCTACAGGGGCAAATGAGGAAGGCCAGCGGTCAGTGAGAATGTTGGACCAGTTGTTCAGGTCGCCCACCATGAAGGTATTGGGGGATGTGAAGAAAAGCCACAGCTGAGAGAAATTCCCAATGGGCCTGTGCACAGGCTGTGGCGTAAACGCTAGCTAATGTGAACTTTGTCACACCACAAAAAGGACATGTCCAACACACAACCATTGAGTAAAGTTTTTAAGCTATGAATTTAGAATTATGATTCGCCCAAAAAGCAACCCGCAGTGCTGTGACCAAAAAATAAAGGGAAAGGAGGAGCATGGTTGCCATGTGTCCACAGCACCTTGCAGACAGTGGGTTTCCTGAGCTACTAGAATTTCCACAGGTAATAGGTTTTAAAGAAACTCATTTTTCTAGGCCAGGATGGAGAGACATCGTGTTCCAAAAGCCGAGTTTTAAGATCATGGTAATGATTATTAAAAAAACTAAAAAATAAAGAAAAGATATAAGCTTATTATTTTTATGTTTAACTGAATAAAATATAGCACCTAACTTTATTCTTATTGACTGACTTTTATTATTTTAAAAATTAATGCCAATACTTTTTTCTGATGACTCTTGAGGAGGGTGGCTTTAAAATACAACTCCAAAGAAGTTTGGATCAAAGGTGTGTTACCACATATTCCTTGATAGTTTTAGGCCAGGAGACCCAATGCTCAAAAGTTTTGGGTTATACCTTTATGCTTCTCTTGGTTGAGAAGTCTTGTTCCAGATACTTATTCTGGAGAGGCAAAGCCAAATTAAAGTATAACGATTTTTACTTAAAATTGAAAAAAAGAAATTAAGTTTTATTAGCTTATTAGCCACAATATAAGGGAAATTGGGGAGGCGTCTTAGTAAAAATCCAAGCAGTTCAAGCTTAAATTTATAGTTCACACGAATCAGGGATTCTGTGGCAGGCTAATTATCTCATTCAAATAAGCTTTGCTCACTGCATAAATCAGTTTTGAACCCTGAGATTAGGTAGCTCCTAAAGGATCAATAGTTGACCACATAAGTTAGGGTTCATCCTCAACTTTGAGGGTCACCAGATTTTGTCAGTGATTATCCCCGACAGAAGTTTGGGCTATTTGATCAGATCAGAATCAATTTTTGTCAGCTGACACATCTAAATCTACAATTCAGGTAGGAATCCCAACAATACCCCCCTCTAGATCTTGGAGTAGGGAGAAAACGGACAGAGAAAGCAAAAATGTACTCAACTTACTATGGTACTCTAAATAACCTTTACAATTGAGTGTTTATTGCCCCACTATATATGACTCTGTAAGGCCCTGACCAGTTGGTGCCCAATTTGTTGTCATGACCTCCATGCCAGTGATGTTAAAAAAGGACTAGGTTACTTGGTTGAACATGTGTAGGGTTTCTGTAAGTCCCAGGAACATCCCCTGGCTTTTGATCACGCCATCTTCCCATTCCCAAGTAAAAAGACACCAATGAGAATGGCGGTACCCTCATTACTCAGGGCTATCTTACTCACATAGTAGACGAGCGATGGGTAACAGCTCTTCCACTTTGAATCCCACCCCCAGTACCCACACTCACCTCAGCAGAACTGTTGTGGGGAATCAGCAAAATCTGCGCTGAGATTGTCAAATTGAAATTGGTCAGATCTAATTTGAGTGGCAATCTGGCCAATGTTTGAATCTTAAATGGCTGGAAAGGCATGAAGACTGAGGTATCAGCTGGAACACCTGACGGTTCCAATTCAATCAATGTGCTGATAGAACTAACATTGGGCGCCATTGATGAGGGTTTGAAGCCCTCTGTTGGAAATTTGGGCATTGTGGCTGATGTGATGCCATTGACCAAACAAACGGTTCAGCGACTGAGTGTGGGATGGTTGGGCATCCTGAACCTGTTCCCAACCAAATGGACCCATCCCTACATGGGGTGGCCTTGGGGATTCCCATCACTCATCAGGCCAAATGCCATCATGCCAACCATGGGAAACATAGTTGAGCCCCAGTTCAGACATTTGAGGTCAAACTGACAGCGACTCAGCCCACTGCCAAATTTTGCGATTTCAGTTCTTAAGTATGAAACCCACCCATTCCCAAACAATTCACCAGTTAGGTCAAAATTGCAGGACCCAATCCTGACTTATCACTACCCCAATTGACCACTTACTAATTAGTTGCATAGCACTGAGAAAATTGTTGGTCAATTTTCTTCCTTTTCCTTCAAATAAAATTTTACAAAAAAACTAAACAAATTTTATAATTTCTTTTGACTGCATCCCTGATGGCATTTCTCTGGTGGCCTGTCAGTCCATATACCGGATGGGCTCTACCAGTACTCTTGGTCACTATGGCCCCCTCTGTCATCAATTGGGTTCAGTGAGTCCGATATTTTGGCTCTACAACCCCATGATCACTAACTTCTGGCAGCTATACATGGGGATATTGTGGCCGTATGTCCACCAGTTGCAAAAGAGAATCTGTCTCCTTGCTACCCTGGTTGAAATGGCACCATATGCCAAGGATTTTATTGAGACTATCTCAGTGATTCCACCCCCTGCAGCTAGACCCCCTGGGTTGGGAGTGGGTTAGTGTGGTTCATCATCGGGATCATTCTCACCATGTTGCTGCACCAACGTTTTGTTGTTTTCCAATGCCCAGCTCCATATCAAGTCATCCAGTTGGCAATGCCTCTGGCATTCTGTCTTGCTTTTTGGGTGCTTATGCATCCCAACTGGCAGGCCAGTCTAAACTTATTATGCCAATTTCCATGACATAATTAACCAACCATTATTTCCAGCCACTTCCACCTTGTTCTTCGAACTGGGAGCTGCAGAGGTTACTCTCTACCAGTTGAATGTGCAATCAGTAGTTTGCTGTTTGTTGTTTGTTTTATCACTTTCTGACTTTGGTAGAAGTATCCTCTCTACCTTGGGAAATCTTCTTCAAGCTACCCAAGCTGCGCGGATTGCATCTCCTCCTCCTTCATCTGACCCAGAGGAAAGATCAAGTGTCCCCTCCCAGGAGATCGCCAATAAAGTTCTTGATGCACTCGTTGAAGTGCTAATGCGTACAGAAATTGCACTTAATAACGCTTCTGCGTTATCCCATGCCCAACAAGGACTCACATTGGTAGATGCTGTGGATGGGGATGACCACCATTGGGTGAGAGGTCTTTTGCATTCTTCCTCACAAGCAGGAGACTCCACCCCATTGATGGCTGTTGTGTCTGCCGCCCTGAAACCCCCTATGTCCCAATCAGACTACTTATTCAGACTGGTCCATGCCATGGCTGAAGCCCCTAGCTTAGTTTCTTTGATTTCTACCTTTCATGAACTGTCCCCCATGTCAGGTCTATCTATTGATATGCTTCAGGCAGTCTTTATATTGGGCTTGGATTCAGGTTCTGCTCATCACATGGTCTGGTCTACCGTCCAAGGATCAGTAGATCATATATGTGCCACCGCAACTACTATCAATGCCTTCCCCCGCCATGTTTCCCATTATCAGAAGGGAATTTTATGATATGATTACCCAAACAAGATGCAGATGACGCGCCTAACTCCACTTTGTGGTAGATTTGGGTTCCAATTTTGCTGTAACCCCCAAGTCTGAGTTGGTGATTACAGATTTAACTATTAATGATTCTGTTCAAGCCCAGATGGAGGAAATAATTTCCCTCACCCTCATACTTCCAATTTTTGCTCCAGCAAAGGACCCCAATCTTACCCCCAATATACCTGTTATTTCTTCAGTCATGAATGAGTCAGTCGAATCTTCCAATAAACAGAACTTCGCTTATTTCCTTGTACCTATGAAGATCAGTGTTGACTCACTTCATGTCTCCTTCAAAGCTCTGGTGGATACCGGAGCTGTGGGGAACTTCATGAGTGTTGTCTTGGCACAACAATTAAAACTGGAAATGGATGTGGGTTCCTCAGTAATGGTGGCCTCATTTGCTTATCAGTCCTCATATGTTGTTCATTGACCGGTACCATTTTTAATCCACCAGTTCAACTTCTGCAAACCGTTTTTGGCTATGCCAAACCTGGTGTTTCCGGTAATTCTAGGTGTAGGATGGTGGCGCCAACAGCATGTGAGGATTCATTTAGAATCTAATAAGTTTTTGTTTACCAATGATGATTTGGAGGGGAGTTCTCTCTGATCAAAACTCTCAATAAGATACAAGGAACCAGCTCTATCACTACCCTGGTTACTTCTGTGGGCATTCCGGCCAATTTTCCTGAAAGCTTAATGCTTTATCGGAGAATCTTTTCTACATGGAAAAGGCAGATCGCCTGCCCAAACACTCTAGGTACAATTGTGAATTTGAACAACCGTGGAGTTGGTGAACATCAAATGTCCGTTGTATCCCCATACATCGGAAGAAGAAGTTGCACTCAATACCTGGTTGTACAATATGTTAAAAAAAGGTTGGTTGTTTAAAGAGACCTCACCCGTCGCCTCATCCGTCACCTATCCCATTGTCTTTGCCAAAAAATCGGATGGTTCTCTCCATCCCTGCATGGATTACGAACATTTGAATAAAATAACAGTTTCTGATCCCTACCCATTGCCTCTGGAGCAGGCAATCAGTCAGGCATTCACTAAATCCCATGCGTTCTCAAAACTGGATTTAGTGAACGCTTTTAACCAAATTTGGGTAATGGAAGGACAGGAATGGTTAATCACAATCCAAATGAAGCGAGGCATTTTCAACTTCGTGTTATGCCCTTCAGGCTGAAGAATGTTCCTGCTACAATTTAAAAGGATTATTGACAATGTACTGGGTGACCTCCAGTTTACTTGTGCAATTGCATACATTGATAATATCCTGGTTCATTCCCCAACTCCCAAACAACACGCTATTGGCTTGGAAGCAGTTGTGGTCGCCTTGCATAAAGCAGGGTTGTTTCTCAAAACTTCCAAGTGTGAGTTTTATAAGGAGGAGGTTACTTTCTCGGGAACCTGGTTCTTAAGGATGGTGTTGCAAACCCTCCCAATAAGTTAGATGCGATCCAAGGATAGCCTACTCCAACTTCTCAGAAACAACTTCAGAGTTTCTTGGGAACTATCATCTTTCTAAAAAAAGTTTTCCACAGCACTTTCCCAGTTGGCCGCACCACTTCACCCCCTTACTGGGAAAAACGTACCATCTTGTTGGACGCCCAAATGTCAGCAGGCATTTGAATCGATCAAGGAGGTGTTTGTGTTTCCGCCTATTTGAAACATGCCAATCCAACCAAACCGTATATTGTTGCATGCGATGCCTTGTTGGTAGCAGTGGGAGCGGTGTTGCTTCAGGAGCACGATGGTCTTGAACATCCGTTGCTTACTTTTCCCAAAAATTCACAGCCATGGAGCAGGCTTGGGCCATCTATGACAAAGAATTGGCAGCTGTTGCATGGGCATTAACTCATTGGCAATATCTGTTGCAGGGTGCCCACCATGAATTAACGGTCCACATGGATCACCAGGCCCTTTTGTATTTCCACAAGCCCCAAAAATTGGCGCATCAGCAGGCCTGAACCTATCAGGACCTGTGAAGTTTTAACTTCAAATATGAATTTATTAAAGGTGCGCTCTATGTACTTCCCAATTTCCTAAGCTGCAGTCCCGCCCACTGTCCCTCAGAACCTGAGGAGGTGGATCTTGTTACCATGATTCCTGCCACTCAGATTCTGTTGATTGTCCTCCCATTGTTTCCTCCATTGCGTTGCCTCCTGATGCCCCATTATTAGCTCAGGTTTTAGCTGGTCAAATGGCCTGCCCTGAAGGCGTGGAGTTGGTCGAGCAGTTGGTTCACTCAATGCACAAACACTCCCTATACTCCTTAGAAGAGGGACTCATATATTTCCATTCTTGCATTTGGGTTCCCCCTCCTACCGATCAGAGGTATTTTGTGCACATCATGATCCCCCCACGGTCAGATATCCTGGTAACAAGAAATGCATCGATCTGATCAAGCAAACCTTTAATTGGGTGGGACTGACCAAAGAGGTCCCAGCTTGGATCGCCGATTGTGTTACTTGCACTAGGGCCAAGTTAGATCACTCTGGCAAAAATGGCCTCCTGCACCCCTTACAGCAGGCAGAAGGTACATGGACCTCGGTGTCCATGGACTTTATCATTGAACTCCCCTGTTCTAACAGGTTCACAGTGGTGATGGTAGTGGTGGATCATTTCAAGAAATTTTCCCTTTTTATTCCTTGTACTTCCACGATTATGTCAGAAGAAACTGACTGCCTTTTCGTACGCCATGTGTTTTCAATGTTCTTCTTCCCCAGGAGATCATCAGTGACTGGGGTTCAGAGTTTACAGCGCGGTTTTGGAATGAACTCCTATCAATCCTTAAAATATCCCCCTGTCAATCAATGGCATATCACCCTCAGTCCGATGGACAGACTGAGCGGGTTAATCAAGTCCTCGAACAGTACCTGCATTGCTATGCTGCAGCAGCGCAGGATACTTGGGCCTGTGACTTGCCCCTCACTCAATTTGCTTATATTAATGGGACCCATGCGTCCATGGGGTTTTCCCCTTATGAAGCACGTTGGGTTATATTTTTCATTTTTGGTTGGGACATGCCTGCAGCCTGAGGTTCAGGCTGCCATGGACCACACTGCCCATATCCAATCGACCCAAGCTTTAGTATGGGAACACCTTGCTAAAGCCATTGATGACTAAAAGCAGTTCGCGGATCGCAAGTGCCTTCTGGGTCATGATTTTTATGGTGGGTTCCTATGTTATGCTTGATATTCATCATTTGAGAATTCAAACCCCATCCTGCAAGTTTGCCGGTAAGCACTCAGGCCCTCATTTAATGGAGGAGGTATTGGGTAACAGGCGTTCCATCTGAAGCTTCCTGCGCATTGGAAGCAGCACCCAGTTTTCCATGTTTCCCAGCTGTCATCCTTCAAGGGTGCAATTCCCATGGAACCAGAGCCAATCTTTGTCAATGATGGGGAAGAAGCTGAGGTGGAGGCCATCCTGGCATCTTAAAAGTCGCGACGTTCCATCCAATATCTAGTGGCTTGGAAAGGGTATCCAGCCTATGAAAATAGTTGGGTTAAGGCGCGCGAGTTGTGCGAATTGTATGGACCTGGTCAAAGCTTTCCATATATCCCACCCCAAGGCTCCCTGACCCCCCTGAAAGTTGCGACGATTATAGCTGTTAAAGTTACCTAAGGCACACAAGAATGTGGCGCTGGTGCAGTTTCCCAGTGGGGGTGCTCTTCCTTTGGAAAAAGGAAAGGGTAATGTAAGTCCTGGGGAATGTCCCCTGGCTCTTTATCGAGCCATCTTCCCATTCCTGAGTAAAAAGATACTGATGAGAATGGCGGTACCCCTCATTACTCAGGGCTATCTTGCTCACATAGTAGACGAGCGATGGGTAACAGCTCTTCCACTTTGGATCCCACCCCCAGTACTCACACTCACCTTGGCAGAACTGTTGCAGGAAATCAGCGAAATCTGTGCTAAGATTGTCAAATTGAAATTGGTCAGATCTTTTTGAGTGGTAATCTGGCTGATGCCCAAATCTTAAATGGCTGGAAAGTAATAAAGACTGAGTTATCAGCCAGAATGCCTGACAGTTCCAATTCAATCAATGTGCCAATAGAACTAACATTGGGCGCCATTGACGAGGGTTTGAAGACCCCTGTTGGCAATTTGGGCATTGTGGCTGATGTGATGCCATTGACCAAATGAACAGTTCAGTGACTGAGCGCGGGCGGGTTGGGCGTCCTAAACCCGCTACAACCAAATGGACCCATCCCTAGATGGGGTGGCCTTGGGGGATTTTCATCACTCGTCAGGCCAAACGCCATTGTGCCAACTGTCAGAAACATAGCTGAGCCCTGGTTCAGACGTTTGAGGTTGAACTGACAGCAACTTGGCTACCGTCAAATTTTGTGATGTCAGTTCTCAAGGAACAAACCCGCCCATTCCTGAATAATTTGCCGGTTAGATCAAAATTGCAGGACCCAATCCTAACTTGTCACTACCCCAATTGACCACTTACTAATCAGTTGCATAGCACTGAGAAAATTGTTGGTCAATTTTCTTCCTTTTCCTTCAAATAAATTTTTATAAAAAAAACTAAACAAATTTTATTATTTCTTTCAACCTCATCCCTGATGGCATTTCCCTGGTAGCCTGTCAGTCCATATACTGGATGGGCTCTACCAGTACTCTTGGTCAATATGGCCCCTCTGTCATCAATTGGGTTCAGTGAGTCCGATATTCTTGGCTCTACAACCCCATGATCAATAACTTCTGGCAACAATACATGGGGATATTGTGGCCATATGTCCACCAGTTGCAAGAGAGAATCCATCTCCTTGCTACCCCGGTTGAAATGGCACCCTATGCCGAGGATCTTATCAAGACTATCTCAGTGATTCCACCCCTGCAGCTAGACCCCTGGGTTGGGAGTGGGTTCAGTGTGGTTCATCATCGGGATCATTCTCACCATGTTGCTTTAACGTTTTGTCATTTTCAAATGCCCAGCTCCATATCAAGTCATCTAGTTGGCAATGCCTCTGGCATTCTGGTTTGCTTTTTGGGTGCTTATGCATCCCAACTGGCAGGCCAGTCTAAACTTTAAACTGCCATTTCCATGAAAGTTTCGTGCTTATCCTTAAAGTGAATAGTTTTTCTACTGGTATTAGAAGATAGGTTTTGGAAGCAAGGGCATGAAGTCAAATAATTTCATTTGCAATACTATGCATAGCAACTTCAGGGGCTTTGGGGTGACTTGTCAATAATAGCATGTATTTAGATGGCTAATGGGGATTTCTGTCATACAACGCTTGGAAGGGCGACATCTCAGCTATTTGATAATAGCTAATCCTATAGGCCAGAATTGCACTAGGCAAATATTTGGGCCAGTGAAGTGAGTCAGTCATAGTCATTTTCTGAAGGGTTGCACACAGGGTACCATTTTCCCGCTCTACCATTCCATTGGTTGCAGGATGGAAGGGGGTGTATGATACATATGTGGTTCCCATCAGTTTGGCTAGATCTCTAACCATTGTCAAGCGGAAACTTTTCCCTTTATCAGAAAGAGTGATGTTAGGGCACCCACCTTGAGTGATAATCTGATTATACAAAAACGTGGTGTTAGCCTTTGCCAAAGCGAAGGGTAGAGATACTGCTTCAATCCACTTAATTAAATGGTTACAGCTAGAAGGAGGTACCTATGACCATTAGAGGCTCAAGGGAGAGGCCCCACAACATTAATTCTATTAGTATGGAATGGTTTACAGGGTGAAACCACTAGATGTTGTATTGGGGATTATTTCTGGCTTGGCTTTTACATGACAGACAGGACTCTGATACATCATAATTTGAAACAAGCATTCCTTCCCAATATTATTGAGTTTTAAGCCACTGAAATGTATTCTGAATTCCCCTGTGGCGTATTTCAGATGTCCCTCCAATATGACGTTGTTTTGAGCCAAAGGTCATACATAGGGAACCCATTTTTTAAACACAAGTTTGCACAATTGGCCGTTCTTAACTTCAAGATTTGCCAATTTCTTCACTAATTTCTTTTGAAGGGTTGGGAATTGATCTTTCCATAAATGGGATTAGATTAGGAGGTCATAGAGTTAATCTTCTTCAGGGCCAAATTTAATATGGTAAGCCAAGATAGGCAATCAACTCTTTGGTGCATAGGACCTTGGTTGGTTGATGATAGAAAAGTCATAGTTTTAAAGCTTTAACGCCCATTGGTCTAATCTCCCATTGGGGTCCTCATTTTCTGTAGCCATTGTAAGGAAGCATAATTGGTAACTTTGGTGAAATGCTTCCCATATGAATAAGGTCAGAAATTCTTAATAGCCAGTAAGACCGCCAAGCATTTTCATTAGGTAATGTGATAGTTGCATGCATCTTAAGATAAGGTCTTGATATGATAGGCGATAGGATGATAAACTAAGTTTTCATCATGCTGAGATAATATAGCTCTGATGATGATATTGCTAGCATTGGTAAAGAGAAAAAAGGGTTAATCAAAATTTAAATGAATAAGTACTGGAGAGTAGGAAAGAGAGACGCGTAGCAGTTCAAAGGCCTGCTGTTGCTCTTATTTCTACTAGAAAGGGTATCTCTTTCTTCAATAAATACATTAGAGGCTCGGAGCTGTCTGCAAACTGGGGAATAAACTGGAGAAAATATTCCACAATACCTAAGAAAACTTGTACATCTAGTAAAGATTTAAGAAACTCATTTTGGAAATGGCCATGACCTTGTCATCCATCGGGTTTATTCAGCTTTACTTACCTTATGGCCCAAAAATCCATCTCACTCTGAAACAAAAAGCATTTTGACACTTTTAGAAATAATGATAATTCTGTAACCGCTGAAAGAAAAGCCTGAGGTGATCTACTTATTCAGTAAGGGTTCTTAAAGAACGGTAATATTGTTGAAATAAACTAGCACACAAAAACGTTTTAAAGCGTCTAGGAATCCGTCCATGGCGCGTTGGAAGGTAACAGGTACGTTACTTAACTCATGTGGCATTTTTGGGATTTATTAGTCCTTAACTCGAAATAAAAGCGCATTTTTTCTGATCTTCAGGTGACAAATTATATTGCCAGTATCTGTAAGGAGAGTGTCTATAACTCTCCAGTTCCCAGCGTGGTAGTGCACGGTGCACAAGGCCAACGCCAGGAAACTAGCCGTTAATTTGAAAATTTCTATAGCCCAGCAGAGGGTGCTGAAGCAATAATAACTTAAAAAGATAAATGCGATCCACATAATGAACAACCCACCAAAAGCAACGCGGTGCACAAAGGGAAAAGGTTTAAATGACCAGGTCGGAGGGAACCTGGTTGACCCAATGGTTCACTAGTTGAAAATTTAATTGTATAAAAATAGATAGGTTAATGTAGCGCGAGACCTCCTTGAAGAGGTCCGCGCACAGGATTGCTAGAGATAAAATAAGAAAAAATGGGAAAACGGGAAAGGTTTAATTGGGAAAGTCGACCAACAAGGAATGTTGGTTATGGAAAACAGATTTAAACTTCATTGTGGAAATTTGGGGTTTGCTGAAGTGGGACCAAGCACCAATTCACCAATAGGCAAACACTACCATCCAAATTGGTAGAATACACTTAAATGACTTCACTTGAGCAATTAATTGAAGTTGGATCTGACCCAAACGCCTAGTTTTGTAAATGGAACAGGTTTTAAACCCCTGTTACTCAATCAACCAAATAGTGCCATCATTGCTAATTGAATATACTGTTCATTTTAACTCCTGAGCCAACAAAAGGGGCTGGGAGTTCTGCACTTCACTAATACCAACCTGGGCATATTTAGCTTGTACCCAGCGTTGGTCTAGTTTGTGCCTGAGGTCAGGGAGGGCCTGAAGCTTCACCTTTTGGGTCTCTTGTCGCCCAGCCTTATCTTTAGGGTTGGTCCCCACTATGATGTCATTTAACCATGACAGTATTCACTGGCGATACCCATAGCTGAGAATAGTGGGACCCTGACATCATATGTAAGTATTATCTATATGTGACAATAGATGACTCTCCTTTAAAGTGATAGAATTGAGGCAGCGATAATCCATAACAAATCAATGGCCACCATCCTTCTTCCAAATTAAAAAGAGTGGGGAAGCTTATGGGATTTTAGAAGGCACTATAGACTGGCCTTCAACAGTTGCTGTAACTCTAAGGCCACTTGATCTTCCTCTACTTTGTATTTTTGGTATGGCTGGGATTTTGATGGGGGTGAGCCTCAGTCTCACTTTAATAAATTACCCTGGACACTTTCCCATAGTCACTTGGTCCTAAGTAAAAATTATCGCCATACTTTTCATGGAGGTCTTCAACTTTTTGGCGTTTGTTAGGGGTGAGATTATCACCAATTCTAATTTCAACCAGAGCTATGGTGATTAGGGGATTGAATCCTAAATCCTACAACGATCCAAAACAACTCACATCAGCAATATTCTCAATGGGACATATTTTTACATAAACAATAGGACATGCCAATGGACTTGGATGTTTTCAATTGTTAAGTTTTCAAATAGAATAGAGATTGATTTCACATAAGCAGGATCCAAAATCCCCGGGCAGGTCAACGCTTCCTTGATATAAGGGTTTGGGTGTCCACTAAGCTCAAAATTTGATTGGGAGGGGTGAGAATATGAATTCCCGTATTCACAATAACTTGTGAGCCAGAGGGTATTGTGATAGAATGAGGGGCATACAGAGGTATCCCTTCTTCGGCATCCACAGCCTCTGAACTTAATTTTCCCCTAAGTCTTAATACAACTTTGCAAGTGGTGGAAGATATTTGAGGAGGCATGTCCATTTTTTGGGGCTCTTTTACTTTTTGACTGGGGTTTGAGTATTAACGGAATCTGATACCCTAGTAGGGATGGGTACTTTTCCTTGTGGTCAATTATGAAATTAGAACCTCGCATCAATTGGACCCAATAAGCAACTAATAAGTATCTTTTCTAACACAATGGCAGGGGCAATAATTAAAAGTTTCCCTAATCAAAGGGGTAAGGCAGAATACACTCTAATAGCCTTAGTAGCCTGACAACCTGTCATCCCATATTCATCATCATGGATCAAGTCAGGAGCCAGTTTTATCTTTTGTATAAGTCAGGAGGAAATAATGTTAACCGGAGAACTGGTGTCAAATATTGCCAGGCCTTAACCTTATATATGACTACCTCGACCCAAATTACCAAAGATCTAAACTGAGAATTAACAGTTAGTAGACTGTAGTTAAATTTTTAACAAAGCAAGAGGAGGATTCTGCTGTAGCCAAGCTTGGGGATGTTCAATGAGTTTATAAGTTTAATCTCCAATGCTTGGTTTTCCATAGAAGAGTTGACTGCCAAAATCTTTGAGTACCTGACTAACATAAAAGTAGGAAAATCTGGATATTTTTATTTCCTTAGATAGAAAATATTACGTCAACTTCTTGCAGGGGCAGCTAACACTAAACAGCTTAAAGTGCTGGGTATAGGGCTAGAGGTAGAACAAGGGTCCTGGGGCATTTGATTTCCGTCTTTATAGGGAGCTTCTTTCCCTATACTGACTTAGCTTTTGCTGACTTACGTTGAAGTACGCAAAAGAAGTCCAGAGTGTGGTTGGTTCTCTTGAAATGGGTGCAGTATAATTCAGGTTCAGGAGAATTGGGGGAGTAACGTCTAATACTTGGGGCCAAGTATTATTGTTGTTAAAGCGAGGTGGCCTACCAGGTTTATGTAATTTGGCTGAGATTTCCAAAATATCTTGTTTAATATGAAGAAGGGACCCAAGCTGTATTACACCTCTTCTAGATAGTGTAGAATATTTGGCATATTTTAAATGCTGAAAACAAGACTGTGATAGCATCATCTAACGTAAGAGATTCCCAACAACCTGTTATTGAGCCTTGAGGTAAAAATAGTGGGCGAATTCACTGATAGTTTCCCCCCAATTAAAGCTGATGCTCATGAAGTTTTTTAGTTGGATAGGGTTAGGTCGCCGCAAAAGTCCCAAATCAGAGCAGGCTTGGCATCAGTCCAAGTATGGCAACGCATCAGATGGGGGACCATAGTATCTTGATCCATGCAACTAAGACAGTTCATCAGGTGCTTAAGCCATTTATGATTGGTTGCTTCCTCCATAGAGCTTTTATAGCAAAATAAGAAAAGGAAGATGCTTCTTACCCTGTGTCAGGAAGATAGCAAGTTAATTTTAGACTGATCTGCCAATTGAACTGCTGAAGCACCCAAATGACAAGTCCAAATTCCAGTGACACTGCTACTTGCATGACTGTTATGAAACCAGGAAGGAATTTCATCACTGAGTGCCCATAAGCCATAGTTGTGAGTGAGAACCTAGCGAAGAACCAAGTGAACATGGCCTTGAGCACTGTGGGTTATGTAAATTAGGCAGGAAGGGATTTCTTATTTAAAGATAATAAAAAACTGGAATTAGGTAGAGGGAATTTTTTTAAAAGTTAAATAAAGCAAATTGGCAAACAAATTCCTCAGTGAAATGCAACTGATTAAATAGTATTTGATATGATAGTTTATCAAAGCAGGGATTGGGGCTCCTCAATTTTCGCCCTAACCTGGCGAACTTACGAGGGAGGGGGAATATCAACAGTAATCTGAACTGACATTGAAAGAATTGGTGGTAGACCAAGTCACTATTGGCTTGCATGCTTACGGCTGACCTGAGAATTTATAGTGTTTACATTTAATAGCATGACAATGTTTTTCCTAACAAGCATTAGGGATCCCCCAGGGCCACCCCACATAGGGATGGTCCCAATGAGTCAGAAACGGGTTCAGGATGACTAACCTGCTTGTGCCTGGTCACTGGGGCGTTCATTCAGCAAAGTGGGATTCTTTGAATGATCCCAATTTTTGCGATGAGGGTTTTAAAATATTGGCAACAATCCCCTAATGGTGATACATGCCCATTGGGGGACAAGGCCTAACAGTTTATGAGTAATTTGGGGTTAGCAATAACAAATCTTGGTGGCTCAATGTCATCAGCATTTTTGACTGAGAATCCATTATTTGTCCCCTTCTATCTATGAGTTATGCACCTGTTGGACTTTAATCCCATATGTTTCGGATATTTCAACTCCGATTTTGATGATTTGTCACCATTAGCTTTATAGAGTCCATCCAGCTCATGGGGATGATAGTTTCCATTGACTTTAGCACAAATTTCATCTATTCAGTGAACTAAATCTATGGAGGTAAGCATGGGAACTGAGGGAGGAATCTTCAAAGGAAGCGTTGTTACCCAGTGCTCATCTACCACATGGGCAAGATCGCCCTGTGTGATGAGGGGACAGAAGCACTCTTTGGACCCTTTTGTTAGAAAAACGGGAAATTCGCTTAATCCACTCAGAGGGGACGTTCCCCTGGACTTAGAATACCTTTTCCTTTTGCCAAAGGAGGGGCGCCACCACTGGGGAACTGCATAAGGGCTACATTTTGTGAGCCTTGGGTAACTTGATCGCCATTAAAGCTGCAACCTTTGTAGAGGGACGGATAGCATCAGGATGTGACACGTGGAAAGCCTCGATTATTTTCATGCTGTTTGCGCAATCACAGGCTTTTACCAAGCTGTTTTTGTAGGCTGGATAATGCTTTCATGCAATGAGTTACTGGGCTGACCTCCGAGATCTGTGGAATGCTAAAATGCTCTCCACTTCAGCCTCCTCCACATCCTCATTATCTTTCTGCTCAAAATCTTAGAGGATAGTCCCCTTGAATGGGGATAGCTGAGATGCGTTAAAAAGTAGATGTTGTTTCCAGTGAAATGGCAACTTTAACTAAGAACCCATTACCCAAATAAACCTCCACTAAGTGGGGACCCAAACGCTTTTTTGAAAACTTCTGGGAGGGTACCTGCATCCGCAAATGGCATGTATCTAGCATGACATATGAATCCACTACAATTTCATGAGCAGGAAGCAGTCTCCAATCCACAAAATTCTTATACTCGCTGAGAGCCTTAGTGAGATGCTCTTGCACCAAGGACTGGGTAGACTGAATATGCTCTGCATGATCTGCGGCAGCTGGGACCTCTTGCCGCAGTCAAGGACCAATCAGAAAAGAGGGTTATAACCTAAATTCGCTTCATAAGGGGAAAACCCTGTAGAGGCATACATTCCAACATTATAAGCGAATTGAGTGAGAAAAAGGTCGTTAGCCCATGTATCCTGCACATGCAAAGCATTGCAGTTCAAGTACTGTTCCAAGATTTGATTAACCCGCTAAGTTTGCACATCAGATTGGGAATGATATGGTATGGTTTTAAAGGGTGTAATTATAAAAATTTACTAAAGCTCATTCCAGAACAGCACTATAAGCTGGGGCCCACAGTCACTGATAATCTCCTGTGGGAGACCAAACATAGAAAACATATGGTACACGAAGAGACGGGCAGTTTCTTCTGAAGAAATGGCGGATGAGCAAGGGATAAATAGGGCAAATTCTGTAAACCAATCAACCACCACCATCACCGCAGTAAACCCGTTAGAACAGGGATTTTCAACAATAAGATTCATGGATACTTATGTCCATGGACCCACCTTCTGTTTTAAAGGATAAAGGAGACCATTCCTTCCTGATTGATCTGACTTGGCCCGCACTCAGGTAACATAACACAAGCCTGCAATGTTTCTGTTTTGTAATTTTAGATGATTGAATCTTATGCATATTTGTGCGCTGAATCCAAAGATGATCTTGATTTTTTTCCATCATGTCAGAATTTTTGCAAATCGCAATTTGCCAAATGTAGTATATGTCAAAAAAAGATCAAAAATATGAGACTTAATGACAGAGTGAAATATGTTTGTTTCATATAAGGTATAATATTTTGCAGCTTATAATAGACATAATATAATAGAATATGGAAGTATAGAAAATAAAAACTCACAATTTTAGCTGCTGATACAACTTTTTGGACCAGCCATGCTCTGTTTCAAGCTTTTCTGGGCATGTGCCCTTCTGGGATCATCTCGGTGCAACATCCAGCAACAGTCCTCCAGCATTGTAGTATTCCATCTTCCTTGGTAACGCTTTTCCATTTCTTTGATGTCCTGATGGAATATCTCATTCTTTCTCTTCACTAGCAGCACCCAGATTCTCAGGAAAATAGTCCAAATGTGAATATAGGAAAGGAACCTTCAAACTCATGGAACAGCCTAAAATTTGGTACTTCTGCCACATAGTCTCAACAATAGACTTGATATTTGGATCCTTCTTGTTGCCCAGAAACTTGGTTACTACAACTTTAAAAGCAATCCAGGTTTCCTTTTCAACAACTTCTATTTTTTCAAAATTTTCATCTTTACAAAGTTTTCTAATATCCAGACCCATAAAGACACCCTCTTTTAATTTTGCAGTTGACAAGGCTGAAAATTTGTTACAAATGTACTGGAAACATTTAAATATTTTGGTAAGGCTTTCACAAATTGTTTCTGTCAAGCCTAATTTATTATGTAGAGGTGGAAGGAGAACTTTCTTCAACTCAATGAGAGGTTTTTGGAGCACATTGGTAATCCAGGTTCTAATGAAGCTCTATTGTGGCCAATCTTTCTGTTTCTAATGATTTTCCCTGTCTCTGCTATCCCACTCACATAAAAAACAAGGAACCTTGTGTACCCACCTTGCTGTCCATGGATCATTAGTATTACTTTGAGATCACCACACATGATCCACTTATGATTGTCATACTTAAATTTCTGAAGATCAAAATTTAAATAGTTGTATTGTTTTTTAAGTGTACGGAATGCTCTATGGGTATTGATGGATACCTGTTTCCATTGTGAATCAGGACAACTTTAACACGTTGAGTGGCACATCAACCACCAGTGACTGACACTAACTTTTGTTCAGGCCGCATCAATTTCTAAAAATTTTGTATTGCTTTGTCATAAAGGAACCCTGGCCATAAGCTGATTTCACTTAAATCTTATCTAGTGGGCCAAATAATAAACAAGATAAAACAGACTTGACACATAACATGTTAAATGAATGTCTACAAGCATTTCATTCTAAACTTAAATATCTTCTACTACAATAAGAAACAATGGCCCTAATGTATCTACACAGCTGTATCGAGTAAAGTTCAATCTGTTGGTAGTGCGCTTCACATTGCTATACCACAATACAGCATTTCTAAGCAGCGCACATGGCCTGACAGGGATTTCCTTAAGAATTCATATGTTGCTCAACTTGTTAGGGCTTCATTTTAATAATTTGATGAATAGTCTCCAATCATTGCTTTTATATGGAATATTGAATATCTTAAACAGTCTAAACATATCATTGCATAATACTAAGTCTCCTTTTTCCAAAAAGTATGGAATAAAATCTTTTTATCTGTACCTGAACCAGGAAATAAAGCACTTGCTGCAAGAAAATTCTTATCTATAAGCTATGAACCGGGTAATATGAAGCCTCTTTGGCCAGATGTAAAATTGAATTAAATCATTCAGTTCAGTTTGTGTAAATGGTTGTAAGCAGAATTGCCAGGTTTGTACT
Source organism: Massospora cicadina (assembly GCA_022478985.1). NCBI lineage: Eukaryota > Fungi > Entomophthoromycota > Entomophthoromycetes > Entomophthorales > Entomophthoraceae > Massospora > Massospora cicadina. The sequence goes on from JAKSZP010013140.1 coordinate 308,959, forward strand.
CCTCTTCATTATCTTCAGTTTCTTCACTTGATTCGATTTCTGAACCATCAACTTCAGGTAAATGTTCTGGTTGCATAGGCACTGATACATCTGGACCATGAGGGACAGGATGTAAAGCCGATGGCACATTTGGATAGATGATGTGCTTTTTGTTCTTTACATTGAAACTGTAGACACTGGTTGAACAAAAGTAACAATCATCACTATGACTTTGATGCTCTCACCCGACCATTTGAACGCCAAATCTAAAGTATGTTGCTTCCCCTTTGATCAACTTCTCAGTCCTTCAACAAATGTATAGCAAATATAGTAGGGTGCCCAAGTTTTATCTTGATCTCCTAGTTTTACAAAGAAATATACAAGATAGACTTGCTGCATGAACAATGTTATATACCCTTATTTTTTGATACTATTAACTTACCACAGATGTAACTAAATGAATCTGCAGATTTTTTACAGCCTCTTGGTGCCATTTTGAACACTGTATGTTTGCTTTTTAGCATATATCCACTGACACAAACACTTTTGAACGTGTAAGATATGTACCAACGGTTGCTCTAACACTGACAGTTGAGATGTACAACACGTTTAATGATAAAAGTGCTACCATCTGCTAGTTTATGATGTGCTTAATTCATCTAATCATAAACTGACAGATGGCAGCATTTTCTATGTATTTAAATCTGTCAGTACATCTTACATTTGTGATTTTTTTATGTATAACACATCTGGCTGGTCCAAAAAGGTGTCAACAATGATTAAAATTGTAATTTTTTGAATTTGAATATCTCTATATTCTATTTTATCATGTCTATTATAAGCTGCAAATAATACGGTTTATACAAAACAAACTTCTTTCACTATGTTAAAAAGTCCCATATTTGTTATATTTTTGACATATATTACCCTTGGTAAATTGCGATTTGCAAAGAATTCTGAAGTGATGGAAAGAAACTAAGGTCATTTTTGGATTCAGCGCACAAACATACATAAGAATATATCATCAAAACTTGAAAAACATGATGCAACCAAAAAAATGCAGGCCTGTGTAATTAGCAATCCAGGTCAGTACATCTTTTGACAAGTCTGCCAAAATTATTGGTATGCTTAATCTAATAGATACATTTCTTATTCCCTAGATGGCCAACTGTGGGGGGCTGTGATGATCCTGAAAAACTTTGGCTCTAACAAGGGGAGGATTCCACACCTGCAACTAATAATGAATAAGACCCTCCACCAAGGAATATAGGGAATTTTATAAGCTGGAAGGGACATTTGTTCCAAAAGCTCCACTCCTTCAGGACAGGTCATCTGGGCTGCCAAAACCTGTGAAATAAGAGAGGCGCATTGTAAGCCAAGTCCACTGATGAGACCACGGGAGCGATGATGGATAAGATCTGGGTAGGTGGATAACAGTAATTAAATCCACTCCTCTGAATCTACAGGGCAATGTGCGGGGTTACAACTTAAGAAGTCAGGAAGAACATTCAACGCTCCTTTCACAAATTCATATTTGAAGTTAATGCTATATAAATTCTGAGAGGTTTGGGCTTGCTGTTGCCTACTTCTGTGTTTTGTGGAAGTAGAGAAGAGTATGATGATCCGTTTGCACTGTTAACTCATGTTGAGCACCCTGCAAAAGATATCGCCAGCGGGTCATGGCCCATGCCACAGCTGCCAGCTCCTTATCATATATAGTCCAGGACTGCTCCATAGGAGAGAGCTTGCAGGAAAAGTAGGCGATGGGATGCTCTAACCCTTTATGCTCCTGAAGCAATATAGCCCCTACTGCAACAGATGACGTATCACAGGCTATGACATAAGGCTTGGAGGGGTCCGCATGCTTTAGGATAGGGGGAGACAAAAACCTCTTTAATTGACTCAAATTCCTACTGGCACTCAGGCGTCCAATGAAAGGGGACATTCTTACCCGTAAATAGATGAATTGGGGCGACTAACTGGGATAAAGCAGGGGAGAATTTTTAAGAAAATTATTGTGCCCAAGAAGCTTCTTAATTGCTTTTGGGTCATTGGAGTGGCCACTCGCGGATGGCATCCAACTTATTAGGGGGAATAGTGTACCCATCTTTTAAGATGAGATTGCCTAAAAATGTGACTTCCTTTTAATAAAACTCGTATTTTGAAGGCTTAACAAATAGGCCAGCCTTATGTTAGGCCGCCACAACTGCTTCCAAATCTTTTGCATGTTGTTTGAGAGTCAGGAAATGTACCAAGATATTGTCAATATAAGTTATCGCGCAGGTGAACTGGAGATCCCCAACACACTATCAATCATTCTTTGATATGTGGCTGGTGCATTCTTCAACACAAAGGGCATTACTTGAAATTGGAAAATACCCCTCTTTGTTCAGATAGCGGTAAGCCATTCCTGACCTTCCATCACCCAAATTTGGTTAAAGGCGATAACAAGGTCAAGTTATAAAAACACATGTGACTTAGACTCTGCTTGACCAATAGTTTGCTTTAGTAGCAAATGGTAGGGAGCATATATTGTGATTTTATTTAGGTGACCATAATCCATGCAGGGACAAAGGGAACAATCATTATTCTTGGAAAAAATGATGTGAGAAGCAACTGGTGATGTCGCTTTGAATAACCACCCTTTCTTAAACATGTCATTCAACCATACATTAAGAGCGGCCTTCTACTCCTCTGTGTGCAGGTACAAAGGGCAGTTAATATTTACCTCCTGCACTGTTGTTCTGAACCCTAGATCGAATTTTATATGGGGGAAAGATGGTCCGCCTTCTCAGAATCAAAGATACTCGATATCCCATTAATGCCTCAGGAAAATCTGATGTAAGGCCCACAGGGGAAACAAAGGGAAGTGATGGAACAGCGACCTTGAGTTTTTGTAAGAGTATCCACTAAGGGAAACTCGCCTTCCATCTGGTCATTAGCAAAGGACAACATATAGGACTCCAGGTAAATTCTAACATGCTGTTATTGTCACCAACCCACTCCTAAGATTACCAGAAACAACAAGTCTGGCATTGTGGAGAACCAATCGCAAAAGCTGAACTGATAAACAGAGAAAGGTACTGGGCGTCAAACTAGGTATGAGGTCTGGGAGGCCTATGAAGCAACCATCACTGTAGGACCTAAGTCCAGGTCAGGTTTCAAAGTGGTGGGATAACTCTACAAACATAAAATTCCCCACTGCTTTAGTGTCAACTAAGTCCTCAAATTACATATGCTGAGCTCCAATACTTAATCTCATGAGCATTAAAAAGTAGACAAAATTCTCTTTATTGGCAGCTATAGTTGAGTCTGTGGATAAGGAAGAGATGGTACTAGGATTGGGGGTAACCACTAGGTTCACAACAGGAGTAGCTACTTCATAAGTCTGAATGCCAGAATATACTAACATGGGCACATGAGCCGCAGTTACTATTGAGATTGGGATGGACAATGATTTAGAACAGGATATGACACCAAGGCCACCTTGGCGGCTCCTAGCATGAAGATCCCATTTTGGAGGGTGGGCTTAGGCAATTTGAGAGAGACATGGGTATTGTAGCCATAGTAGAACTTCTTCACAACCTAATTCAGCTGAAAAAAAAACCTCTGCTACACCCATCTCAACGAGAAGGGCGGAAATGTTTAATAATAATGGTTGGTCAATTATGTCAGGAAGATAGAAAGTTATTTTTTTGACCTGCCTGCCAATTGAAGTGCCTAAGCATCTAAACGACAAGTCCAAATTCCAGTGGCACTGCTAATTGTGCAACTGTTATGTAACTAGGAAGAGATTTTGTCACTGAGTGCCCATGAGCCATAGTTGTGACTGGAACTTAGTGAAGTTCCAGGTGAACATGGCCATGGGTCCCATGGGTTGTGAATTTATAGGTAGAAAGGGAGGCTTTAATTTATATCTAATAAAAAAACTGGCATTGGGTAGAGGGCTTTTTATTAAAAGTTAAATAAATAAAATCGACCAACAATTTCCTCAGTGTGATATAACTGATTAAATAGTGTTTAATATAATAGTTTTTCAAATCAGGGATTGGGGCCCTCAAATTTTGACCTAACTCAGAGTTTTTCAAAGGAGGGGGAAATATAGATTTCAATCTGAACTGGCATAGAAAGAATTAGCAGCAGGCTGAGTCACTATCAGTTTGCACACAAACGCCTGACCCAAGGCTCTACAGTGTTTACATTGGTTAGCATGACGGTGTTTGGTCTGACAGGCAATGGAGATCCCCCAGGGCCACCCCACATAGGGATGGTCTCAATGAGTCAGAAATGGGTTTGGGATGACCAACCCGCCCATGCCAGTTGCTGGGGCGTTCGTTCAGCCAAGGGAGATTCCTTGAGCAATGATCCCAATTTTTGTAATGAGGGTTTTGAATTATCAGCAACAATCCCTGATGGTGATACATGCTATTGGGGGCAAGTCCTGACTTATCAAGTGAAATTTAGGGTCAGAAATTATACTGCTCAGTAGCTCAATGTCATCAGTGATTTATAACTGAGAATTCATTACCTGTCCCCTTCATGCTATGAGTTGCACACCCGTCAGACTTTAATCCCATATGTTTCGGAAATTTCAACTCCAATTTTGATGATTTGGCACCACCAGCTTTATAGAGTCCATCCAGCTATTGGGTATGATGGTTTCCGATGATTTTGGCACAGAACCCCTCTAAAAAGTGAAATAACTCTGTGGAAGTAAGCATGGGAACTGGTGGAGGAATCTTCAAAGGAAGCGTTGTTACCCAGCGCTCATCTACCACATGGGCAAGATCGCCCTGTGTGATGAGGGGTACAGAAGCGCTCTTTGGACCATTTTTGTTAGGAAATGGGAAAATCGCCTGATCCACACAGAGTGGAAATTTCCCTGGACTTACGCCCTGGGGACATATTTTTCTTTAACAAAGGTTTAAATGTACTACTTTGGGTGTGGAGGCCAAAAGACATGAACCAATACTGGGACTGCACTTTCACCTAATGAAGAAGCGGTATCTCAGGAATAGGTTTGAGGTTAAAGTGCATCCACTTGACTCTTCAGATTGTTAATATCGTCAATTATTAAATTTACTCGTTCATTTTTGGCACTGGAAGCCAATTTTATGGTGACAAGTTGGTTTAGTTGCCGCGTTTCATTTTTTTAAAGTGGTATTGGAAGCTTGAAGTTCGAGTTGATGTTGTTTGATGGCAAGCACTCTTTGCTCTAACCCACATACCACAACGGGTAGGGCTGCCAAGGTCCTAAGGCGTTCATGATGAGCAGGTAAGGAAACTTTGGGGTAGAGGAACTCCATCCCAAGCGAGTTGGGCTCCTTGTGAGATGCGTCCCAATTGGACATCAATGTTTTTTTACTTACTAAATTAACACCTGGAGGCGTTTGTTGGGGATTCATGGGTCAACACTTAGGCCTGGAGGTCCTCTTGCCTATGGGGTCCCCATTCATTATCACGTCCATCATAACCAGGGGTCTGCACTCACCAGGCACTTTTTATGGCCCTGAAGAATGGAGACTAATCTGGCTATCACGTAAATCATAGATCATTTCCTCCAATGATTGGAGTTGTTCATACACAGAGGACATAAAGTTATCAAATTCAGATTGTACTTAAGGGTACAATCTACAACCTGGTTTTAGAAAAGGACCTCTAGTTGATTAAAATGATTAGTGAGTTCCGTCCAAATGAAACTCATGACTCCTTAATACAGACGGTTTATCACATATTGTATCTCATCAATAAGCTGCCAATTGCCCAATATAGCATTTGTGTTTTCACTTCCAAACTAGTAGACAGATTGGTAGAATTGGAGGAGCGAGTGTGTATTGTCTCCAATTTCTTCAAATGGCGGAGTAATTCCTGATTATGGAACCCTGCTACTTTAAGTAGATGGTAGAAGGTGAAATGTACAAAGTGATTCAGATAGCGTTCCACGCATCCTGCTTAACCTGTTCTATATCAAGCAAAGAACTTTGAGTCAATATTATTATATTGGCTGCCACTGCAATAGACTGTTTTCTATTAGCTCAGCCTCCAGGGACAAAGGCCCTGGATAAGAGAAACTGGAGTGCTTCAGCGAAGTCTGTTAATTCTAAATTGTATTGTTCAGCGGACATAGCATGGTGGTTTACTTCCATTGATAGGGAAAATAGAATGTCAAAGTTGGCCAATGTATCTCCTATATCATATTAATCGCCCAGTTGCTGAGACGTGCGGCTTCAAAATCCATGGCATTTTCTAAAAACTGTTTTTTATTGTCCATTGCTCTTTATTTTTTATTTTATTACTTTCACCGTGAACTCAGGGTTGTACCTGGCAGGGAGCACCAGTTTTGTCAGGATCACAGGTGTGTTACAAATATCCCTTGATAATTTTAGGCCAGGGGACCTGAAGCTTGAGGGTGCTGTATTATACCTTTGTGCTACTCTTGATTAAGAAATCTTATTCCAAATATATAGTCCAGAGAAGCAATACCAAATAAAAAACTAGTTTTTACTTAAAATTTAAAAAAGAAGAAAAGTAAGCTTTATTAGCTTAGTAGCCACAATATAGAAGAAATTTGGGAGGTCTCTTAGTGAAAATTCAAGCAGTCCAAGCTTAAATCTATAGTTCACACGAATCAGGGATTCTGTGGCAGGCCAATAATCTCGGATAATTAGCTTTACTCACTGCATAAAACAGGTTTGAACCCTGAGATTAGGTAGCTCTGAGGGAGCAATAATTGACCGCATAAGTCAGGGTTGATCCCTGACTTTGAGAGTTATTTAATTTTGTTGAGATTATCTCCAACAGAAGTTTGGGCTATTTGTCCAGATCAGGATTGGTTCCCATCAGCTGAAACATCCAAATCTACAATTTTTATAGAAATACCAAAAAAAATTTTAATAATAATGATCTGAGTATGATTGAAGAATTTGCAGATCCCAGCCTGCTGCTTCAGAGGGAACTCACTTAAATAACAAACAAGTTGTAAAAATGATTTTGGTTAAGCTGAGGATCTATTGAATTTAACCAGTTTGTGTTTATCTAATATAATCTGTAATTGTTGTCTTAATTTAATTGCGTGATTGACCCTTCTTTCCTTATTGCTAGTTTTTATGACTTTAAACTTCCCTTTGCGTCAGGCCTCATTGTTGATACCTTTATATGGCCAAAATTGCAGTCAAGATTGCCGCATTTATTAGACATGATTTTAGGAGGTTCTTGTTTAGCTATCAGATTATTTCACAAATTATGGTTCACAAATTATGGTTACACCATTCCTTTAAATAAAATTAAGCATTTGCCTACAATCATTTCTAATAATTTTAGTGACTAATAATCAGGTGTATTACCTTGTATTCCAAAATATGACTTTAATGAATTTTTGGATCTAATCTTTAAGTAGACTAAAAAACTATTTTTCTGGAGAAGGATGCAAAAGTTTGCAAATTATATTATCTGTGTGGGGTAAAATGTGGGCTTTAAATTGCCATTTTTGCATATGAAGGTGAGCTAAATGCTATCTATCACCTATAAAATTCAATTTTTATCTAAATAATTTAAACTAGTTTGAAACATATTTAACTGTAGTTTTTATATCTTAGAGATATCTCTTTTAATATATTTATATTGTTAAGCAACGAGTGTCTAAGTTTTATTACCTACTGTCAATTACAGCCAATAACCTTTTAAAGGATCATATTAGATTCTTGTCTTCACACAGCGATGCAGTTAATAGTTTAACTCTTCCAAAAACCTGTGAAATTAGGCCACTTTTTTACATATTTGTAATTTTTCCATAAGGGGATGGAGATTTAAGTCATAAAGCCACCTAAGAAGGGATATCTCTAATATTTGACAAGGTCATTAAAAACTATTGAGATGTCTCAATAAAATAGATTATTTGAGATAAAAATTCCTTGGATTGTCAGTTATTACTAGCAATTCATTCCCATACTTTTGAACTATCCAAACCCTTGATTTATTTAATCTACAAATATAACTTTTTAATTTGTAAGAACCACAATATAAGTAGTACTAAAAAAAGAATCACAATATAAGACCTAAAGTAATACAGAATTATCTCGTGATGTCACATTTTTTGATAAACACATAGTTTGGCAAACCCTTCATTTTTATAGACATGAGCAACGTTTAAGTCAAAGATAATTTATGACAAATATGATATAAGTAAATCATCAAACAGCTTAATTAATTAAGACCCTGACCAAGTCAAAAAGGAATATAGCGCATTAAAAAATGAGAGAGTTTGGCTATACTATTGGCTATCAAGCAATCACGTCCTTACCTGTATGGGATGTTATTCACTATTGTAAAAAGTTTATGCTTCTCTCAAGTGTTTACAACATATAAAGAATATTTGATAGCTGCCATTCTTAGTGGGTGCTCAAAAAGCAAAGCGACAAATTCTCTTTTGTCCATTGAGTGGGGGCTGTTCATCAGAAGACTGACAGATTGTTTTAATTACCCATAATTACTTAATTTCTTTCTGAAGAGAATAAACTATAAATTATTTGGTTGAACTGAGATGTGGTTACAAGAACTCACTGAAGCTGAATACATACTGGAGCATATGACCAGCCCCACATGTATAGAAGAGTTTTGTTTAATATGTTAGAACGTCCTGGATACCCTATGTGTGCTCTTCAGATAGTGCTTTGACCATCATGGAAGAGCACACCGCCGTGTGACATGGTGCTTTTTGGAAAACTTACAAGGCCTAGATATCAACGCTATTGTGAATCTTAAATGGTTCATCTAAAATGTTCTCACACCTTTCTTGTGTCCCAAACATGGCCAACCGAACCCAGTATACAGAATTAAGTGTTAGTACTGATCTCCACATTTGTCAATGTCAGTATTGAGTTTAATGAGCCCATACTGACTGCAAGGTATGGCCACTGCTAGATTATCTTTGAGTGGACCAAATTATTAAAATGGGCAGATCCTAATTCAGAAGTTTCTGCGAAAGCCTAGACTACTACTTCCTTTCTACCATAATAAGATTTCACCTGACATGCTAGCCCATAAAGTCCTAATTTCCAACATTTTTTACATTTCTTGCATTAAATGTGATAACTGAGCTCAACTCAATTTGGATTCTACTGAGCTTTCTCTTCCCTTTGCCATTTTGATACCAATAGAGATATAAAAAGGATATATGGTATGCTTATTTCTATACTACATAAGATGGCACATTTTAACCTTTCCAGGTGGAATGATTATCTTCTTGTGGCTCTAATAGTCTACTAGGTTAGCTACTAATTTTTAGCACAATTGGTGCCCAACCCAAAAGGGGGAGCCACCACGCTTTTTGTGAATGAGCCAAATAAAGGGATTATTAGAAATAAAAAATCCTAGTATAGCCCCTAAGTTATCAGCCTAGGAAGTCATATCAGAAGGTGAGACAGCTTTGGGGAAACTTTTTTCAAGCGTCCGCTTTAGATGGCAGATCATGGCGGACAGAGTAGGGGTTAGGTCATTAGCGACATGTGGCATAAGGAGGTATAATTATGGGCTCTCTATCAATGAGGTCAGCAGTGTCCATCATATCAATGTATTGAACTAGGTTAGCTACTATTGGGTTATTAAAAGTGCTACTTTTAAATCTTTTTTATGGTCATAATTTCATATTACTTTTTATCGTGAAGCTTTACTACAAACAAAACTCTTGACACCACCAAATTACCTTAAGAATATTAGTGGAAAATTTACATAGGTTCTAGGCCCTAATAGCAAATTTTTGGGAGCCATTAGTACAAAGAAAATGAACAGAAATATACATAAAGGCCAATCTTACCTGAATACTAATTAGAAAAATAGTACTTTTTTTCCATCATTGTACTGGAGGAAAGGCTCATAGGTTTGACGCTTTATGGTATGGACTGTATTGAGTAATCTACTAGCATGAGCCAAGTACTCCATAGCGCTAGTCAAAAAAGGGAACTTTCATCAACTGAGCTATGGACGATTCCTTAGAGCTATGTGTCCCAAGAAAGATTTTGAGGAGGGATATCTAGGAAAGTTGATTATTGAACAGCTTGAATGAAAGTCAAATTGGAGAAGAGATAATTTTAAATGGAAATCCTTCTTATTAGTTAATAGAATGACAAAACCATTTCTAGAGATGTTACTTTGACCCATTTAGATTAAAAATCCAATAACATATAAAGTGTTGACATTTTCCTAAACTCATACTAACAAACTTTTTTCACAGTGTCATGACAGTTGTAATGGAAGTGCATCCATTCTTGAAATATAAAAAACATCTGATTGTATAAAGTACTTTCTATCCTATATCTTGACTTGTTATCTAGGCTAGACGCATTTTTTGTCTTAGCTTTCAAAAATCCTTTAAGAAAATGTTAAGCTATAAAGACTAGTTTTCTTGTAGCCTTTTTATTCAAAAATCCCAAATACCTATCAGAGAATTTGGTGAAGGATTGATATCTGAGTGTGGAGGAATTTTGCTCGTCTGGAATGAGCCTCACCATAATGGTAGAGGATCGCTTTAAGGGTTAGTTATATGATTATTGAGCCTCTGCTTTGATATCATGAGTTAATTAATGTGATTTTAGTGGCCTAGATAAAGAAACAGTTTAGTTATGGTGGCATTTGTTTGTCTGGTCTTAAGACAATGTAAATTTGCTGAGGATTTCTTCAAGGAGAAGCAATTTGGGCATAAGAGCTCTCAATCTGGCTAGACCAATGGGAAAACTGTAATCTTTGGTGGCCTTGAAAAAGGGAACTATTTGACTGTGATGACATCTTGTTCTGATGGTTCAAAAGCTATTATCAGAATAGCAGTGCTCCTTAATAAAAATAACAATAAGGAGCAAGGCTTTTGTATTGACTGGTATGAGGCCATTATCAGAACAGTAGGTGCCTCTGAAGAGCCGTTTCCATTTTTTTCAATCATCAAATTTTGTCAGAGTGAAGTTGCTAATGTCAGTTTTTTATTTTATTATCATATTTTAAAGCACCTTATTTTATTTATCTGGATTTGATCCGTTGATCTTTGAAGTGTTCAGAAGCACTGTGAATTTTTTATGATGTTTTGGCATTGCATGTTTGATAAATTCAGGTTGTCAGTTTTTTCTCTGGATTAAATATGAAAGCTCTATTAACAGCATTATTAGTGATCTCCTCAATCATTTCCTTTGAAAAAATAAGTATGCACATCCAAGGGGACTTGTATTGATAGGCACAAGTTTCTAAAGTCTCAATGAGCTTAATAAGTTTTTTATAAAGTTTTCTTGATAGTTTCTGAAAATACTGGGACTGAATTAAGGACTGCGTGGTAAGGACCACATAGCGTTTAAAAGCCAAATTTAAAAATCTCTAACCTTGATGTGTTATTTGGTGTGGCTAATAAGAGCTTAGCAGGAGAACCATTCTTGGACTTCCAGCCTTGTTGTTAGTAGCATGGTACCTCATTAAGATATTCCTAAAGCTCTCTAGGAAAAGAGGATGGCACTAATATGACTTTTCCATTATCAGAGAATAATAGGTCCTAGTAATTTCTTATAGATGAGACTTAACTTGATGGCAGTGGTTCAGAGGTCCTTTTGTTTGATACACTTATGTAAAAGACTTAACCTTATTAAAAGATCAGAGGATCTTATATTTAACTCTATTTTTATAGAGAAATCAATTTCTTTAAATGTTTTTCTTCAAATTAAAGTTGGCACTAAACGAAGTTCCAGAAAAATCAGGGATAAAATAAGTAATCTAAAAAATGATCAGCACATATCTTGTTAAAACTTAAATAAGGATTCATTTTCCCATTTTTAAGCTGTCTTGTCTCATTATGAAGTGTTTATAAAGAAATCCCACAGCTTTGCAGTAAAACTTGGGGCTGTAGGAGAAGCCATTATGAGCCAAGGCATAAGAAAAAGTTGAGATATACATGTAAGGTAGATGGTGATGATTTATGTCATTAATACTTTGTGTTAAAACTGATACTTCTTGGGTCATTTGGCCTTAAGTGGGGACACCACAATCCATCAAAGGTATAGTTGAGCATGGCAGAAAGGCGATTTACAGTCTCAGACAACAGCAAAAGTGCATTTAAGGATTGGGTCATCCACTAAAGCAGAAGCACACTTTATTACTGAGCATTACAAACAATTGGGTTTGGAGGTTGACAGCATGCAGAAGTACTTACCGTTGCTATAGAGATTGTCTACCGTTCTGGGATTATATTTCTCATCCTGAAGTGAGATAATTTTTGTCAGTGCTGATAGCGACTCATCCAGAAGGCAAGTGGTTCTTTTCATTAGAAGGTTGAAAATCTTCTTAGAGGAGTCCAAGTCCTAGGCCAACTGTGCTATAATGGCTTAATAAGCGGAGTGCTGCTACATTACCTGCAGAAGATGGCAGGTATTAAACTGAGTTTTGAAATTGCTGTGAAACTGTGGCGACAGCCCCATAGAGATCATATTTATGTATATTTACAGCAGTGCTGAAAATCATGATTAAAGAGCAACGTTTCAGGAGTTGATGATATGTCTTAAAATTGCTCTTAAAGCAGATAAGCAGATTATTGGGTTTGCTATTTATAGGTGCGACTTTTATTCTGAAATATTGTACTCAAAACTGTTGATTTTTTTAAATGTTTCAAGAATAGTGTAAGCTTGAGTTTTAATCTTCTTAGTGACAACTTTTGACTCATCTCCCTCAACTTTATATATGGTGCTAGTACCTTGTAATGAGACTACTGCAGTATCGCTGATGGTAAGGCTACAGATATTAAAGGCACTGAAAAATGGGCAATAATGAAGTGGTGGTGGCAGAGCTTATCATTATAAAGGTTTATATTGGTGTCTTTGTAGCAACTATTTTATAAATTCTAAACTTGATTAACTTTTTTGAGACTTGGTCCTCATATAGTTTTATTGTGCCATATATTGTGTTGCCTGGCTTTTGATATGATTCTTTAATACTAATCATTGGTGGGGCCTTTTTGATTTGGGTTGATTTGGCATTTATATTGTTGAGCAATTTGGGTTTAGTAACTTATTAAATCATTTGTTCTGGGATTTTGGATAGGGAGTCTGGCCTAAACTTGATTTTGTGTCAAAAAAATTAAAAGAAATACTGGAAAAAATTATAATTTGATTTATTATCCTAATTTATTTCTGGCAATTTCATCAAAAAGTTATTCTATTTTTTTGACTTGGCAATTGGCTGAGCCAAATGTGTTTGAGTTTAAAAAATGGTTAAAAAAGCTTATAAATTTATTCAATGGAAATAGCTGAGTAGACATTTAAGGTTTAAAATGATTTAGGCTCAGTAGCTTAGATACTTTATACATCCCAATAACAAGTGGTAATTCCTCTTCAGTTAGGTTTTGATAATTAATGGACAGATTAGCTTGGATTTTAAATTATTATCAATGTTTCTATGCTGGCTAAATTGTGAAGTCATTTTATATCCCATTTAGTTGGGTTAGGGGATTTTGTTTCTTTAGCATCAACTGATAAGCCTAAATGTCAGTAAAAAAGGGAAAAATATATTGTTAAAATATAAAAGTTTATTAGGAGTTTGTGAAGTGATTAAAAATACATCTTAACATCATGTTTAAGCAAATAATCAGGTTTTTATATTTTTGAAAAGGAAAAGGATTGTTCCATGAGAGCATTTGTAATTTCATTATAGTTCTTAATTTGTGAATGTCATTAGAGCCTGACTTTCAAGACCAGATTAAAGGCATCAGACTCATTAGGAAAATGGGATTTTCACTAAAAGTTATCATTCAAAAACCTAAATCTGATGTAGATCAAATCTGGTGGTACATATTTTGTATATTGCCAGTGTTTGGTAAAAATAAAGCCAAATTTTATTCATGTCTTCATCTGCATATAAAACATTCTGTCCTACATCTTTCTCAGTACTATTAGAGTGGATATCAAGCAGCTTTACAAAATAGCTTTTTATAAACTCAAGCTAACGTTGACTAGAGTTTAATGTTCTGTATCACCTATTCTTAATGGATTTCTTCCATCACAAAATGCTTCTTTTAATTTTGTTAATGTTTTGCATTGATTCTACATAGACCTCCAGGATCATTATAGTTTTCTTGACTAAACACATTTTTATCTACCTTGATATTAAAAAGTTATCTAGCCTGTGTTATTAGGTATTGCATTTGGATTTATAGTTAAAGTATTTTTATGATCCACCTATAATGAGTACCATGATGTAGTGCGTGGCACACACACACTTTAGAATAGGTTAAGTTTTTCTCTAGAACTCTCAGGCCTTTCTTGACCACTTGCCTATGTTTTCTTATCAAGGTCTAGAGTTCTCTGAACAATATATATAAAGGCTATGCATTATTTAATACTCAGTCTATGGTATAGAATAGCTATACAAGAGACTACAAACAACAACTAATTAAAAAGTCTAAGAACTAAAAAGGTATTATTTAGATTAGTGTGATTGGCTATAGTCAATCATTCAATAATTAAACAAAAATATACAACTTATGATAGTATAATTGGACTTTTCTCTCTCGTTGCAATCACTTTTGCAACTTATATAATTCAAGTCTGATTCTAGTTTGATAATCTCACAGAGGAGATTAGTCTGTGCCCATGTCAGGGAGCAGTTGGGCAAGTAAGATAAGAGGAGCAGGTGGTAGGCCCGCAGCCTCAAACGTTTGAAAACGCCCCAGAGAAACCGGTGGAATAGAAAAATAAAAAACTGGCGGTCACTATTTCCCCAGAAATCCTCACTTGGCAAGCACGATGCAACCAGTACATCAACACGCTACACTCCCAACCACTCTCAGTTGGTGGAATATGGAGTCCGTGTGTTTCTGGACGTCCAACAAACAGCTTTATGGGAAAAATTTTGTGGGGATGTGCTCACTTTTTTCCTGACCGCGGTGTACGTTGCACCTCACTCCATGTCACGCAGTTGGCTATTCCTCAGTTTTAAAAACAAGGAGGCAGCAGACAAAGCTGCTTCAGTGTGCATAGGATTGAACTCCCTGAAGGGCAATGGATCATCAAAACCAAATGCACCAGATGGACAAAATCCAACCAAATTTTCCTCACATTTGACTTTTTGCCTACTACAGTAAAGCGTGCCATTTTGGAGCAACACCTGAAAGATGGTCTCACATAATATGGCGAAATACAATCTTTTGAGATGCAATGCTTTACACTGATGCCACACCTGTGCACTTGCAGAGCCATCACAGTTCTGACCCCAACTGAGGAGATCGTGAATGACCTAACCCAGATCCTGCACTCCACATATATCAATATTGAAGGGCATACCACCCACCCTTTCCGGGTAACCGTGGACAGCGCGCCCCCCATCTGCACCCACTGTGACGCGTTTGGCCATAAGGCACATGCATGCCTTACCAAGGAGGGCATTACATTCCAAGAGCACCCCTCAGCAGCTATGGCCAGCGGAGAGGCACACTACAAACCAACTGCAAGCACCAAAGAGGCTTTCCCGTGGGGAGCACAAGGCTGCTACCTACTGGTAAAACCTATTTCCCTGCAAGAGTGGAAGAAGGCCAAGCAGGCCTGCAGGGCCGCGGCCAAGGAAGCAGCCAAAGTCGCCTCCACTATCCCACATTCCCAATGCCAGTAGGACATCAAAACCTTCACAGTGGAAGCAACTTGGGAATCCCTCAACCAATCAAATTGTGAAGCCCATGCTGATTAGGCCAACCCAATCTGAGGATCTGATGGGTGACTCAATTTCACCCAATCTTTGCAACCAAGCTCCAGTTAAAACTGACTTGGGGTCCAACCTACCTGAAAAATTTTTTTCTACCCAATCGTTGGTGCACCAAACTCATCTGCACCGCAAAAAATTTGTTCGACGTTGGGGAAACAAAAAGCGAAGGCAAAAGCCAACGCAAACCTTTCTGCTAAAATTAAAAAAACTACTGATAGCATTGCTGTAAACACTTGCACTGCCATGAAGGCCTGTGGGGATCTAGAGGAGGCTAGTGGGCCTGGGTGCCCACCCCCTTGCACCTAAGGTGCAAAGGGGGTAACCTTCACTTTAGGGACGTTGAATATCGCCAGACTCAAGGCCTCGCCGTCCTGGGCTAGGAAACTGAGTTTTTTACAAAAAAATTTACCCGTAGATATCCTGGCCATCCAGGAGTCCCACTGTCCGCGAGGTTCTGAGGATGCTTGGAAAACCATGCTCCTCCCATCCCTATCCTTTTGGTCAGAGCACTGTGGGGTGCTAGTTCAGAAAAACAATTTTTTCAAATTTTCATCATCAGAATCCTTCCTCAATGGCCGAGTCCTCATTGTCACTTTCTCATGGGCTAACGTGGCACATGCTATTGTCAACGTCTATGCCCCAATCTGTGCATGAGAGCGTCAGGAATTTTTCTCATCAGTCAAATCCCTCCTGCTACCCCCAGACCCTTTCATAGTCGGCGACATGAACTGTTGGCTAAACACACCCACAGACTGTTGGCCTTCCTCCTCCCATGCCCCTCATGGTCATGTAGAACTTCGCGTTCTAAAGGCCACCCTTGGGTTAATGGATGCGCTGCCGCAGCAAGCCCTGCTGCTCAAAAACATGACGCGCCCCCACGTCCACAACGGCCAATTAAGGTCCAGGACCCGCATCAACCTTATCCTTATGCCGGCGAAATTCCAACCTCACATTTCCCACTTCCAAACAACAAAAATTGAATTCTCCGACCACCAGCTGGTCTCAATAACCTACCACCTACCTGTTACAGTGGCTAAGGCCCCACATTGGTGCAAACTCCGCCCTCCTGAACTTGTGTCGCCAGGATTTTCCACTTGGGTGGAATCAGCAACTTTGGCAAATGAGTTTGTTACACCATTTTGCACGGACTTTATCTCCACATGGTCAGCCTTCAAAGAGGATACCATATGCCACTCTCACCACCTCTCCTCCTGATGCTCACGAGCCACATCAGCTGTCATTTCGCGCGCTCTGGCAGAGTTGGCACACCTGGAGTCCAACATCCCAGCTACAGGCTACAGCCCTGCATGGGGCCAGAAGTGGGCAGAAACAGCCGCCCACCTCAACGCACTCAAAAGGTAACACAAACATTAGTTTGTGTTCAGTACAGGGCCAAACGCATTACAGAGGGCGACAAGTGCACTGCATATTTTTTTAAAAAAAATCGCAACATGCCAAAGCGTGGCCTGCACACAGGTGCGAAGATCGGATGATTCTGTCATGGACATGCCAGCCAAAGTGGCAATCAAAATACAAAAGTATTACTCTGAGTTATACCAATCTGATCCAATTCAGCTGGCTGAAGTGGTGAAATTTTTCGACTGAACCCACATCCACACCATTTCCTGATACCCAGAAATAATGAATTTGATTACTCCAAATGAACTATGGACAGCCATCTGTGGTGCACCAAATCAGAAATGCCCAGGCTCATATGGCATTCCATATGAATTCTAGAAAAGTACTTCAAATATAAATCCACACTGCTGCTTGCCTCACTTAACCAGAGACTTCTGGAAACGCGCCTCCTACCAGGAGGACAAGAGGCCTTCACCGTCACACTCTTCAAGAAAGGGGACAAGCTAGACTTAGCCAACTGGCGCCCCATTTCTTTAACTAGCACGGATACAAAAATTTTAACTAAAGTCATGGCTAACCATTTAGGATTGTAGCATCTGCCACCATCTCCCCAGAACAATCTTTTTATACCCAGAAGGTCGATTTGGGACAACGTGCACTCTGTGGCTAACGCATGCCAGTCCACAGCCTCTGGGGCACTTGTATTCTTGGACCAACAGAAGGCCTATGATAGATTAAACTGGGAATACCTCAGGGCCTGCCTCCATCAATTCCGCTTACCCCTCACTTCATCAACTGGGTAATGCTGCTCATGGAATCTGCAACAATGGCAGTGCTTGGCCCTGGCTTCCTAACGGAAGTAGTCCACCCTCAAAGGGGCTTACTCCAAGGGGACCCCCTTAGCCCACTCTTATACAACTTCAGCCTTGACCCACTACTTCAAAACGTGAATGCCCAACTCACTGGGGTCCATGTACCAGGCCAAGCCCCAGTCAAGATGATGACATTTGCAGACAACTGTGTGGTTGGGGTGTCTAAAAATAAAGATGCACGTGCACTTATAGCCCTCATCCAGGAGTATTCCCGGGTAAGTAATGCTGCACTGAACGCTTCCAAAACCAAAATCATCCTCCTTGGTCGGTATCAAACCTGCTGGGCCCAGAAACCAGTGCCCAGTCCAGCCCATCTGCTCGCACACGTGCTCACCCTCCCAGCTCACCACACACCGCCCCACTAGTGCTCCCCTTCATGCCACGCCCTACCATAGGGCTGGTCCGCCATCTGGGCGTGTGGGTGGAGGCAGGCGGGTACATCAGCAGTAATGGAAAGTCATATTCTAGACAACGTGACGAAGCGCATCGCCTCCCTCAGAGCCCACCCTACTTCCTACTGGCAGGGTTGTTTTAGCCAACTCTATGCTCCTCTCCAAAGTCTGGTTTGGAGCCCACGCCATCGCCTTCTCCCCAGGTTTTTTCAAATCTATGTATGCCCTTCTTCAAGGGTGGCTTTGGTCAGGCCGCCCACCTCCAGTGCGGCTTGAGGTCATGTTTGGCCCTCATCATCATAGTGGCATGGGCCTGCTCGACTTTAAAGCCCATGCTGCCAAGATCCTGGGCACCTGGATTGCAGCTGTCACCGCCCCTACGCTCCCCTCCCAACACTGGTCCTGTGCGGCCTGCTCCAACTTTTCCCGCGCCCTGAGCCTCAGCGATCCCACCCACCCCCATTCTCCATTAAAATATTTTGCCTCACGTCCCTTTGCTGCAGGCCCACATGGTTATCAAACTACTTTAAATGAATTTTCCTCTCCATGCGGAGCACTGAGTGGGAATTTGCATCAGTGGGCACACAGCCCAGAGGGGTCGCCCTAATCCCCGCTTACACAGAAAGTACAAAGCCAAGCCGTTCTGAACAGTGTGATACCAAGGAGGTCCCCTATCATGGCCAGGGTGAATTATCTGGATATGTTGGACATTCCCTACTCCCTAGAAACCCAGAAAGCCATCTGGAAGTACGCCCACCACCCACTTCTGCAGCCGCATGTTTGTTCACATGTGTGGCGCTTCTTGAAACAGGTATACCATACTGCCAAGCGATCCAAAGCATCCCACTCCTTGTATGTTGTGTGTGACCAATATGGGACTTTGGTCCACCGCCTGAAAGAGTGCCCTCCATCAAAAGCGATCTGGCGTGAAGTTCAGCGTCTCTTTTACCAGGAGCAAACAAAGCCCTTCAGCCTATCAAAGGGCATCTTCGCCTTGTCCTTTATATCTCCTATACAACCTTCCTTGCAAGCCTTGGTGGTCGCAATTGCAATGTGGACTATCCACACGGTTGTCTTGGATTCAATTTTAGTTTTTACTCTTACCCTCCACAAAGCTGTCCGCCAATTCCTGTTGCACCTCATGGACCATTTTCAAGCTTGGCTGTTTGGGTACCTGCCATCCCGTCAAAGACAGTTGTCTCATTCTGGTTTCTGGTTTGGTTCACCGCTTCAGACCCTTTCCTTAATACATGCTCAATAGTGGCGCAAACCTCTATTCATGTTACCCCTCTTCCTTTATTTGGCGTTCCTGCTGCCAACAGAAGACAACATTAGCTTCTCTGTGATGCCTCTAGCTTTTATTTAGCACTTGTTTGTTTCTATATTGGAAGTGTCCATCTCATGGTCAGCCTTCCCAGAATAAATTCAAATTCAAATTTGACTAGGATAATGAGGTATTAGCACATGTTACTTAATGGGTGATAAATGTTTGTATCTTATTGAGCGATTTCTGGTTTAGGTTTTGTTTGTCCATACAGATATGATAACTCTGGTAGAGTTGTTATTTAATCCCACATGGAAGTGGGTGCTTCATATTTGATATGTTATACTATTTAATTGCTTGTAATTCTGGCATGATTGATATGATTTTCTCTTTAAAATAATGCTTATATCTGATATTATATATAAATAGGTTCAACAACATGTCGCTACTAGTACAATACTATATATATAATTTAATGGCATAATCAGCTTAAAATTTCCATTATTGTAACCAGGTTTAAAACGGGTTTGATGTTTTATAAATAGTAGAAAAGTCAATGAAGATGAAAAATGGGATAAAATAGACTTTTTTATTTAGTTAAAAAAGTGTAAATAATATAGGGTGCATGGGGACATGGTGTTGAGGGGACCTCCATGGCCCATATGACAAGGACCTTTCTCCTCCTTCTGGATCAGCTGCCTGGTTGACGCCCTCATCGTTCTGATCATCCTCATGGCTGCAATGGTGGGAGCCGCGCCTTTTAAGGTTTAGGAAGCTGAGGTTCAATTCCAGAAGGCATCTTCTTCAATTCAATTGCACATGATGCTTCGTGATTGAAATTTTCATTGGTGCTCATAAGTACAGGTTTTGATTGTGATGGCTTGAGATTCAACTTATTGAGGTTTAATTTAAGATTAAAATATCAACTCACTCATTATCTCAAATTCTGACAATACCCTCCTCAAAATCCTGTTGTATGAGGGTATAAAGATGTAAGGATTAGCTATGTAATTGGATTATCAATATTTCTTGATTGGCATCAGCAATGGAGTACCCAGAGTTCACCTTAGAAATGACTATGGTGTGTCCAGACCAAAAACGTCAAGCTTATTCTGCTGACCTTCAGGTCAATGGTAATAAAAGAAAATAGGGCATCTATTTAAAAAATTGGTATAAAGATTGGCTGCCATTATGTTGGGACGTCTTTCAGTCTGTGGTGACAATCCCTGAGTGGCTAGGGCTTGAAGCCAGATAATCTCATTGGTTAAGGCCCTCATATTCAGATCAGAGTTCTCAGTCACAGAGGTATCAGTAGGGGCTGAATGCTACTTGGTAGCTGAGGGGCACGCCCATATAGAGCTTTGAAGGGATCATCTTGATTATTGATGGTATATTGTCCAGTAAAAAGAAAATCGCTAAATAAATAGTGGTTCCAGCGCTTAGGGTCAGAGGCGGGCATCTTCTTCAAAATAGAAACAAGTTTTCCATTAGCACGTTCCACCGCCCCATTAATTGAGGGCTTATAGGGGCGGTGAAACTTTGGTTATATAAAAGAGAAGTTAGTTCTTGGACTATCTTTGAGGTGATTTTTAGCCCATATCTTGTAAGTAGAATCTAGAGGCATATGTTCTGAGTGAAAATTGAACAGATAAGAAATAGACATGGCTTTTAATGTGGCAGCGGGAATTCAGATCACTTTAATCCATTTGGCCAAATGGTCCACAGTTTAATAGGATATATTTTTGACTAAGAAACTCAGTGGACAATGGGCTCACCATATCGATGCTGATGACAATAAAGGACTTTAAAGAGCCATTACTGAATGTTGGTACCAAGGACTAGCTCAATCTTGGGTATAACAATTCATACAGGCCTTCAGAACTTCCTGGATGGTCTCACCATCAAATAATGTTAGCATCGCTTCTTTAACCATTTTTAAGTCCTTTTCACTGCCCCATGCCTATATATATGTGTCCTTCAAGACTAACCTCAGTTTAGGAGGAAAGTCAAATATAAGGAAGCCATTTCTTATTAATTTCTTATACAGCATTCCCTCATTTTTATTTGAGTGTCCTGAGTCATTTTTTGAAACTTGGTTTGAGCTCAAGAGTTTCCAGATCCCATCAATCATGCCAACCAATTGAAAAACAGTCATTTCTTCTTTGGTAGTTTAGGCAGCAAGTACTGGCATACTCAAAAAGACCTTGGAATTCTGACGAGTTGCTCCTGCGTGGTGGGCAATAGTAAAATCATAATCATGCAACCTTAAAGTCTATCTTGCTATTTGGCCATCCAGGTCTTTCATTTACTTAGCCATTAGAGTGAGGAATGTCCAATAATGATGGTGAAATGGGTGCTATATAGTTAGGGGAAAAATGCTTGATTTCCAATACCACAGTCAGCACTTGCGCTCATCAATGTATAATCTCGTTTTGCCTTTAATAGTGTCCTGCTAAAGTAAGCCACTGAATGGCGAACTTGTTCTTCATTGTTCTAGGCTAGAATGTCCCTGATTTGATATCTCTAGCATCAGTGAATAACAAATATGGCCAGTTAAAATGTGGATGAATTAAAATAGGTTTAGTAAAAAAAGTAAACCTCAACACATTAACCGCCTGTTCCTGTTCAGACCGCCACTCAAAATATACATTCTTTTGTAGGAGGTAGACCAGGGGTTCATCTAAGTCAGAGAGATTAGGATGAACTGCTGACAACAACCGCCCATGTGATAGAATACTTGAGTACCCCTAAATCTCTGAGGGTTCTACATCTTGATGGCAGCAACTTTGTTTAAAATAGGTTAAATTATGTTTTGAGATCTTATATCCCAGAATTACATTTGAATTCAAAGAAAAAGCACTATGAAGGTTGAGCTTTTCTCAAGGTCTTTCTCAGACAATTAAAGACTTCCCAGAGATGTTACACATGACCACCATATGTCTGCAAAAAGAATGTGATATCATCTAGTTACATAGGGACACAGGATAGATTTAAGTCCCCTAGAGTCCTCTCCATGGCTTTGAAAGGTGGAAGGTGCGTTACAAAGGCTCTGTGGAATCCTCATCTTTAAGTAACCCTCATTGCTATAAGAACGCATTTGAATTGAATATCAGGTGCTAACTCTATTTATCATTATCTGCTAGCGAGATCCATAGTGGTAAAGTATTGTGACCTGGTCAACAAGTGGAGAGAGTCATCGATTTAGTGCTAGGGATAACTTTCCTTCCTGGTAATGGAGTAATTCTCTAATAGTCCATCACTACATGATGACTGTCATCCTGCTTCTGAACTAATAAGAGAGGGAGGCCAAAGGGCTACGGGAAGGCACCTATAAACTTGATTAGAGTATCTGGTTACACTCATCAGCCACCTGAACCTCTTCAATCTTACTCCTTAGTTAGGAATCTGACCTAAGTGTTGAGCATCCCCAGTCTCAAGGTGATTTAAACGGCATTGTTTTCACAAAAGCGTAGGTAGAGATTGGAAAAGTCAGAGTATTTTTTAGTAAATTTATTAACTTGGCGCTATTGCTCTCTAGTTAGCTCTTGAAAAAAAGAGGCGTCAACTAGAACTACTGATAGGGGTGTTTCTAACCCTGGATCCCCTAGAATTCCAAAGCTATAAATGTCATTGATGGCTTCACAGGAAGGAGGCGAACATAAGCGGCTGGAGTATCAGGCCCCATTGTCCTAGGTTTGTCAGTGAATTAGCCAGAAACACCAATGTGAATCTAGCATAAAAGGGATTGTTGGGAAGTTGATATGACTGGATGATATGCTACCCATACCAGCGGATTGGAGGGGAATCAAGACGAGTCTTGAGATTTACGAAAATGGGTATACAAATTATAATCAATCAAAATGATTACCATTCAGTGAATTGAGGGGAATTATGCCAAGATTTGATATGAACGGGAGTATCTAGAAAAGGGAAGATGAATAGAATACTACAAAGCTGAGGATGCATCTGGCTTAGGATAATGAGATATAAAGAGTCACATGGAGGGTTGAAGAAGAGGTCTTTTCTGAGGTGATTAAGAGATTGCAGTAAGTCTGTGATTGATATTAAATAAAAGTCAAAACAAAGGGCTATAGCTCCATATATAATTTATTGAGTTTTTATTAGTAATTCGGCAATCTTCATATTGTCAAATTTGGTTGCTCAGTGGCTAATACCCTGTGCAAACTGACTCAGCGGCATCGAGCCCATATGCTGAGAATTAACAGTGGTGCTCACTACAGGGGGCCACTGATAAACTGAAGTTTTTAACAATAAGGATGCGATGTTGGGCCCTCATTCGTTCTGAAATAATTTGATTGTATTACATGCACAGTATGCTGAAGAAGCATGGGAGGCACTTAACAACAAACCAACGTTATTTACTGTGACCAAAACGGGGATGATGATGCTATGATTAATCTTCAATTAGAGAATTACCCTGAGCTGACAACCAACCAACAAGGATGCTCCACAAATGTGACTCCTCAGCAATTGAGAGATATTTTATGGAGTGGCTGTTGTGTGGATATCGCCTATATGAAGATGAGGCTGGGGAAAACGCCCTGAGTTTATTCTATAACCAATGCGACCAAGAAAATTTGCTATGCCTTGTACATGCCTTATTTGGACGTGACTACAGCGGGGTTGGCTCACAGCCTCAGTACCCACGGAATTGAGGAATATTTAGTCGCTTATGTGCAACCATTGATTCGTCAGCTACTGCATGTGCTGGATCACCACAATACCAAAATTGGAGATGTATTATGGTTCGCTTAAGCACAGCAGCACAATACTCGCCTCCTGCTTGACCACCTTGATCATTATTTTGGAGGTACAAGGGGCGCTGGTACAGATGGACCATTGCGTTGAGGATATCCGCCGTCAATTGGACCTTTTGGTACCACAGTTAAATTTAGAATTACCTCGAGTAATAAGAGAACTGCTGGATCAGCATGGCCTATTGGCGGCGTGGATTCAGGATATAACAACATTGAGGAATAATACCGAGCACTTTATGCTGGAGCTAGCTGAATGGGCGGAAGCTCTTGAAGCTGTGCTTGCCCATCTTAGGGAAAAAATGACACTGATGGAATGGCAAGTGGCGGACCAAGTTGGCTCTCTATCAGCTGAATTAACCCAACTTTGTATTAAATGGAGTACCCAGAAAACTACAGATAACGCGCTTATCCTTTGGTCAAAATCTCCTGAATATCTCCAGCTTATTTGTCAGGTTACATAACTGGAAGTTGTTAGTCAGGCTGAGCGCCAACGAGCCTTCCCTCTTCCAATTGGTGGGACAAGAGAGTATGCGGACATACAAGGGTGCCTTGATACCCTTCAACAGGCCAATGAGGAATTGGTATGGGAACAAACCTCCCTAGTTAACCAAATAAATGACGCCAATCAACAAGCGGATAATGCTAGCCAGCAGCATACCCACCTGCAAAATATAATTGAAGAAGTTCTCTCTCAACTACAAGTTGTGGAACAGAAACTGAACGTTGAAAGGGAATTCTGCTGGGAGTTGCAACAGCAGTATGAAACGCTGCAACAGGAATTTCAGGATGGATGGTGTAAATGCTATTCAGTTAAAGTGGAGCAGTTGATCAATGAACATTTCACAGGGCATGCCGGAGCCTGGGAAATTTGGGGCAGTTAGTGGCGATTTGGGGGAGAAATGCTATGGATCAGCAAATGAATATCCCTCAGGCAGTATGATGGACCCCCACGCAACACCAATTCTTCCAAGCCCTTTTTGAAGGATTTGAGTCTTTCTGTCCAGCTGTATGATAATGCACAAATGGATGGTTCCCATAGTCGCTCCAAAACCAATTTGCCTGCTCCTTGCGGCAGGAGCCTGGAGCAAGGCGAAGTCATTCAAATTGAAAAATTACCTCCTTTCAGTCATGATGGGAATCTACACGGTTACTTTAAGCGTTTTGAATTCACTGTGGAAGGTGCTACTGATCAACGAAAAAGCAAAAATGTTGCTGTCCGCTATAGATGTGGAAAGCGAAATCAAGTTACCTTCTACCTTCCAAATAGCTCAGTATCCTACAAAGATGTTAAAGCGATTGTTCTCTGGCTGTTTGGGGGCGCTACCAAGATGGCCCAACGGAAAGCTGACTTTATAAATATACAGTTTCACTAAAACGAGACTCTGTTAGAATTTGCTGAGCATTTTTTGGCGGAAGCACATGTCTACTTGGAGCTGACATTTTATCCACCGAGGATGTTGGTATAGTGATGATGGCAGCTGTCAAACCACATCAGGAACTATATAATGCTATGTCTCACATGTCATATGGAGATGCCAGACTTATCCAAATTGTGAACACCTTACATCGACTCTTCACCTTAATCAGTACCCCCAACGTAGCCCAAAAAACCTTTGCTGTCTCCGCTCCAAACTCTTCAGGATATGAGCCGCATCAACTGGGTTATCAGCTGCTGGAACGTATTTGTACCTCATACGAATCAGTGAACCCCTTTTGGCCCATGTACGCTTTGCCAGTTTTTCCATAACCTTGGAACCATACTGTCAACTTCCAAACTGGTCCTTCCACCACAAGATATATATGTGAACCTTTTATGAACACTTGCTTCCAGTGTGGATGAAGAGGGCATTATGCGGGTAATTGCCCTAGAAAGCCACAAGTGTATGCAATGCCAACTGAGAAAATAAGCAGGGAAAATCTCGAGCAGAGTAGAGATGGGATGCTCTATCTCCGCTAAGTTTAATTCACTTGTCTCTAGCAATTCCCAAACATCTTTTTGGGTAGAATTTGAACCTCAATTGAATGATTTACTATACCAGCAGCTTTTTTTGTATACCCCTGCTTCTGCCTCTGAGAGTAAAGGTTTACCCCAGGGCCCCAAGTTCCACCAGGATGTGCAGAAGCTATATGCGTGGCAGATCCTGGAACAGACCAGCACCAGCAACGCAGATCCCTCGACGTACGTCGCCTCTTTGGTAGGGGTTAATGTAGCCAAGCCAGTAGAGAAAATCACTAGTGAGTATCCTCATGTTGGCAAGGTCATTTCCTCCTTTTTGAGTAACACAAAGCCCTCGGACATACATGTAATAAACGTTGATGGTTATTCTTACTCTGAATGTACTTACTGCGACATTTTATTCAAAACACAAAAATCCGCCTTATCATAGACATGGGAGCCCCTGTGAACATAGTCTCTACTCGGTTGATGGATAAACTTCTGTTGAAACTGGATGTGGACCATTAATTTACATGACCGTGTGAATGCATAGCACTGTGTCTGAAGGAGCGTATAGCGCGTTGCCTTTACAACTTGGCCAGTCCAGGCATCTTCTCCGGCGGTGGTTTTGCCAAATAACAACTATGACGTGTTAATCAGCGCGGCTTTTATGAAAAAATATGATGTTGTGATAAATATGGCGAAGGAGACTCTAACTATTTTATGACAACAGATTCCTGTTTACTTTACTCTTGTGGAATCCCAACGGATCTATTATGCTCTAGTCAAATCAATCTAGCGTACAGTGATGGAGTGATTCCTGTTTGTTATTGATGACTGAGTCAGCGGACCAGGACCCTCCCCAATTAGATATATGAGTACAAAGGGATCCCACTTCGGGGTAATGTGCGCTTTGATCCTACTGTCTGGACACCAGTGCATAGTAGGGACTGGGCTTGAAATCGATGTACTAAAGGGCTTTATGGAGAAATTATGGCGCCTCACCAGCACTCGCGGCTTGAACTGCATGTGGCTCCAGGGTTACTGCTACCTGGGAATGGGGAGGTAAAGTTCTTCAAGCGAACTTACAGAAGAAGGCAATAATGATCTGGCAGCACCAAGTGGTGGCTTACCTACACTTAGTCCCTATAGATGAAGTTCACCATAAACATGATTTCTGCTCATGGGAGGATCTTGGACTACCAGCTCGCAATCATTTGGTGTACTGACTGTGGTTCTGTGGGAAGCGCTCACGGGATTATTGGCTGAACAGCAAGATAAGGCTATGGCATTATTTGAAAAGTATTAGGATATTTTCGCACATGACAATCATGATTTGGGGTGCACTCAAGGGGTGGTACATTGAATAGATACAGGGGATCACCCTCCCATTCGATCACAACCTATTAGATGTTCAAAAGTGGTGGAAGAGGTTGTCTCCGACGAGGTGGATAAACTTATCATGCAAGGAATGCTAGAGCCGTCAGACAGTCCATGGGCATCACCTGTGCTCATTGTAAAAAAAGATGGCTCAAATCGAGTGGTTATTGACTATCATAAATTCAATAATGTAATGAAGAAGGATTCCTACCCTCATCCAAAGATTGACGACGCATTAGACCAATTGGGTGGGGCAAATTATTTTTCCACCATGGATCTGATCTCAGGGTACTGGCAGATCAAATTGCCATTAGTGGAATGGGAGAAATGTGCGATCATCACTTCAAGAGGATTGTTCCAGCTAACTTGCATGCCACAAGCATTGTGTAATGCCCCAGCTACGTTCCAGCATGCCATGAATATGATTTTAGGTGATTTAAAGCTGTCCTCTATCTTAGTTTACCTCGATAACATCAATGTGTTCTTGCGGGTGTTTACAGAGAACCTTGTCCACTTGGAACAAGTGTTTCAGCACCTCTCTGCTGCTAATATCAAAATTAAGCCTTGAAAGTGCCATTTTTGAAAGAACAATTGGAATACCTTGGGCTCATCATGGATTCAAATGGGCTTAAACTGCAGCCGGATAAAGTAGAAGCAATAAGCAAGATGACTCGCCCAGGTAATAAGTGGGACGTCCAGGTCTTTCTGAAGATGATTGGGTATTACTGACGGTGCATTCCCAATTTCAGTTGCATTGGGGCCCCGCTTTTTGAGTTGCTATAAAAACCCTTCCTTTGATTAAACAGAATGATGCTAGAACGCTTTTGATGTGTTGCGAACCGCAGTAGCAAGCACACCCACCTTGCAATATCCCAACTTTGACAAACAGTTCATAGTACAAACAGATGCATCCCTCACCGTTATATGGGTAGTATTATCCCAGAAGGACGGTGCCAGCGTTGAGCATCCTGTTGCATTCTGTAATTGAAGCTTGAACTTTCACAAATGAAATTACACCATGATTGAGCAGGAGTGTTTAGCGATGATCTACACTTACAAACAGTTTTGGGTATATTTGCGTGGGGTTAGATTCCAAGTAGTGACAGATCATGCTTCCTTGCGCTTGCTACAGAATCTGTGGGAACCAGAAGGATGGCTCACACGTTGGGCTCTGAAGCTTCAAGCGTATGATTTTGAGATTATACACCACCTGGGAGCAAAACATCAAAACTCGGATTGTCTTATTTGTCTGACACCAGTTGCTATCACGGCAGATTTAGCTGACATAAAGTACAATAAGATGGTGGCGAATAAATACCAGGATGAGCCTCTGCAGGTTATCAAGGTATTAGATGGGCTCAGGAAAGATACTTTCTTATGTGAGGGGGAACTATATAAGTGGATCGAAGACTTGACACTGAGTTTCCCTAAACCTTTGGCTAGACCCTCAATTAATATATGGATGCTCATCGGGTTGTAGGACATGGAGGATTGTAAAAACGCTGGATTTTTGCAACCTCAATACTACTGGGAGAGCATGCATTATGACATATTGGAAATTGTTAGCTGTTGCCATCAGTGTCAAGTAGAAAAGCCTTTTATACAAGAAAACCACATACCAGCTTTTAAACCCTGGTTTGCCTGGCACACCATTTCCATTGATGTAGTGGTACTCCTCTGCAATTAGCGCCAATCATACAAGTATATAATTGTTGCCATCAATCATTTGACCCAATGGGTGGAGGCCAGGGCTATTAGCGACTTGGGTGCGGTCACCACTGCCATGTTTATTATGGAGTGTGTTATACATTGAAACGGCTGCCCACAGT
Organism: Massospora cicadina; assembly: GCA_022478985.1. Classification (NCBI taxonomy): domain Eukaryota; kingdom Fungi; phylum Entomophthoromycota; class Entomophthoromycetes; order Entomophthorales; family Entomophthoraceae; genus Massospora; species Massospora cicadina. The sequence goes on from JAKSZP010013140.1 coordinate 338,462, forward strand.
TCATTCTGATGGATAACAGAACCAACTTCACTTCACATATCTTGCCAAAGTTGAACAAGTTGATGGCAATCCGCGGGGTTTTGACCACCCCCTATCATCTGGAAACAAATAGGATGGTGGAGCGGGTCAACTGAACCCCTAGTGAACATACTCCGCAAATCGGTAAAGGATCGGCCCTCAGAATGGAGTGCCCTTCCACCTACCGCTGTGTTCACATATAATATCAGCTATCATTCGTCCCCTGGTAAGAGCCTATTTCAACTGCTGTAAGGTTGACATCCAACTCTGCCCGCCTTGCTTTATTCATGTATAGAGGACACTGGTGGTGTGGATCCCCAGCAATATTTGAAGACTCTTACAGATACATTAATCAAGCTGCAAATGATAGCCTACTCCACCAGTTTAGCCAAGAAGATTCGCGATCAGGTAGCTGATCAGAAGAGATGAGTGGACTCCCACTATTCGCTGTGGGGGACCATATTTTATTCCATGACCGGCATGGATTTGGCGGAAAAACAAGCTCTCCAACATCTGGGCCGGGCCATTTGAGATAATCAAGAAGACTGGCATGGATGTCTACACTATCAAGGAACCTGCAGGGGGTCATATTATCAACCAAGTTCACGCGATGTTCCTCTGAGCATATAAACAGTTAGAGCATATTATCCATTCAAAGGGGGGAGGTAATGTCAGGAAGTTGATATGACTGGACAATACACTACCCATACTGGCAGATCGTAGGGGAGATTGAGATGAGTCTCAAGTTTTACAAAAATGGGTATACAAATTATAATTAATCAAATCCAGCCAGTAGTATTTTAAACAAAACCACAGAGTGAACCTGTAATTATTTATTCTTTGGTGGGAGTGTATCAAAGGGAAGATGAATGGGGCTACAGCTTCAAAGATTCCTTCAGATTCAGAGATAAAATCTAAGAGTCACCGAAGGTTGAAAGAAGGGTCTTTTCCCAGGGTAAGGTGTAAGGATTTGAGATGAGTATCTGGTTGATATACAGGCAAAAGGTTAAATGGGGCAATGGCTCCACCTGTGTTTCATTGGGTTTTCTTCTGACATTGACAGTCTGTGTCTTCTTTTGGTTATGTTAGCTGGAATGCCCCTATCCCCGCGCGGCCAGCTTGGCATCAGCCTATGCAGCTTGGGGTAACCAGGGAATCCATTACCGAGGAGGTTCAGATCACCCTTGACCTTGAATGAGTTCTCTGGGCACCTGTCTTCCAGCAGTGGGCTCCCAATGAGATATTGTTCTTTGTTGGGTGTGTGATAAACTTGGGACCCTGTGGGCATTAAATATCAATGACCTGACCAGTAGAAATCCTACAGCCATCTCATGGGTAAGATCATCACCTTTGAATGCATGTAAATCTTTCAGCTTGTAAAAATAATTTTGCCTTTCTAGCAAGCCAGCTAAGTCTGCTGACTCACATCTTAGAGCTTTACGCCGAGAATTCTGACATCAAGTGAGGCCTATTTTTCAATGTAGTTTCAAAATCCTTGCCTCCATGTGAATGCGTGTGGAATGAATCTCATAAAAGGCTTTGAATTCTAGGGAGAAGAGGTCTTTGTTTCTGGTTTGTCTGCCTGGCCTGAGCACAAGTGCTTCCTAAAGGCCCTTTTAAAGATTCATGTGCTTGGGCAGGCTTCCTGGGTAAAACACTGCCTTCATTTGCATACAAATTATATTCCATACAGCTGAGATGAAGTCAGGCTACTTGCATGGCCTTCAAAATGTTTAAATCATCTGATTCTGTTGGTGAACTTCCACCTGCTGAAATGGTGGACATGAGGATCTTATCTCTGCTTGTGGTGGCATTGTAACCAAAAACTTTTCATTCAGGATTAAGTGGCAGCTCTGTAGACAGTTTTAATCAGAAGAAGAATGTCAAAGTATCCTGCTGGCTATTGCTGATGCATTCTCCATTCTTCTTCTGGTGTCTTTAGTTTCTTTAGGTCTCTAGCATCTGATGATGCAGTGTCAACCTGGCTTTCTCTCTCTTCTGTGCTGACTTCCAGCTCTTTCCTCCTCTTGCTTCATCAGGTCCGCTGAGCACCTTTGTCTTTGCCCTGATAAGAATGTGTCTGAGCTTTGGGATTGAGGTTTTTTCCATTTTGTATGTGGGCTTCACTTCAGCTCGTGGGCAGTTGAGGATTTAGTGTTCCAGTTTTTGTCTTTATCCTTCCAATTCTGAGGTCGTAGGGATGGTACCTCTGTTTGAAGTTGATGGATATCAGTTGACTGGTTGGGACCTTTTTCCTGAGGATTTTCTAGGCTGTTCCTTTAGGTAAATGAGGATTAGTCCAGGTGGAATTCTTGATCTACAAATTTGAGCCAAAAATTACTGTGGGCAGAGGCATCAATGGTGGATTAGTGAATTAACTGTCAATATACAGGTGGATGGGTCTGATTCTGACAATGACTGGGCAATTAAAAGATCAGGTTGTGAGGCAGGCATGATACACCCAACTGTCGTCAGCTTGGATGGTTACATGACCTATATCTGCAAAGCCATTGTAATCCCCTTCCCCCTAGGCAGTCTTTCCTAAATATTCAATTCCGGTTTGAAGGATCAGGGGACATAATTTAGGACGTTTTTGGCTTATTGATTGTGTGAATTCTGTCTCCCAGTAATAAATCCATGGGATGGTAGGAATATCAGTATTCAGTATGTTGTTTGTTCAATATTGACGCTTACCCATTTCATCAGAGTAAATTCTGCTAGAGTTTGTTTTTTATTTCTACCTATAAATTGAGCAAAGATTCCTTTAATGTCCTTCTTTATTTTGGGGACTCTTTAGGATAAAGAGTAAGGATCTGAGCTAGGATCCAGAAATGAGATACTGAATCAGGGATTGCTGCTGACTGCGTGTCACCAGAGAGAAGCTGTAAATGAGGATCTGAGCATGAATTAATTTAGGTGATACTAGGGAACAAATCCCTATTGAGGACATCCTAAGTATTTTAAGGAGATAATGGTCAAACGTTGGACCCAATACTTGTACTTTATTCAACTATGGATTATAATTTTTAAACTATTATCAAATAAATACATATTATTATCAGATAACGTGAAGAATTTCCAACACTGAACCTGTGCAGTTTTTTAAGGGGTTATCAGATGAGAATAATCAAAAATCCCTGTGAATTTTAACAATTGGTGCTCACTACAGGGGTGTGATTGAGCAAGATACTAGGATTGATGTCATATGAAGATGTTTCCAATTACAGCGATAAGTTACTAAGGAAAGTTATAACATTGAAGACTGAACGTGAAGTGGATCACAAATAATTTGCGTTCACCAAGCTCAGATGTGGAGCTACTAGTGAAGCAAATTGAAGAAGATACTCAAGATTTGGGAAAATGACTTGCAGCCTAGCTATGGAACTGTCTAGTGCTGCAAGAGAACGTGTTCACCCAAAATCTATTTAAGATGAAGATTATCAGAAGGGCCAACTCAGGTTGAAATTAAGTCAGCTTGCAATAGTCCCAAAGAGGGAGGTGTTTAGATGAGTCACTAGATGAGACATCGATGAGTTGATATGGAGAGCAATCAATTAAGAGAATTGGATTACATTACCAATGAAGTTTATGAGGTCAAAAAGGAAGTGATTGATCCAAGAAAGTTGAAAGAATCACTTGACTTAATAATATTTTAAAATGAGGCAGAAATTGCTGGAGATGGAAAAGTTCTTTTCCACTTGGTGTAACTTTCTGAGCAAACTACATGAATTCATATAACAAATCGAATTTTACCATTGTAGTTTTGCTCCTATGTCCTCAGATTCTCTGCCAGCTGCTCCAGTGTGGGGCAACGGCAAAACTCCCCGCTGTTTTCCTTCTGACAGGAAAACACGCTAGGACTGGTTCACCCAGTCATTCCAAACCTATGGGAAGATTCGTTCCACCCAAGGACCTAGACGCCCACCTTGCTTGTACCCAAGTGGTACCTCACTCCCCCCTAGTGCTCCCCTGGAGCAACATGTGCTACAGCCTAAGGGTCGAATATGGGAAACTATTCCCATACCATGACCAAGCCATTATCAAAATGGCACAGGCGGTGATGACTCCCACCATCTTTATTGATTTTTGCCCCTACAAGGGGTTTTTGACCTCAGCTTCACCTGCAAAGCTGACGCTGCCACTGCAGCAACTGTGCCCCTGGTATTCCAGGGCACCCCTCTCCCCACAACTTGGACTCAGCTCCTAGAAGACACCACTTTGGTGGTACATTTTGCTGCCTTGCCCACCCACCTCCCCCTGAAGTGCTCCACCAGGAGCTGATGGACGGTTTGACAGCCTATGGCTCCAACCCCATCTTACAATTTGTGGTCCCAAATGGGGCCACATGACTCTCTGGGCCTCAGGTGTATGCCACAATCAGCCCTAAATTTAATAAAGTCATGGTGTCAATTCTGGCACACACCATTATCCCTCAGCGCCTGACCATCCATTTTGGGCCCACGTCAAGGGCAGGCGGACGATCTGTCTGTCATGTATTGAGTTAGACCACTCGAAATGCAAGTGCCCCTCCTCAACCACCTCTGGCAGATCAGATGATTCATCCACCAACCTCCAATCTACTGCCACCCTGTTAAATTTTCGGTATGGGGCACAATCCTACCTCCCCCCACCCCCAAAGCCTGTTGCTGCAGCTGCACCTGCAGCCACCAATCAGCCTCCTCCTCACCCAATGCCATAAACAATTCCACCAATCAAGCATCAGATTGTATCCCAGTCTGATACCATGCTTCCTCAAAAGATTCAACCAAACCTCAACCGTACGCTGATTCTCCAATCCAATTCAACCAAAACCCATGGGAATTATTGGCTGAAATTGACAAATCAGGTAAGTTCATTGAAGAACCATCTCTGAAAATTGAGCGGTTTGTTAATACAGAAAGGGATGCCAGATACCCCCCTCAACTATATACCCCACAGCCAAATGCTGAATCATTTTGCAGTGATCACCGGCTTGCAGTCAAAGCAGCTGCAACACCAGATTGTTGTCCCCTGCATAAATCTGTCACTAAATCAGTAGTAATGCTCACAGGAGGTAATACACCTCCTGTTATCCCTGCGACCTCAACTCTAAAAAGTAAAATCATGGTGAACCAGCTATACAAAGGTGCAAACAATGCTATCCAGAACGTGACAACTATAGCACGGAATCCAAAAGCAAAAATAACCCAAACCAACATTGCCATGTTCATTAAACTCCCAGACGCCCACAAAAAAAGCAGAAAAATCTCTAACTGAATATCTCAGTTCCACTTATCTAGCTGGCAATTTCCATGAAATTCCAATTATCAGTGGTATTGAACCCCAAGCCGCAGATGCTCAACGCCATTACAATCAGCCGTGACATGCACTCTACTATGGGAGGAAGAAGCTGCTGCTAAAAGGCTGCCGAAGATGAGCCCCCACACACACACACACACCCCCCTCCCCTTTCACCAGGAATAAGTAGTTTCTGATGCCCACCTGGTTGGTTGTTTTCATTTCATTTCACTCAATCCGCTCATTAGGGCGTTTTGTTTGAACCAAGTAGTTATGTTAGTTTTTTAGTTAGTTTTAGTTTTAGTAATGTCTATCCCCTGGTTGGCTTGCCTCAAATAAATATAAATTGCTGGAGATGAAGATCATTAATTTAAGGCGAAATCGAATGAAGCTAATGAGGCTAGATCAATCTGTGTCATTAAGGGATCATTTCCATATCCACCAGTGGATTTACTTTAAAAGTTTTGGATGGCAACGAATGCCAAAAAATGATTTTAAAAAAAATGATAAGAACAATAAATTGGAACTGTTGACTAATGAGGAATTTACAATTGTGGGAGATACAAAGTCTCAAATATCTGTTGTGAAATTTGAAATGAAATTAGGACCTGTCATATTAATGACATGTAGGGAATAAAGGCCTAATGAATGGAAACATTTACAAGTATTGTCAAAGTCAGCAAGTGTTGCCTATACGTGAGAAAAAAACTCTGCTGGTTGTATAGTGAAGAAGGTCAATACTAAAAAAATTGAAAAGTATTGGTTCTAAAAGAAAATAATTGCAATGTTCCCAGAGGACCACTGAACTATTAAAATGGTCATGTTCTGAGATTTTGGTCAAGTCCTAATAGAGGACCACTGAACCAAATAGATGGTTAAATCTTGAGAGAATAAGATTTTGAACCATAAAAACTGGTAGGTCAGAGTATACCTGGGAACCATTTAGATGAAGGGGAAAAGAAGGACCTCTGACCTAATTGTAGGTTAATTTCCATTTCAAAAGAAAAATACAAAAAAATAGGAAAAATATATAAAGTATTAAATATTGATCTTTTGGTCCATGATTACAGACCTACAATGAGATGGGATTACTGGCTTATGTAACTGTGATTATCAATCTATTGGTCAATTGAAAGCAACTTGATGATCTGACGGACAGACAGAAGGAGGAGATACTCAAAGTATTTGACAAGTATCAGGAAGTATTCTCCCAGAATGACCACGATCTAAGATGCGCAAGAGATGAGATCCACAAGGTCAATACCAGAGAAAATTTATTAATCATGATGAGACCAATTTGACGGTCAAAGGCACCCAAACAAGTAGTAGAGGAAGAAATCAGCAAACTGGTGGAGCATGGGCTTCTAGTTCCATTGTCAAGTCCATGGGTGAGCCCTATCCTTATTATGAAGAAGAAGGATGGCTCTAATTGGGTGGTGATCAATTATTGGAAGCTGAACAAGATTATGAAGAAGGATTTATACCAACTACCAAGAATCAATGATGCACTAGATTGATTGGGATAAGTAAAATATTATCCTTAATGGATCTAATATCAGGATATTGGCAAATTAACTTTTCCAAGAGAAGACCAAGAGAAATACACGATTATCACTGCACAGGGGCTTTATCAACCAATGAGGATTCACCAGGTTCTTTGCAATGCGCCTGCGACGTTTCAGATGACCATGGACGCCATACTAAATGAATTGAAGTTGACATACATCCTGGTGACCTTGGACGATATAAAATGTGTTCAGTAGGACGTTTAGTGACCATTTTCACCACTTGGAGAAAGTGTTTAGGATACTATCCATGGCCAACCTGAAGAACAAGTTGAGGAAGCGCCACTTCTTCAAGAAAGAGTTATAATATCTGGGATTCGTAATCAACTCTAGTGGACTGCAGCCGCAAGACCAAAAGACTGTAGCCATAGAGTGAATGGCTGTGCCCTAAGAGTTTCTGAGATATAAAAGTGTTCCTCAGAATGGTCAGATACTTTAGAAGATTCATTTGCGATTTTGCAAGAATTTCTGAGCCCCTCTTCCATTTGTTAAAGGACCTGAAAAAAAAGTTTGTTTGGAGTGAAGAGGCCCAGAGATCCTTCTATGAGTTATGCCAGTATTTAATAGATTCTCTGATTTTGAAATATCCAAATTTTAATCAAGAATTTATAATATAAACTGATACTTTGTTGATAGCAATTAGCATCATATTAAGCCAAGTAGATGAACTTGGGGCGAACATCTGGTAGCATATGTGAGCCAGACACTCTCAGCCACTGAGAGAATTACACCGTGACTGAGCATGAATGCCTTGCAGTCATTAACGCCTGTAAACAGTTTTTGGTGTATATTCATGGAATGCACTTCAAAGTGGTGAAAGACCACTCCTCGTTGCATTGGCTGAACAATTTACAAGAACCAGAAGGATGACTGGCTTGATGGGCACTAAAGTTACAGGCTTATGATTATGAGATAGTCCACCAAGCTGGAGCTTCTCATAAGAATGCGGATGGCTTATTGCAGTTACCAAAGGTCCAGGTAGTAAGCCAGCAGGTGGATGAGCTATTCCATAGAATGGTCAATGGAGAAATTGGAAATGAGCCCTGAGAAATCCAAGAATAACTTTGAAAAGTGATGGAAACACTGAGACCATGGATGAACAAGTTTTCAAGTTGATTAATTGAAAGTGATTACTATTCCCAAAGACGTTCAAACAAGTGGCTATCATTCAAGCTGCTTATAATTTTGTCAGGCATGGAGGCCTGAGAAAAATGACTGATCATATTTTCCAGTATTACTACTGGGAGTCCATCAAATATGATGTCATGGACTATCTGGCTTGAAGTGTGGAGTGCCAGTTGCACAAGCCGCGTTAGAATATGACTGGATACCAACTGGTCCACCCTGGATTTTCTTAGCATACGGTGCCAAACAATGTGATGGGACCACTGATGATGAGTACAGGGGAGTCAAGTTTATAATAGTTGCAATTGACTATCTGATGAGATGGGTTGGGATGAAGGCTTTGACAAAAATAGATGTTACCAGCACTGCAAAGTTTATCCTAGATCAAGTAGTATACTGACATGGATGCCTGCAGGTCCTGCTGAGCGACAATGGGACGAAATTCACGCCTCATGTGATCCTTCAAAAATGAAATAATGGGAACTGAGGAGTCGTGTCTGTATCCTACCAACCAAAGACAAAAGTTATGGTAGAACGAGTCAATGGGACTCTGGCCATGACGCTGAGGAAGCTGGTCACTGGAAGAACTTCTGCGTGGGGAAAATACCTTAGTTCAGTGACATTTGCCTACAATATCTTTCATCATACAGGGATGTGAAAAACGTCATTTTAGTTGCTATATGGAAGGAAGGCCGCGTTGCCACCAATTTTATTTCTGGTGGTGGAACCAACATTGGGGATGAGTGCAAGCAGTACCTGAACTTATTGATGAATATCCTGATTAAAATGAAATTGCAAGCATTTGATATGACTTTGAAGAAAGTATAAAGTGAAAATGATGGATTATAAGAACTGATCAGCCTTATCAGAATACCAAATAGGTGAAAGATTTGCCTATTGCAATATGTATGGTTTTAGAGAAAAACAAGTAGGATGTGTTGTGGTTGGGTCCATTTGAGATTATTGTCAAGATGGCAATGGACGCCTACTCCATCAAGAACCTCTTGGATAGAAGGATAGTAAATTGAGTCCATGCTTAATATCTAAAGCAATAGATTAATAAAAAAATAAAAAAAGAGTTCCTGAAGGACCTCTGAACCATTAAGTTGGTTATGTCCTAATGATTTTGTTAAGTCTGAAAATGAGGACCGCCAAACCAAGCTAGATGGTTAAGTATTAAAGAAGTAAGACCTCTAAACTATAGATAACTGGTAGGTCTGATATACTTGGAACAAGTTTGGGGGAATAAAATAAAAAGATGGACTTCTGAACCAAAAAAAGGTAAAGATCCATGAAAAAAAATAAAAATAAAAGATTGATAAAAATTTTAAAAAGTTTTAAATTTAATAAAAGATGCATAAAAAAATGATATATTTTTAACCTCTATAATTTTTATTTTTTATTGGTTATCATCAATTTGTGGATAATTCCGCCTATTTCACCTCTTGGGGAGAGAGGATGGATCATAGTAGAAGTAAACATCCCATCAAAATTTATGTGAGATCAGACGCTAGCAAGGGCTATACCTACTTAAACCAAGTTTGTTGACTGGATGCAGATCCCTGCGAGAAAGTGACTAGGGGAAGAGAAATAGAATTGTCAGAAGATCCCAAATGCAATACCTTAGAGCAGGGTGGGAAGCAATAATACAAGAAGAGGCAGTTGGCAAATAACCCCAAGTAATCTCAATATGGCACTGGAGCCGGAAGATTGGTCTTGAGTGCTTTCTGACAAGCTTCATCAAGAACATTAAATATATAAGCCATCATTAAGCAAGGGATACTAGGTGGGGGTTGCCAAATCATGCCCCCTATTAAAGCCATCAGTGGAAGATACCAATGGGATGTGCCAAAATCGAGATAGTCACGCAATGAGTGAATGGCATCCTATAGGCGATGACTATGAGCTTCTTGGAAGCTAAAGAAAAATGAGTGATGGGAGCCAGGAGAAATGGGAAGCTTCATGGCCCAACTTTGAAGAACTTGGTCAGAAAAGCAAAAAGCATAGGTTGCAACATCTCGATATAGGATGTTTTCGATATTGGAAGAGTTCAGAGCTATGGACAAAGCCTCAGTTACTTGGGCCCTTAATCCTGCATAGGGGGTTCAAAATATACACTGTTTCTGATGGCTAGTTCAGTGGCCAAACAGCTGGCTTGTAATATTGACTGAGCCAGAAGAGGAACTTTGGAAGCAAGTCTGATCCAGTGATGAATGAACAATTGAGAGTGAAGGGCATTGCTTCAGGAGGTTTGACAATGATGGTAGGAGAATTTGCAAATGGAGCCAAATCCAGAAGAGTTTTGAAATTTGTCATGGTTGAAAAATGACATCATGATTGGGACCAACGTTAAGGACAAAGCCGCATATTAGGAGGCCAAGAAGGTGAAGTTGGCAGGCCTCCCTGACCTCAAGCATACCATAGATCAACTCTGGGTTAATGCGAAGTATGTTCATGTTGGTCCTAAAAATGCAAGGAGTTCAGCACTGTATAACAGCAGGTTAGTTAAAACAAAACAGCTTTGCAATGAATTAAAACGATTCACTTCAGTTTTTAGGTGAATGAGGTCTCAAAACCCATTTGTTTTTGAAATTTCCAGCTTGGGTCAACCACTCCTACAATCAATTACCCAAGTTTGGTCAATTACTCTTTATAGTTTATTGTCTGATGGAAGCGTGCACCTATTGGTGCGCCTTGGCTTAGACCCGCTTCCTTCAATTGATTGTTTTCCCAAATTTTTCTTAAATTCCACATGTCAATTCCAATCTCTCTCGTTGGTCAACTTCCCAAATAATAAAACCCCTCGTTTGTTACACCATTTAATATGTTATCATGGACAAACCTGCGTGTGGACTTCTTTGAGGAGGTCTCATGCAACACTAAACATTAAATTCTGACAACTGTAAGGCTCTCCGCATGTGCACCATTTGGCTTCCCACGTTCCCTCCAACCTGTGTCGCCTGTTCCTTCCCACTCTAATAACCGCGTTGTTCCAATTTGGGTTTTCCCTTTAATAACAACTATCCTCAACTTAAGTTATTACTGTTCAAGAACTCTCTGCTTGGCTTTTATTACTTTACTACTAACAAATAGTTTTCTGGTTTTGCCTGTACATCATGCGCTATCACGCTGGAAAAAGAAGAGTTATAGACACTCTTCTTATAAAATCTAACTCAGGAATCAATAACAGAGGTTGGATTGGTCGTGCGTCATTTGAGACAATTGCTAGCCTGGTTTCGTTGGGGTTGGTTACTGTTTCTGGCAATTCCATAGAAGGACTGGCTATGGGTACTTTAATGGGAGTATGAGTCCTGGAAAAACCATAGAAGAGTTCCTGGTGTGAAGATCAACTCATCAGCTGAAAGAGCCAAAGGTCTTTATCAGACATGCTATTAAGCAGCTGTTGGTACCAAGACTCTGAATTTGATATATGATCTGAATGAGAGGGGGATGTCAGACTTATATGATAGCTGACATTATGCACTCTGAAATCAATTAAACTCTAATTTCAGAGATATTAATCTCAAAATTATTGGGATAAGCTCTCCAGAGAAGAATTAAGAATGATATGAGCCAAGAGGTTATTATAAGAAAATAACAAGGGCAAATATAAATGAGCATTCTTAATTGCGTAATGAAATGAACATCAACGGCAAAAATCTCCTGTCAAGGATGAGGAGAAAATCAGGAAATCAAGGAATCCAGACCAAAAATCCTTAATATGACAGTAGGTCATATGCCCTTATGGGGAAAACCGGATCCCAGGATTAGTATCATCATAAGTAAATCAATCAGCCTGGAATGACAGAAGGTCATGAGAACTTCACTCTGAGTAGGCAGTAGCGAGGAGGAAGAGGAAGAGAGCCGCATGCTGAAGGTTGTCCCAAGCAACGTTGAGTACTAATTTACCCTACTCTGCTTGAACAAAGGAAGTATTTGACCAAGTGTCCAAAGCAATGTTCTCCTGCCCCAATCCTTTTCTCGCTGAAAATCTAGGCAAGAGGGGGATTTGTTGGGATTTTTGCCAATATTCCCAGCCAACTAGATTACCAGGGGTCGCTAAGGGAATTCCCAATGGCAAGTGAATTAGATATCAGTTAGCCCTAATTTTTGGGCTAATAATGTTTAGGGGATCTTAGGTAATTTGGCAGGTTTAAGTCCGTCAGGGATCAGTCTGGATGAATGCTTAAAATCTTGTTAGCAGAATTGCCAATGAAATAGGGGCATCTATAGTTGATCAATGATTAACTATAAGGTGTACAATTGGGATCAGTTGGTTTTCATCACTGACCAATTGGGAACTTGAGGATTAAGTTGCGAGGTGATTGATGCCACCTGCAACTAGTGAATCAATCAGTTGGTCCGTGGCCTGCCTTAATATGTAACAAGTCCCATTACCTAAGCTGGTTGCTTGCCAAATATGGTTGGTTTGTTAGGATCGAGAGGAAAACGTTAGGGACACATACTCTGACTCTCAATTTTAGGTCTTGAAGATGTTTGATGATAGAATCCTAGCCAGGATGGGGAAGACCATCGCTTATGAGATGAAGATGGGTAATTTAACAGCAATGGCTGCCGTTTCATTGAGAAGGTGCCAACCAAGGGTTGGGCGCCGAGTCCCACTATAAATACCCTAAGAATTCACTAATAAAATATATACAAATAGGCAGATATACTTATAGCTATATGGATATACTTAAATTGGATTTTGTTTCAAGTTATATTCTTTCTCATGCAAATTATTTCTTTTTTTTTTAATTGGGAGACTCTTTGATATAAAGATTAAGGGCCTGAGCGTGGATCCAGAGAAGAGGAGTTGAACTGAATTGGGGATTGCTGCCAGCTGTGTGTCACCAGAGAGAAACTTTAAACAAGTTTCTGAGCATGGATCGAGTTAGGCGGTATAAGGGAATGAATCCCTAATAAGGACATCCTGAGTATCTAGAGGAAATACTGGTCAAGCGTTGTAATTAATACTAGTACTTTATTCAACTACAGATAATTGTCTCCATACTATTAAAAATGAATACATCTTACTATCATAAAACGTGGAGAATTTCACAACAATGGACTTGTTCAGTTAATTAATTTAGGGGTTATCGGCCAAGTATAATCAAGAACCCTATAAATTTTAACAGCCATTAAAATTGCAACTTTTGGGGGGACGAGGAGCATCAGGATGGGACACGTGAAATGCTTCAATTGGTTCCATGCGGTTTGCACAATCTTAGGCCTTGACCCAGCTGTTTTTGGAGGGTGGATAACCCTTTTAAGTGACAAGATATTGTACTGAGCTCCAAGATTTGTGGGATGCTAAAATTCTCACCACTTCAGCCTCCTCCACATCCTCAATCACACTCAGCTCAGGTTCCAAGGGATAGTCTCCTTTAATGGGACAGCTGAGATATGTGGAAGACTGGATTTTGTCTCCAGTGAGATTGCAACTTTGAAAAGAAAGCACCATTACCCATTATCTCCTCCACCAAATGAGGACTTAAACTCTTGCTTAAAAACTTCTAAGAAGTTACCTGAATCCTCAAATGGCATGTACTGAGCATAAACTATGATCCCACCACAATGTCATGGAAAGGAAGCCACTTCCAATCCGCAAAAGTCTTGTAGTCATCAATAGCCTTAGTGATATGCTCCCACACCAAGGACTGTGTAGACCAAGTGCTCTGCATGATCCACGGCAGCTGGCACCTCTGGCCTCAGACAAGGACTGACCAAAAATGTGGGTTATACCCCAAAGTCGCTTCATATGGGGAAAACCCCATAGAGGCATGTGTTCCATTATTATAAGAGAATTGAGTGAGAGGAAAGTCATTGGCCCAGATATCCTGGACGGCCAAAAGCATAGAATCACAAGTACTGTTCCAAGATCTGATTAACCCACTCAGTTTGTCCATCAGACTGGGGATAATATGCTGTGGATCAAAAAAAGTGAAATTTTAGAATTAATAAAAGCTCAATCCAGAACCACGCTGTAAACTGGGGAACGTGGTTGCTGATGATCTCCTTTGGGAGACCAAACATAGAAAACACATGGTGCACAAAGAGACGGGCAGTTTCTTCTGAAGACGTGGCGGAAGAGCATGGATAAATAGGTAAAAGTTTGTAAACCAATCAACTACCACCATCACCGCAATAAAACCGTTAGAACAGGGAAGTTTGACAATAAAATCCACGGACACTGATGTTCATGGACCCACCGCCTAGTTTAAAGGATAAAGGATACCATTCCTTCCTGATTGATCTGACTTGGCCCATGTTCAGGTAACACAATTGGCGATCCAGGCCAGTACTTCTTTTAACAAACCCACCCAAAAATAGGTACACTTTATCAAGTTGATACATTTCTTAATACCCAGGTGACTAACTGTGGGGGGTCGTGATGAGCCTGAAATACTTTGGATCTAAAAAGAGGAAGAACCCACACCCATAACTGGGAATAAATAAGTCCCTCTTCCAAGGAATAAAGAGAATGCATATGATATGGGAGGGACATTTGTTCCATTGATATAACTCCTGTTGGGACAGGTCAATTGGGCTGCTAAAACCTGTGAAATAAGTGGAGCATAAGGAGCTAATTCCACTGATGAGACCATGGGAGGTACAATGGATAAGACTGAGTGGAAAGCATCATGGTAACCAAATCCACTTTATCTGAGTCCATGGGCAATGAGCAGGGTTGCGACTGAGGAAATCAGAGAGCCCGTTTAATAAACCTTTCACAAACTTTTTTTTCTAGTTGAAACTATACAATTCCTGTTAGGTGTAAGCTTGCCTAAATTGCTATGTTATGTGGTTTTTGAAAATACAAAAGGACTTGGTTACCATATGTACTGTTAACTCATGCTGGGCTCCTTGTAACAGATATCATTAATGAGTTAAGGCCCATGCTATGGCTGCCAACTCCTTATCATAAAAGCACAATACTGTTCAATGGAAGAGAACTTGCAGGAAAAATAAGTGACTGGATGTTCTAAAACATCATGCTCCTGAAGCAGGACGGCCCCAACTGTAACAGATGAGGCATCACATGCAATGCCATAGGGTTTGGAGGGAACTGCATGTTTAGGATGGGGGTGATAAGAACACCTCTTTAATTGACTCAAATTCCTGCTGGCACTCAGGCGTCCAACGAAAGGGGACATTCTTACTTGTGAGTGGATGAAGTGGGGCGGCTAATTGGGATAAGGAAGGGGAGAATTTATTTAAGAAAATTATAGTGCCCAAAAGCTTTTCAATTGCTTTTGGGTCGTTGGAGCGGGCCATTCGTGGATGGTGTCTAACTTGTTGGGGGAAATAATGTACCCATCTTTTAATACAAGATTACTTAAAAAGATAACCTCCTCCCCTATAAAACTCGCATTTTGAAGGCTTGGTGAAAAAGCCTGCCTTGTGCAAGGCAGCTACTACCGCTTCCAAATCTTTTTGCATGCTGTTTAGGAGTCAGGGAATGTTCCAAAATATCAATAATGTATGTGACTGCGCAGTGAATTGGAGGTCACCCAACATACTTTAATCATTCTTTGGAATGTGGCCAATGCATTCTTTAACCCAAAGGGCATTACTCGAAATTGAAAGATACTCCTTTTTGTTCAGATAGCCGTAAGCCATTCCTGACCTTTCAACACCCAAATTTGATTAAAGGCATTAACAAGATCAAGTTTGGAGAACATGTGACTTAGCAGTTGCTTGACCGATTGTCTGCTTCAATGGCAAAGGGTTGGGATCATGGAATGTAATTTTATTTAAGTGACCATAATCCACACAGGAACAAGGGATACATCAGCCTTTCTTGGAAAAAACGATGGGAGAAGCAAGTGGTGATGTCTTTATGAACAGTTACCCTTTCTTAAGCATTTCATCCAGTCATGCATTGGGAGCAGCATTCTCCCTGTATGCGGGTACAAAGGACAGTTAATATTCATCACCTGCACTATTGTTATAAACCCTAAGTCAAATTTAGTATGAGAGGGAAGATGGTCCGCCTTCTTGGAATCAAAAATACTTTGATATCCCATCAATGCCTCAGGGAAATATGATGGGAGACCTGTGGGGGAAACAAGGGAAGTGATGGAACTGTGGCCTTGGGTTTTAGTAAGGGTATCCACTAAAGGAAAATCCCCCTCTGTCTGGTCTCAACAAATGACAAAATATTAGACTCCAAGTGAATTCTAACATGGTGTCAACGCCACCAACCCACTCCTAAGATTACTTGGAACATAAAGTTTAGCATTTCAGAGAATCAATCGCAAAAGCTAAACTGGTGAACAGAGAAAGGTACTGGATGTCAAAATAGGTACAAGCGCTGGGAATCCAATGAAACAACCACCACTTTAGGACCCAAGTCCAGGTCAAGAGCCAATTGGTGGGCTAGCTCTACACTCATAGAATTACCCGCTGCTATAGTGTCCACCAAGGCCTCAAAGCACATGTGATGAGCTCCAATACTAATTTTTATGAGCAATAAAAAGTAGGCGAAATTCTCTTTATTGGCAGCTATAGTTGAGTCTGTAGATAAGGAAGAGATTGTACTAGGATTGGGGGAAACTACAAGCTTCACGACAGTAGTAGAAACTCCATAAGTCTGAATGCCAGAATATACTTATATGGGCACAGGAGCCATGGTAACTATTAAACTTGATTTAGATAATGATTTGAAGCTGGGATTTGACACCAAGGCCACCTTGGGAGCTCCTAGCATGAACATTCCATTTTGGAGGGTGGGCTTAGGAAGATTCGAGAGATACTTGGTTATTGTGGCCATAGTAGAACTTCTTCACAACCTTGTTTAGCTGAGAGAAAAGGAACACTGCAACTCTCAACTCAATGAGAAGGGCGGAAATGGCTAAAAATAATAATTGGTCGATTATGTCATAGAAACAGCAAGTTAATTTTAGACCAGCCTTCCAGTTTAAGTGCCAAAGCACCCAAACGCCAAGCCCAAATACCAGCGGCACTGCTGCTGTTATGACTGTTATGAAACCAGGAAAGAATCTCGTCATTTAGCGCCCATGAGCTATTATCATGTATAAGTACCTAGCAATGAACAAGGTAAACATGGCCATGGGGCCTTGGATTATTGAAATATACTTTGGGGGTGGTTTATATTTGAACATAATAAAAACTGGAAATGGGTATGGGGATCTTTTATTGGAAAGTAAAAATAAATAGTTGCCCAACAATTTTCTCAGTGCAATGCGACTGACTAAATAGTGTTTAAATTGGATGTTTGTCAAAGCAGGGATTGGTGCCCTCAAATTTTGGTCTAACCTGGCAAATTTTTTGGGGGTGGAGATAATGATTTTAATTTGAACCATTAAAGAAATTGGTGGTGG
This sequence comes from Massospora cicadina, assembly GCA_022478985.1. NCBI lineage: Eukaryota > Fungi > Entomophthoromycota > Entomophthoromycetes > Entomophthorales > Entomophthoraceae > Massospora > Massospora cicadina. Next base: position 355,794 of record JAKSZP010013140.1, read on the forward strand.
GCTGAGTCACTATCAATTGGTCCACAAATGCCTGACCTGAGGCTTTATTGCATTTATGGCAGTTAGCGTGACAGCGTTTGACCTGATGGGCAATTAGGATCCCCCAGGGCCACCCCACATAGGGTCATTCCCAAAGGGTCAGAAACGGGATTGAGATGACCAACCCACCCATGCCCAGTCGCTGGGGCGTTTGTTCAGCCTAGGGATATTCCTTGAGCGATGATCCCAATATTTGTGATGATGGTCTTAAATATCAGCAACAATCCTGATGGTAATACATGCCCATTGGGAATAAAGCCCGATGATTTTGAGAGGAGTTTAGGGTCAGCAACCATAATGCTTAATGGCTCAATGCCATCAGATATTTTGACTGAGAATTCATTATTTTCCCCTTCCAGCTATCAGTTGCACATCCTTCAGGCTTTAATCCCATATATTTGGACATCTAACTTGGATTTTGAGGATTTGGCGTCATTGGCTTTATAAAGTACATCCAGCTCTTGGGGATGACGATTCTTAATGATTTCTGCACAGATTTCCTTTAGTTGGTAAACTAACTTGGTGGAGGAAATCACGGGAACCAGGGGAGGAATCTTCAGAGGGAGCGCTGTTACCCAGCACTCATCTACCACGTGGGAGAGGTCGCCCTGTGTGATGAGGGTACAGCTGCCCTCTTTGGACCCTTTTTATTAGGAAATGGGAAAATAGCCCGGTCCATTCAGAGGGGACGCTCCCCTGAACTTACACTAAGGAGTCCAAAAGCTCCAAGGCTGCTAAATTATTTTTGTTGAACCTGCTGAAGTTGAAAACTTTTGATGGAAGTTACCTAACCAGGCTCTGCTCACATTAAAGAATTAGTGCATCCTATTGATTCAAACTGAGCTTTCTTAAACTTAACTGGCCATCATCAGATGAATATTTTTTAGTCTTGAAATAAAGTGCATCATTCAATCAATAATCGAATATATCACAAATACCTTAACAATTAATTTGGTCAATTATTTCAGAAGGGAAATACTTACTCCCTTTTGGATTAGGTTGAGGAGATCTCTGCAAAGATTTTTTTAAAGCAAGGTGAAATTCTTTTCAAAGAATGATTGACAGATACTACTACGCGGGACTTAACCTTAAAAATAATCACAAATTTTAATAAGTCCCAAAATAAGCCTTGATCTTACATAATCAGTTCATATTTGAAATTTGAAGAATCACTTAGATTACTTCATCTATAGGGAATAAGTCTTGTATTTTATTCTTAGATATTTTAGCAAATTTTGAGGCCACATTTACACAACTCCATCTTCAGTGGCCCAAAGATCTCAATACTTTTATCATTTATTCATTTTGGAACCTAGCAATTTGGACCTCTAAACCTGGACTATCATAAGAGCTCCTATTTGTTTTTAATACTAATGAACTGATGTTATAAAACTATCACCAGGAGATCAAGGAGCTCAGCTGACCTTCCAGGTGGGACGAGATGATGGAAAAACCACTGAAAAATCAAGAATGATCAATGAATCATTCCATACAATTTCCAAAAAATCATGAGTTCCCTTTTTAATTCCAACAGTACTATATTTAGTACGGTCTATTTTTTAAATATAGTAATATTTCAGGAATTGCTTAGATTATGTATTTATAAGTTTTAGTTAATTCTAATGAACAAAGTCTCATCTATTGCTGCGTTTTGTTGAAGCCCTGCTCTCTCATCTGATTGTATGATCTTAGAACCAGCCACTATATTGGGCTACCCAAAGATAGCATCTGTGATCACATCAGGTGGAAGCGTGACAGAGCGGAAGCAAAAGTGATGCACAGCATAGCCGCTTTGATGCTGGCTAATTCATTATGGATCAAGTCTCCAATATATGGGTTCCAAAGAAGATTCTGACTAACAACGGAACATTTTTACCTCACAGATGATGTAGAGCCTTAATAAACCGATGTCAAAAAAAGATGTGCTGTTTGCATTATATTACCTAGAAAAAAATAGATTATAGAGCACATAAGTGGTACCTTGTTAGCATTTTACAAATTTGCAGGTGCGGCGCCCTTACAGTGGGCTAGCTCCATTAGTGCTACAGTGTTTGCTCTTATTATAGAAGTCATAGTAACATTAGCCAATCACTTTTTGAAATGCTTTATGGTAGACAATCAGCCCTACTGCCTTTGTTGCATTTGATGTCACATCAATGGAGGCAGTCAATACTATTTTCTATGTCAAATAGTTATCTTGAACTTTGATTAAGTTTCAGTCTGAAGCATACCAAGAAACACTTAATCAAAGATAAGTCATTAATGAATGGATGAAATCAACCAAGTGCCCTTGCTAAAATTTGAAGAAGGCAATCTAGTGTTAAATTGAAATACCCACAACGTGGTAGAGCACATAAGCTACCTAGGTTATAAAAAGGGTTCTTTTGTGATACTGAATAAAATTTTGGACAGAATTTACACTGTTAAAGACCAAAGAAGTTGGGTTGTGGATAATGTCCACGCAATATTCTTTTGTCTATACCACAAGGTACAATGATAATTTAGGGGGAAAAAGAAAGAAATTTAAAAAGTGATAAAAAAAATTTAAAACAATAAAAAGATTTATGAAATAATAACATTAAGTGTTAGCAAAATTTTCATATTTTTATAAAGTTGTAAAATAGCTCATAAAATATCTGGCCTTAGTGGCCTCATTGTTTTTGTTAGTACCTCTTCAGAAAGAGAAGGCGATTTGACTAGGGGTTCACTCATGGATAGGCCTTTGAGCAGGAGGAAGAGGTTGCACTTGTATCTCATATATGACATCTGTCTGATCCTCGCCATAAGTGAGCCAGTATGAGGCCTACTCAAAACCAGGCGCGTTGTTCTGACTGACTAAAGAAGGGTCATCTGATTGAAGAAAGTGGCAGATGGAAGGGCACTTGATCAGCTGAGAAATGTTACACTCTGACATGAAGATGGCTGAAAGAACATAGCCGCCAATTAAAAAATTTAAAATCAAGAATTTACATTTGAAAGCCTAAAATTTTTACTTGAAAAATTTGAAAATGGACTTTATCCAAAAAAAACCAAACATATTGTACTCAATTTTGTTTAAGTATAGTTGGGGGACTCAGAACAGGATCTCAGATAGGCCATTTGGGGAAGGTACCTTGTATCAAGACTTTAGTCATACTTTATACAACTCCGCATATATAGTGTGAATTTGGCAATTCTTTTTGTATAATTGAAAGGCTTATCTGGACATGTAATTTCATATGGAATGCAAATGCATGCACCAGACTTCAGTGATAAATATATCTAATTGTCTAGCTTTTAGGCCTTGAAAGGATCCCTGGAGACATTGTCCATACCAGAGGCAAGTGCAGAAGCCAATTAAGCTTTGAAAGGGTTAGACATCACATCTACATCTAAGATTGCCATGGCTGCGCCGCCAATACAAATCAAAGAGAGTAGGTTTCAATATGTGCTTACTTGTAGGAAAGCAAACAAAAAGACAAAGAGAATATCCCATGTTAGAACTAAAATGGTGCCATATTGGAGTTATTTGGTGTTATCCTGAGCTGTGATGCCTTGAAGGCTATGTTAATTTTTGTTAACGGACAAGTTTCTTTAGGTCACCCAAAATAAATCTTGATGGGGAGGCTTATCTGCAGCTACAACAGCATGTGTAATTGCCGCAGGCCCTGGCTATTTCATAAGAATAAATGTAAAACTTTCGTTGATGGTTGGAAATTAAAATGGAAAGGTTTTCAGTAAATACCGTGGGTAGAATATCAGAGTGTACCATAGTTTGATGGGCCGCCCAACTTAATCTACTTAATGCATGCCAATATTAAGCCAACAAGGCCTGTAAATACTTATACTTAGAGGATCTAGAAAATCTCAACGTTGCATTAATAATAAAGAAAACAATTCCGCTTATAAGCACGCTAAGGTGGGGAAAGTATTGTTAAATTGACTAGAACATGTAACGCTATTTAGTTGTTTATTATAATGCATTAATCCTAACAATTCACTTAATCTCTGAGCCTAAGTTTAAAGGTACATATACTAGATATACTGAATACTTAATTTGGTATTTTATAATTGATTCACAATCTATTGACAATTTTCTTCCTAAAATCATTATATTAATTACATGAAAACAGCGGTGATGCGCTGCCATAGATTTTCCTTTAATATATAAAATTAAGATTTGAGGCGGTGTGTCAGGAAAGCGGCAAGTTAATTTTAGAACAGCCTGCCAGTCTGGATGCCCAAATACCCAAATGACAAGCCCAAGTGCCAGAGGCACTGCTGCTTGAATGAAGCTAAATTGAGCTGGGAGAGATTGCGCCAGTGAGCGCCAATAGGCCTTAAATGTAAATAAAAACCTGGCAATGAACCAGGCTATCACGGCCCCATGGCCCATGGGTTTTGGAGTGGGGAAGAAGGAAATCAGAATTAAGGGTTTGATTTTGTCATAGGTAAAAAGGTGAATTTGAAAAATGGAATTTCTATTAACTTAAACGATGTAAAATCAACTGATAATTTTCTTAGAGTGTTTTAACTGCTTAAATAGACGATTAATTTGGGGAATAGCTTAGTAAAACTTGGGATAGGTGCCCTTAAGATTTGCTAAACCTAACAAACTTCAAGTGAGGGGGAAAACAAATTATTTGAACTAACTTCAAAAATTGTTGATGGCAGGCCAAGTCATGGTCAGTCCACAGATGCCCAATTTGCTGATTTTATTTGTTTTTGATGTCTAGAGTGACAGCATCTCACCTGATGGTCAGTGAGAACTTTCCAAGGCCAATTCACATAGGGGCGGTCCCATGAGGTCAGGAATGGGTTTGGGATACCCAAACCACCTGCACTCAGTCACTCTGGTGTCCATTAAACCAAATTGAAAAATGTTGGATGGGTTTTTGATACTGTTGGGGAGGATTTAAAACTCACATTAGCATTTCCACTGGCCCGATGCCATTAGTGAATTTTTGATGATGCCCCATGAGAATGATAACTTTCTAAAATTTTGGCACAAATATCCTCAATTTGCCATACTTATTCAGCCAAAGTCAATAGTGGAACAAGTGGTGGGTCCTAAAAGGGTATCTGTTACCCAATGCTCATCCATCACATAGGCAAGGTCGCCCTGGGAGATAAGGAGAACAGTTTTCTTCTTGATCTCTTTTTCAACAGGAAAGGGAATGCCACCCAGTCTAAGTGGATGGGACGCTCCCCCAGACTTAAATGGTGTGAATTTATAACTTTTTAAGTTCCAAATAAATACATGAAATTGGAGGCGGTTCACTACCAATATTACACATTTCCAAATTCAATGCCCATTCTTGGGGGCCTGTAACAGAGTTATATCAAATATAGATATATTTTCAGTTATAAGTATTAGTTTACCCAATTAAACCTATTTTCTAATAATCTAAAATAATTATAGTGCCAGAATATTTTGTTTTTGGTCAAGTGGCGGTGATCAGAGTACTTTATATTTCACTTGAAATGGGTTTATGTCATTTAATGCTTAGTTAATTCCAGACGTTCCAGAATGGATTCAAAACAGAAAAAGATTAATGGCTGAGTTGCAGTAGGATGTTTCATGTGCATAATAATACCCAAGAAGTGGGGGTGGAAGGTGAGTTGGTAAGGGCGTATGGCTACCAACCTGAAGGTTGCAGGTTTGATTCCCTCCCTTTGCACATCGATTGGGGTGCCAGCCAAAGGAAGCTATTGGTGGTTGTAGGTCTAATAACACGAAAACCTTACCCATGACGTAACCAGAAAAATTTGAGTCCTGATCCGGAGGTGAAAAACTTTCTTTGTTGGAGTTGACCCTGTTCAGGTTTCATGTCATTTCTTTCTTTTGGTAATGCCTGTCCCCTGGTCAGCTTGCCTCAGTTAAATAGAAATTAACCCAATAAGTCCTGATTTTATGACAATGGTAAATAGAGTTTCATGGAGGTGTAAAAAGGTGAAAGTGCTTGGCATTATTAGTAGTCATATAAGCTACCATTTATTTAGCAAATAAAGAAAGTTCAATTGAGTTGGAGAACATCATTGTTTAATTACGTTAAAATAAGCTCAAGTATATTCATTAGATTTATGATATTGTGGTCTAAGATTGCATTATTATACTTTTCTTACTCGTTGCAAACACTTTTGCAACCTATTAAATTCAAGACTCAATCTAGTTTGATAATCTCATAGAGGAATTTTCTGCGCCCATGTCTGGGAGCAGTTGGGCAAGCAAGGCAAGAGGAGCAGGTGGAAGGCCCGCGGTCTCTAACATTTGAAAACGCCCCAGAGAATCTGGCGGAATAGAAAAAAATCTCAAAAAACTGGCGGTCACAATTTCACCAGAGATACTTGTGTGGCAAACACGATGCAACCAGTACATCAACACATCACACTCCCAGCCACTTTTGTCGGTGGAATTTGGAGTCCGTGTGTATCTGGACATCCAAAAAATGGCCTTATGGGAAAAATTTTGTGAAGATGTACACAAAATTTTCCCAACCGTGTGTACGTTGCACCTCACTCCATGTTGCATGGTTGGCTGGACCTGGGTTTTGAAAGCAAAATAACAGCAGACAAGGCTGCAGTGGTGCGCATAGTGGTCAACCTCCCCGAAGGGCAATGGGTCATCAAAACCAAATGCACCAGATGGACAAAATCAAACCAAATTTTCCTCACGTTTGACTTTTTGCCTACTACGGTAAAACGTGACATTTTGGAGCAACACCTGAAAGATGGTCTCGCTATATATGGCGAAATACAATCTTTTGAAATGCAACATTTCACGCTGATGCCACACCTGTGCACCAGCAAAGCCATTGCAGTTCTGAACCCAACTGAGGAGATTGCAAAGGACCTAACCCAGATCCCACACTCCACCTTTATCGACATTGCAGGGCATACCACCCACCCATTCCAGGTAACTGTGGACAGCGCGCCCCCCATTTGCACCCACTGTGACACATTTGGCCATAAGGCGCACGCATGCCCCATCAAGGAGGGCGTCACATTCCAAGAGCACCCCTTGGCGGCCATGGCCAGTGGAGAGGCGCACTACGAACCAACTGCAAGCACCAAGGAGGCTTTCCCATGGGGAGCACAAGGCTGCTATCTATTGGTAAAGCCCATCTCCCCACAGGAGCGGAAGAAGGCCAAGCAGGCCCATAGGGCTGCGGCCAAGGAAGTAGCCAAGGCCACCACCACCATCCCACACTCACAATGCCAGGAGGACATGGAGACCTTTGCGGCAGAAGTGAATTGGGAATCCATCATCCAATCAGATTGGGAAGCCCATGCCGAGTGGGCCACTCAATCTGAGGATCTGATGGGAGATTCGATCTTACCCAATTGCTGCACCCAAGCTCCAGTCAAAACTGACTTGGGACCTATCCCAATTAAAAAAAAATTTGCCCCACTCGACGGTGCACCAAACTTATCTGCACCGCAAAAAAACATCTGACGTCAGGAAAACAAAAAGCGAAGGCCAAAGCCAATGTGACTCTTTCTGCAAAAATCAACAAAAACCCAATAGCATTGCTGCTAACACCCACACTGCTGTGAAAGCCTGTGGGGACCTTGAAGAGGCTGGTGGGCCTGGGGGCCCGCCCCTCGCACCTAAGGTGCAATGGGGGAAACCTTCACTCTAGGGATGCTGAATATTGCCAGACTCAAGGCCTCCCCGTCCCAAGCTAGGAAACTGAGTCTTTTACAACACAATTTACCCGTGGATATCCTGGCCATCCAGGAGTCCCACTGTCCACGAGGTTCTGAGGAAGCTTGGAAAACAATGCTCCTCCCATCCCTATCCTTTTGGTCAAACCACTGTGGGGTGCTAATTCAGAAAAATAATTTTTTTAAATTCACATCCTCAGAAACATTCCTAAATGGCTGAGTGCTCGTCATCACCTTCTTGTGGGCTGAAATTGCGCACACAATCATCAACATCAATGCCCCAAACAGTGCACATGAGCGTTGGGAATTTTTCTCGTCAGTCAAATCCCTCCCGCTACCCCCTGATTCTTTCCTAGTTGGCGACATGAACTGTTGGTTAACCTCACCAATGGACCAGTGGCCGCCCTCACCCCACGCCCCACAGGGTCATGTAGAACTACGCGTTCTAAAAGCCACCCTTGGGTTAATGGATGCGCTGCTGCAACATGCTTCACTGCTCGAAAACATGATGTGTCCCCACGTCCACAATAGCCAATTAAGGTCCATGACCCGCATCAACCTTATTCTAATGCTGGCGAAATTCCAACCCCACATCTCCCACTTCAAAACAACAAAAATGGAATTCTCCAACCACTGACTGGTCTCAATAACATACCACTTACCCATCACAGTTGCAAAGGCCCCACATTGGTGCAAAATCCGCCCCCCCTGAGCTCGCATTGCCAGGATTTTCCACGTGGGTGGAAGAGGCAACTTTGGTGAAATTGTTTGTTGCACCATTTTGTGCGGACCCCATTTCCACATGGGCAACTTTCAAAGAGGACACCATCCGCCACTATCACTATCTCTCCTCCAGACGCTCACGAGCCACATCAGTGGTTATCTCGCGCGCTCTGGCGGAATTGGCCCACTTGGAGTCCAACATTCCAGCCACAGGATACAGCCCTGCATGGGGCCGGAAGTGGGCAGAGGCAGCCACCCACCTCAACGCACTTGAAAGGCAACACAAACATTGGGCCTGTGTCCAATACAGGGCCACATGCATCACTAAAGGTGACAAGTGCACCACATACTTCTTTAAAAATTTCGCACCATGCCAGAGCGTGGCCTGCACACAGGTGCAAAGATCGGATAATTCCATTGCGGACACACTGTCCAAAGTGGCAATCAAAATGCAAAAATATTACTCCAAGTTATACTGAGCCAAACCAATTCAGCCGGCCAAAATGGCAGAATTTCTTGACTGAGCTCATATCTGCACCATTTTCTGATACCCGGAAATAATGAATTTAATTACTCTAAACGAATTATGGACAGCCATTCATGGTGCACCAAACTGAAAATGCCCAGGCCCAGATGGCATTCCATATGAGTTCTACAAAAATTATTCAAATATATATCCCCATTGCTGCTAGTCTCACTTAACCAAAGCCTGTTGGAAACGCGCCTCCTACCAGGAGGACATGAGGCCTTCACTGTCACACTCTTCAAGAAAGGGGATAAGCTTGACTTAGCCAACTGGCGCCCCATTTCTTTAACAAACACAGACACCAAAATTTTGCAAAAATTATGGCTAACCGTTTAGGGACTGTAGCATCTGCCACCATCTCCCCAGAACAATTCAGTTTCATCCCCAGAAGGTCGATTTGGGATAACGTGCACTCTGTGGCTAATGTATGTCAGTCCACAGCCTCTGGGGCACTTGTATTCTTGGACCAACAAAAGGCCTATGATAGAGTAAACTGGGAATACCTTAGGGCCTGCCTCCATCAATTCCGCCTACCCCCGCTTCATAAACTGGGTGATGCTGCTCACAGAATCTGCGACAATGGCAGTGCATGGCCCAGGCTTCCTAACAGAAGTAGTCCGCCCTCAAAGGGGCCTGCAACAAGGGGACCCCCTCAGCCCACTCTTATACAACTTCAGCCTTGACCCACTACTGTGAAATGTGAATGCCCAACTCACTGGGGTCCATGTGCCAGGCCAAACCCCAGTCAAGATGATGGCATTTGCAGATGATTGCGTAGTGGGGGTGTCTAATAACAAAGATGCACGCGCGCTTGAAGCCCTCATCCAGGAATATTTCCAGGTAAGCAACGCGGCACTGAACGCCTCCAAAATCAAAATCATCCTCCTTGGTCAGTTTCAGAACTGCTGGGCCCCAGCAATTAGTTCCCAACCCAGCCCATCTGCTCGCCCACGTCCACGCCTTACTAACTCAACACACACCGCTCTACTGGTGCTCCCCTTCGTGCCACATCCTACCATAGGACTGGTGCGCCATCTGGGCGTGTGGATGGAGGCAGGCGGATATGCGTCAGCAGTAATGGAGTGCCGTATACTGGACAACGTGACGAAGTGAATCGCCTCTCTCAGAGCCAACCCTACTACTCTCACTGGCAGGGTTGTTCTTGCCAACTCTATGCTCCTATCCAAAGTCTGGTTCGGAGCCCACGTCATCCCCTTCTCACCAAGCTTCTTCAAATCCCTGTATGCTTTGCTGCAAGGATGGCTTTGGTCAGGCCGCCCTCCACCAGTATGGCTAGAGGTCATGTTTGGCCCTCATCATCAAGGTGGCATGGGCCTGCTTGACTTCAAAGCCCATGCTGCCAAGATCCTGGGCACTTGGATCGCGGCCATCACCGCTCCTACACTCCCATCCCAACACTGGTCCCGCGCGGCCTGCTCCAACTTCTTCCGAGTCTTGGTCCTCAACAATCCATCAAACCCCCACTCCCTGATGAAATACCTCGCATCACACACATCGACCACAGGTCCTCACGGGACTAAAACCCACTACAGACGAATCCTACTCTCCATGCGAAGCGCAGAGTGGAGAATTTGTATTAGTGGACATACAACCCAAAGAGGCCGCCCCTCTCCTCAGTTCACACAAGAGGTACAGGGGCTACCCATCCATAATGGCGTGATCCCCATTCAACCCCATGTCCTATCCAGGGTGGACTACTGGACATGATGGACATCCCTTATTCCACTTGAGACCCAAAAGACTATCTGGAAATACGCACACCATCCTCTGTTGCAGCCTCAAGTCCGCTCCCATGTGTGGCGCTGCCTGAGGCGGGTGTATCATACAGCTGAGTGCTCTAATGCTTTACACTCATCCTGCATCTTGTGTGGCCAGTATGGAACGCTGTTCCACCACCTGGAGAAGTGCCCCATCTCTAGAGTGATATGGCGCGAAGTCCAACGTCTGCTAGGCCAGGATCAAACGCATCCCTTCATTCTGTCAAGAGATATGTTTGCTTCATCAATGGCCTCCCCCCTCCCACCCTCCCTCCGTGCTCTGGTGGTTGCAATCGCCATGTGGACTATCCACACGATTGTCTTGGATGCCATCGCTGGCTCCATCCCCACCCTCCCAGAAGCTGTCCACAGATTCCGGTCTCATTTGGTGGACCACTTTCAAGCGTGGATGTTTGGATATCTCCCACCGCGTTGCTGACAGCTGTTCTCCTCCTGGTTCCCAGTCTGGTTCATCAAATCAGACCCCTTCCTCCACACGTGCTCAATAGTGGCTACGGCCCCTTCACACGTTCCCTCCCCCTCCCCATAAGTGGCGTTCCCGCTGGCAACAAGAGATAGCATCGCTTCTCTGGGGTGCCTCCCCTGGTAATAAGTTTATCTTTCCTGAGGCATATTTGGAAGTGTCCATCCCATGGTCAGCCTTCCCTGCAATTTATTTAAATTTAAAAGATTGCTTTTTTATGCTTAGAAGGATCATAATGCATATGTTGTAGTACAATAGAGGCAAGGATATTGTAAAGAGAAAGAAAGAACTAGATTCAAGTTGCAAGAGCAATAACTTTTAAGCTTATTGTTTTCATATAATAAGTAAAAGAACTCCATCCCAGCTCTCATATTGAGAAACAGTTTCTTGTAGTAGGCAAGATTTTCAACAACATGCACTTTTTACTAAGGGAATTTAAAACTTACTAAGTGACTTTAAAAAGAAACAAAAGAATTAGAGTGTGCTTAGGAGTATTTTGTATGCTGGAGCACTAATTAATATACATATCAAAGAGCATTGAGATGTTCACACCCTTCAAAATTGGGGTGTCACTACTATGACTAGGCACTTTAACTAGTAAATTTTTAACAATTTTCTGTACATATTATTTAACAATTATGTCTGTCCCTTCAGGATCGTCAATATTCTTCTGAAACTGATTAACCACATGAGCAACTGCTAAAAATTTAGGGCTTTCAATGTTTGTTAAAAAAGTATGATTCCTATAAATTAACTGCACAGGTTTGATATGTGCAAGATTCACGCTGTCTGATAGTAATTGATAGTTGATTGATAATAGTATGAAGACTATTATCTGTAGTTGAATAGATAACCCATTCTGGTCCAATGCTAGACCTTTAATTCTCCAAAAATAATCTTGATGTTGACTGTAGGGACTTCTTCCCTTATCCACCTAACTTGATCCAATCTCAGATCCCAAAGTTTATGGTCTGTCTTCTTGTCACGCTGAGTCTGCTGAAACTCTCCTCTCTAAGTTCAGCTTCTCTTCTAAGGATCCTTTATCCTTACTCTTTATCTGACAAAAAAGTCCCCAATTATTGCGCACAGCAATAATTTCCTGAGGATGAATAAACTTAAACCAATAATGGATTCTAACTTGAGATTTCTTATTAATGTGAATTAGCTGAGTAATTTATAGATAGAATTCAGCGCCCAATTTCACAGTTGGTCTTCAGCCATGAAACTGCATTTGTTGCATTAGACCCTCTTCATACCATCACCAGCGATGGTCTTCTCCATCTGGTTAGGATTCCTTCATTAAACATATTCAAGACCTAAAAATGAACAGGGTCAGAAAACGTGTTTATCTAACGTTTCCAACTCAATCCCAGTGAACCAACCATATTTGGCAAGCATCCTTCTTAAGCAATGGGACTTGATACCCATTATGGCAGGTCATGAACCATCTGATTGATTTTTTAGTTGCAGATGGCATCACTAGCCTCACAACTTGCTCATTAAGTTCTTAATTGGTCAATGATAAAACCTGACAGATCCCAATTATTACACCATATAATTAATCATCAATTAACTATAAGATGTCCTCATTTTGTTAGCAACTCTGCCCAATGAGATTTTAAGCATTCACCTGGATTGATCCCTGACGGACTTAAACCTGCCAAATTACCTAAAGTCCTCTAAGCAGTATTAACCCAAAATTAGGGCTAACTGATATCCAATTCACTTGCCATTGGGAATTATCCCCTAGTTGTCCACAAGTAATATAGGAGGCTTAAAAGGTGGCAAAAATCCCAACACATCCCTCCCCTTGCCTAAATTTCCAGCAAGCATATGATAAGGGCAGGAGAATACAGCTTCAGAAACCAGGTCTAATGCTTCTTGGTCTTTATTGGAGCACATTCAATTTGCATTCAACGCTGCTCAGGATAACCTTCAGCAAGTGGTTCTCTTCCTTTCCCTCCTTGCTACCGCCTCCTCAGAGTGCAGTCCTCATAACTCACTATCATGCAGGGCTGATTAATTTACTTGTTATGATACTAGCCCTGAGAAACCAGCTTTCCCCCTGTCAGGGCATATGACCCATTGTCGTATTCAAGATCTTGGTCTGGAATCCTAAATTTCTTGATCTTACTCCTCGTCCTTGACATGAGGTCACAGCCGTTGATGTTTGTCTTGCAGCACAATTAAGAATGGTCAATTATACTCGCTCTTGTTAATTTCTCATAATATCTTCTTTGCCTATATCATTCTTAATTGTTTTCTGAAGAGCTTATCTTATTAATTTTGAGATTATTTTTTCTGAAACTAGAGCTTAAATAATACTAAAAGTGAACAATGTCAACTATTATAAAAAGTCAGACATCCCCCTCTTGTCCAGCTCATATGTTGAATTCTAAGTCTTGTTACCAACAGCTGCTCAATAGTTTGTCTGATAAAGATCTTGGGCTCTTCCAACTGATGTTTTAATATGCATAAAGGAATCTATTCTATGGTCCCCATAGGATTCATACTCCCCGTCAAGCACCTATAGCCTATCCTTCCATAGAAGTACTGGAATGGTATTTAATCCTGACAAAACCAGAGTAGTGATCATCTTGAATGACTTATGGCCAATCCTCTCTTTGTTGTCAATTCCCAAATTAGATTTTGATACTCTCCTGGATTTGGCTCCTTTCACAGATACTCCTACCATCATCATCAGACCTTCTGAAGCAATGCCCTCCACTATTAATTTATTGTTCCTTGCCAGGTATGACTTGCCTCCAGAGTTCCTTTTCTGACTTGGTCAATTTTATAAACCAGCTGTTCTGTCAACTAAACTAGCCATCAGTAATCACAAACATTTCAAACTCCCTTATACAGAATTGAGTACCTGAGTGATTGTGGCTCTGTCCATAGCTATAAACCCCTTTAACCTTATAAACATCCTAAATCTGGATGTTGCAGCCTCTGACCTTCATTTTTCCAGCCAAGTTCTTCAAAGTTGTGCCATGAAGCTTCCAGCCTCTTCTAGATTCCATCGCTCATTATGTTTTTGCATCCAAGAAGCTTGTAGTCATCATCTTCAGGATGCCATCCGCTCCCTGCATGACTATCTTGTTTCTGGCGTGTCCCATTGGCATCTTCCCTTTATGGCTTTGATTGGGGCATGATTTAATAACCCCCACCTAGTATCCCTTGCTCAATGTGGCTCATATGTCCATTGTTTTTGACAAATCCTGTCAGCAAGGGCTCAAGACCAATCTTCTAGCTCCAGTGCCATATCAGGATTACTCAGGTTATATGCCAACTGCCTCTTCTTGTTATGTTGCTTCCCTTTCCAATCCTGGGGTATCATGTTTAGTAAGTACCAATATTTTCATCTCTCTTTCCCTTGTCGCATTCTTGCAAGGATCAGCTTCTGCTCAATGAACTTGGCTTTGAGTAGGTATAGCTCTTGCTAGCATCCAATATCATAGATTTTGACGGCTTATTCACCCCTATTGTTATACATCCTCCCTCCCCAAGAGGTGACATAGGTGGAATCACCCCTGAGTTGAAGATAACCAATACATAATTATAAAAATATATCTTTTTTGTGCTTCTTTTTTCTGCTATTACTTATCAATTCTTTAAAATTTTCTCTTTTTTATATAGGACATGACCTTCACTTGGCTCATTAGTTTATTTTTTTATTCCCCCAAACTGATTCTTAGATATACTCTGATCTAGCAGTTTTTTATGGTTCTGAGGTCATATTTTTTAAGAATTAACCATCTATTTTGGTTCAGTGGTCTCTTTTTAGGACTTAATTTAAAATTATCAGGACATAACCAACTCAATGATTAAGTGGTCCTTTGGGAACACTCTTTTTATTTTTTCTCTTTGACCCACTGCTTTAAATATTTATCATTAACCTGATTCACAATCCTTCCATCCAAGAGGTTTTTTATGGAATAAGCATCCATTGCCGTCTTGGTGATAATCTCAAATGGACCTAACCACAATGCATCTTGCTTGTTTCTTCTTCCAAAAATCATGTGTATCACAATAGGCAACTTTTTCGCCTACTTGATATTCTGATAACGCCAGTAAATTCTTATTGTCCATCATTTCTTACCTTGATTCTCTTCTTCAAGGTCATATTGAATACTTGCAACTGTATCTTGATCAGTATAATTGACAATTGGATCAGATACTGCTTGGCACTCATCCCTAATGTTGGTTCAACCACCAAAAATAGAATTGAAAGTAATGTGGCCTTCCTTCCATACAGTAATTCAAATGGCGTTTTTCCTGTTGCCTTATGGGAAATTATGTTATACACAAACATCACTAAACTGAGATATGTTCCTCATGCAGAAATTTTTCCTGCGACCAGCTTCCTCAGCATCATGGCCAGCGTTCCATTGGCCTGTTCTACCAGTCTGTTCATCTCTGGAAGATAAGGACTGACATGAATCCTTGGGTCCCCATTATCTCATTTAATCTCAGGATCACGTGGGATGTGAAATTCTTTTTCATTGTCACTTAAAAAGACTTGCAGGCATCAATGGTGATATTCAATTTGATCCAGGATAAACCTTGCAGTGCTTGTAGCGTCCACTTTTGCCAGGTCCTTCATCTTGACCCATTTAGTTAGATGGTCAATTGCAACTATGATGTATTTGACTCCCCCTGTACTCATGATTAATGGTCCCATCACATCAATGGACACCATATGCCAAGAAAATCTAGGGTGGACCAGTCAATATCCAGTCATATTCTTGTAGGGCTTGTGCAACTGTCACTCCACACAAATAATCCAGATAATCTGCTACATTATAGTTGATAGACTCACAGTAATAATACTGGTGAATGTGCTTGACATCTTCCTCAGGCCTCCATGCTTGACAACCTTATGTGCAGCTTGAACAAAAGCCGCACATTCTGATGATCTTTGGAATAATAGTTTTTTCCTATTGATCAATTTAGAAAACTTGTCTATACTTGGTCTTATTGTTTTCCATCGCTTTCCAAAGTGCATCTTGGATTTCTCAGGCCTCGTTCAAAATTTCTTTATCAATTGTTTTCTGGAATAGCTCATCCACTTGCTGGTATAACACTTAGACCATTGGTAACCTCAATAAGCCATCCGCATTCTGGTGAGAAGATCCACTTGGCGAACTATCTCATAATCCTAAGCCTGTAGCTTCAATGCCCATCAGGCAACTCATCCTTCTGCTTCTTTTATATTATGCAGTCAATGCAGCGAGGAGTGGTCCATCACCACTTTAAAATGCGTTTCATGGATAAACACCCAAAATTACATACATGTGTAAATTACTGCAAGTCATTCACACTCAGTAACGGTGTAATTCCTTTTTGCAGCTGATAACGTTTGGATCACATAAGCTAGAAGAGTATTGTCCCCAAGCTCATCTACTTGACTCAGGATGGCGCCAATTACTGTTAACAAAGCATTGGTCTGTACTATAAATTTCTCAATTGAAATTTGATATCTCAATATCGAAAATCTATCAAATACTGGCATAAATTATCAAAAGATCTCAGGTCTCTAAATCAAAGGAATCCTTTCTTTGGATCCTTCAGCAAATGAAAGAGAGGCTTGGCAATTCTTGCAAAATCTAGATAAAATCTTTAGGTAGTATCCAACCATTCCAAGGAACACTTGGATATCTTTGACACTTTTTGGGATGGCCATTCACTCTATGGCCTTAATCTTCTGAGCTTGTTGCTGCAGTCCACTAAAGTTGATAACAAATCCCAGATATTCCAACTCTTTCTTGAATAAGTGGCACTTCCTGGCTTGATATTCATGTTAGCCATGGGCAATCTCTTGAAATCTTCCAAGTGGCGTAAATGATCAGTAAATGTCCTACTGAACGCATTTATATCATCCAAGTACACCAGGACGCATGACAACTTCAAGTCATTCAATATGGCATTCAAGACCCTCTGGAACGTCGCAGGCGCATTACAAAGACGTTGGGGCATCCTAGTCAGTTAATACAGCCCCTGAATGGTGATGATCGCGCATTTCTTCTGGTCTTTCATTAGAAAATTGATTTGACAATATCCTGATATCAATCCATCACATAGAAATACTTTTCTTCTCCCAATCAATCAAATGCATTGTTGATTTGTGGTAATAGATATGAATCCTTCTTTGTTATTTTATTCAACTTCCAATAATTAAATTATCCCCTGATTAGAGACATACTTCTTCTTCACATTCAGGATTGGGCTTATCCAGGGACTCAACGATGGAACTAGAAGCCTGTGCTTCACTAGTTTGCTGATCTCTTCTTCCACTACCACTTTGGCATCCTTTGACCATTGAATCAGTCTCATCCTTATCAGCAAATTTTCCCCAGTGTTGACTTTGTGGCTTACAATCTTTACACCTTTAAAATCATGGTTATCCTGGGAAAATATTTCCCAATCCTTCTCAAAAGGTTTGAGAACCTTCTCCTGCTGTCTGTCCATCAGATCAGCGAGTTGCTCTTGATCAACCAATATATTGATACTCTCAGTTACCCCAGCCAGTAATCATATTTCATCATAAGTCCAAAATTCATGGACCAATAGAATAAATATTCAATATTTCTATAAAATTATTCTAATCTTTGTATTTTTCTTTTGCAATAGGACTTTTAACCTACAATTAGGTTTAAAGGTCCTTCTTTCCACTTCATCTAAACTGGTTCCTAGGTATACTCTGACATACCAGTTAACATGGTTCAAAAGCTTATTTTCTTAGGTTTAAAACATCTATTTGGTTTAGTGGTCCTCTTTTAGGACTTGACCAAAATCTTAGGACATGAGCATTTTAATGGTTCAGTGGTCCTCTGGACATTTCAAATGGTTTCTTTTAGATCCAATACTTCCGATTTTTTGTATTTACCTTCTTCACTATATGACCAGCAGCGCTGTTTTCTCACATATAGGCAACAATTGCCAACTTTGGCAATACTTGTAAATGTTTCCATTCATTAGGCCTTCAATATTAACTTGTCATTCGTCCAACAGGTCTTAATTCATTTACATATTTTGGCAACTGATGCTTGAGTCTTTGCATCTCTCAAAATCATAAATTCTTTATTAGTCAACAGTTCCATTTTGATTGTTCTTATCTTTTTTCTCTTAAAAACGCATTTTTGGCATTTGTTACCATTTCAAAGCGTTTGAAGTAAATCCACTGATGGATCTGGAAACAATCCCTTTATAACACAGATTGATCTAGCCTCGCTAGATTCATCCAATTTCGTCTTGAATTGATGATGAACTCATCTGCAGCAATTTCTGCATATTGATTGAATGTTATTGGGTTAAACAATTCTCCATTATCTTGGATCAATCTCTTCCTTTTTTGATCTTGTACTATTCATTGGTAATGTAATCCAATTCTCTATATTGATTGCTCTCCATATCAACTCATCCGATGTCTCATCTAGTGACTCATCTAAACACCTCCCTCTTTGGGACTATTGCAAGCTGACCCAATTTCAACCTGAGTTGGCCCTTCTGATAATCTTCATCTTAAATAGATTTTGGGTGAACACGTTCTCTTGCAGCACTAGACAGTTCCATAGCTAGGCTGCAAGTCATTTTCCCAAATCTTGGGTATCTTCTTTGGCATCAATCACCATATAGGGGTCACATTCATACTTCTTTGGGCTTTAAAATCCCCAAGGGTCTCCTAGTATGAGCAACTATTGCGGGATGAAGGCCTGGGGTACTGCCCCCCACCACAATAGGGCTGCGCGAATCTAAGCACCACTTAAAATTTGGGCCTGACCATGATTGGGAGTAGCTCATGCTACCCAAAAACTGACATATGACCGCCCTGTTTAAGTACTGGTAATCTCTTCTGCACCAGCCAGGACAGGCAATATGCCTCTCATCCCCCTTGCAGGGGACAAAACCCAATGACCTTCAGGTTTAAGGCCCCTGAGGGGGAGAAGCCAAATCCTTCCCCTTTGCCACCTGCATCCTGTTAATGGAGATGATGCTTTCCATCCTCTTTTTGTCCAGGAAGCCTTAGAGTGCTTTTGGATCAGGCTTGCTTTTTCTTGCATGATCCATTTCACTACCAGCCAGCTCATGCCGACCAAACTGGTATCTAGATGAGCTTCAGGACAACTTGACAAACCGCAGCATTTATCGTAGGCAGGTGCACCAAAGTGCAGCCAACCAGGATTGCCCCTCCTTTGTCCTGGGGTCCACACCTGCACAACCCCAGCTCGTGAGGTTGTTGTTTAACAGGCGCCCTGCCTGACTTGTACCCCCCTTCCTGCCTATATTCTCCCCTCAGGGAGTGGTAGACACCCACAGGAACTTGTCAGCACAATCATCACTACCATCCCGCACTTCTTTCAGGCCACTACAGGACCTGACCAACATGCCTCTCTGGGTTCTGGTGTTAGCTACTCACCCATGTTTCACAGGCTTACCCTGGTTGCGCCACATGGAGGCCCCAGCTTACCCTAATTAGCCCACCCACATTCATATTTCTAATTATTTAGTTCTTAAATTTGCTTCACTAAACGCTTAACGTCTGAGCTGAATGGATGCAATTGAATGTTATAGGCTTCACATTCCATCTTCAAGTATAAAACTTCTAAACTAAATCTTTATTTTTTCAATGATGTTACTTTTCTTGTTAGCTCATTGCTGAAATAGATACTTCTTCTACCCCTTCATATATGACATCTTGATTGGCATACCCTACTCAACTACCCCCTGTAGTGAGCACAAATGTTAAAAATCTAAGGCTTTCAATGATCATTAAAGACCAATAATTTCCACAAAAGTTAACTGCACAGGTTTGATATGTATATGATTCGCCTTGTCTGATAGTAATTGATGGTTGATTAATATAGTATAAAGACTATTATCCGTATTTGAATAGATAACCCATTCTGGTCCAACTCTAGACCTGTACTTCACAAAATACTCTTGATTTCAACTGTAAGGGACGTCTTGTATCCGCTTAACTTGATCCACTTTCAGATCCCAAAGTTTATGGCCTGTCTTCTTGTCATGCTGAATCTGTGGAAAATTCCTCTAAGTTCAGCTTCTCTTCTAAGGATCCTTTATCCTTACTCTTTATCTGACAAAAAAGTCCCCAATTATTGCGCACAGCAATAATTTCCTGAAGTTGAATAGAACTTAAACCAAAATGAATTCTAACTTGAGATTTTTTACTAATGTGATTCATCAGGGAATTTATAGATGAAATTCAGCGCTCAAACCTCAGTTGGTGCCTCAGCCATGAAACGGCAGCCATTGCCATTGAACTTCCCTTCATTGTCTCATCAGCAATGGTCTTCTTTATCTAGTTAGGATTCCTTCATTGAACATCTTTAAGACCTAAAATGGACAGAGTCAGAAAACGTGTCCCCTAGCGTCTCCAACTCAATCCCAGTGAACCAACCATATTTGGCAAGCAACCTGCTTAAGTAATGGGGCTTGTTACCCATTATGGCAGGTCATTGACCAACTGATCAATTTGCTCGTTGCAGGTGACATCACTCACCTCACAATTTTCTCATTAAATTCCCAATTGGTCAATGATAAAACCTGACAGATAACAAAAAGTACACCAGATAATTAATCATCAATCAGCTATCAGATGCCCTATTTTGCTGGCAAATCTTTCCAATAATATCTTGAGCACTCATCTGGATCAATTCTTGACGGATCCAAACCTGGCGAATTATCTAAAATCCCCCTAAATATTAGCCTGAAATCAGTGTCAAACATTATCCAATTTACTCACCATTGTGAATTATTCCTTAGCAATCCACAGGTAATATATACTGCTGGAAAAGCTGTTAAAATCCTAACAGCAACATAGGCAGATTTGATGCACATGATAGTATTAAATTTGGAAGCCTTGATTTCCCTATTGACACCCTATCACCTTGATATTAAAGTCAAGTGTAACATGTTGTCAGACAATTACAAGTCCAATGTATATATAAGAGTGGTTCAGAGGGAAATATTAAAGATATTGGCCAAAAGACCCTGGTTGATTCCTTGTGAAACCCCTTGAATTGGAGTAACTCTTTTTTATTAATATTTGGGCAAATATAATGAATTTGGGCGGTTGGATTGCACCAAATCGTCAGCTGAATTTAAGGAGCTATTCTGAGATCCCTCCCCTTCTTATAACAAATTTAGTACAGCCAACACTAAGGAGACCAGCTCCTTTTATAGGGTTGGAAGGGGTCTCACAAGGTGAAATTATTTTTGAATCCAATGATTGTGTAAAATATATAAAATCGTTGGTTCACAGACATATCCCACCTGCAATCGACTTTCCATCAGCCATTTCTTCAAAGCAAGTTGAGTCTCCCAAAATCCAATAGATCAAATCCCCATATTCCCTAATTCAGACATTACTAAGCTAATCTGAACTTCACATTGATTTCCCTTCAAACCTTGATATAGTTTAAATACTAAGCTGACAGATACTAAGTGTGTTCAATTTTAATCCCCCTCATTGCAACTTAATAAAAACCTATAAAAATCCAGCTTTTAAATATTTTTAAGTGGTTAATTTTCTATTTTAAGTGGTGTAAATCCCTTTAAAATTTGTATTTCAGAAGTGAGAAATAAAACTTCCACTGCAACTTTGTTAAAATCAGGGGCTAAAATGCACCTACAAGCATACAACATGCCCTGGTTAAAACAAGTGGTGCTTATTAAAGGGGAGCTTGTACACCACAGAAAATCATGTTAAAAATGGAGGTTGGTGGGGAAAATTTCACAACCTCTTAGATTTATCTGAGTCCAGGATAGCTTCATTATAACTACAGCTAGCAAGTGCATTGTCTTTACTTAAAAAGCTCAATCTGCATCTTTCTTTTGCTTCAATACCTAAATCAAAGCCAAATTCAGATTTTTAAGAAAAACACGAAATTAAACCACTTGATTGAGCCAAAACTTATCAATGTTGATGCAATTGATGCCTGCTGCTTTAGCTTGGGGTTGTAGTGCGCCGCCATCTGGCATCTTTCAGCTGCCGCCAAAGTGCACCCAGGCTGGCTCTGATAGCCCTCTTAATGCTACCGGGTGTTATGTCCCCCAGGAATTGTTTCACCACCTTGCAACCCCCCAGGCGATGCTCTGGAGCCCTTTGGTGCTCCCATGGAGCAATTTGCATTTTGGCCTTCAGGTCAAATATGGGAATCTCTTCCCATATGTGAGCGCAGCCATCATTAATATGGTCAAGGCAGTTTTTAAACCTGTTGGCTATATTGACTTCTGCCTCTTTTTGATATACTTTGATCTCAGCTTTTATTCAGAAGCTGATGCAGCATTAGCAGCCCAGCTGCAATTGGTTTTTAAAAATTCCCCTCTCCACCGTTCAAACCCAGCTCCCAGATGAGGCCACTTTGATCCAGTTTGCCAGGTATCCCTCCCATCTATTCCCCAAACGCCTCTGCCATGAGTTCACAGAGGGTAGTACCATTTATGGTACAGACCCCATGTTGCAGTTTATGGTTCCAAATGGGGCAGATCATCTGGCAGAGCCTCACACTTTTGTGATGATCTGCCCATTTCATTGTGATTCCCATCTCACGATTCCCCCTCACTGTGATCATATCTTCCCCTGATCACCCATTCTGATTGCACGTCAAAAATGGCCATGTCATTTGTCCCAGGTGTTTCAAGATTGACCACTCAAAGCGCAAGTGCCCCATCTTTTCCACTTCCATTACTTCTGCCGCTCATCCCTTGGGCGTTGGTCCCATGGCCATTTCGCCCCAATTTTTTAAATGGGTCTTGATACTCCCACCCCCAACCTCAGGGCAATTTGGCACTGCTCCAAAAGCAAAAGACAGTCAAAAACAAAATTTTAAATTTTAATAAAAATTAACTGTATTATGGAATCCTGAGTCAATGGATGAACTAATTTAGCTGAGCTGCTATGGTAGACATCAAATAGCCAATCAGCTCCTTCCACTGCCCCAATTCTGGTGGCTGGCCAGTTCTGGCAGAACCCAATCTATTTGAGGCTCTCAAATGGATTGATGAGGAGGAATGGATGTACTATGTGAAACCAGACTTTACTTTGGAGGAGTTCTTCGTTGACCCTCCCAATTTGCATCCTCGCCATTTTTGCCCTCAAAACAGTTTTCCAATTTTAAAAAAATATTAATTAAATGGCAATTGAGGCTACATCTGCCCCTGCCAACACCCTAATTAGCCAACAACTTCATGGTGCGATGGAGCCCCTTGTTGAGGGTAACCCTATCCCCAATTTTCCCCATGATTTTGAGTAAGATGAGAAGTATGAAATTGAGGAGCTTGCTTATGGTGCGAGCTGTGCTTGCATTGATTCAGCAAAAAATTCTCTTTTTGACCCCAATTATCCCGAAACCCGCCAGTGCATCAAGTCATTCACTTGTGTTCCTGCTCTCATCACTTTCTCTGAGCATCAACTTGCTCAAAACGTTGAGGCAATGGACACTGCCAGTTTCATCAACAAAGAAAACTTACAATTATACCTCTTTATACCACATGTTGCTGATGCTTCTACCTCAATGTTGTCCACTTTGGAATTCAGCTAAAGCGGTCACCAGACAAAAGTTTTTCTAAAAGCTTCCTTACCTTCTAATATGGCTTCCTAGGCTGTTAGCTGTGGTGTCATATTAAGAAAAATATTCTTAATAATCCCTTTGTTTGGCCCATTTGTAAATAAAGATGCGTTGCGGCTCCCCCTTTTGGGTTGGGCACCACTAGTGCTAAAAAAGTCAAGCTGCACCCCTCTTAAGGCCTTTATGGAGCCTCTCCCACCATTCACAAGCTCTCTTTCAGGGACAAGTTTATCCTGGGTGAGGGCAGTAATGCAACCTTCCTCTTTATATATATAAATCTACGATAGAGGGAGCAACTGACCAGTAAAAAATCAAAAATTCCTTCCTTACTTATATTGTATGGCTCAGGAGATAATGGTTCCCAATATGGCCACACTTAGCACCTGGGCGGAGGTGGAACAAGCGCGCATTGACGAATTTGGCTCCCTACATAGATTACAAAGGCAAAAACAGGCTTTTATGTGCCTTAGCCTGCAAGAGGGAGAATTGATCCCCTATTTTGTTGAGCAATTCTATAGTAAAGCTCAACCTCTGTTGCTTGCAAAACTGCTACCTCTATATGATGCTATTGCTTCTATCATGACTTGCTTGACATCTCATCCCCATTCAACAATGCATATCTCTGCAGTCAAGCGCACCTTCTGAACAGTGCAGGTTATTAAAAAGGCTCTGCTAGCAGTGCTGACTTTCATGAACTTGAACTTATGCAAAGTGCTACGAGGAGAAAATCAACTCTGACCCCTCCAGCCACTTTTGTGGCTGTCTCCCTCTTGAGCCTGTTTCTGCAGCACTACAATGACGAGATGCTCCTACACTATGTGAGGATAGACAGAAAATACTGGCAGTTATAGGGCACCGCTCTCCACCAGCATTAGTTTCATAGACTAAGCTGCTAAAGTCGGTTATTACTTTTCCTTGTTCTCATCCTCTTTCAGAGCGTCCTTCTAAAGTGCCTCAATTGTCACGTCCCGCCAAGGCAATATCTCTATCCCCCTTGACATCTCCTCCGTCCATCTCCAGCTCAAAACTTGTACCATGGGCAGCCCAAACCCCCAGTATCAAAGGCTAAATATAGAGCCCCAACAATTACAGTGTCTCCTAAGAAAGTTAACCAGGTAATTGAGCGCCTTAAGGACCTCCCTTGCAACAAGGGAAGCCCTGACCTTGCCTACCAACCAATGGAATCCTTGACGTGCATTGATAATCCCTCTGATGACAAATACGAAGGGGGTTGTGAAGATGTCAGTCACTATGTTTTAGGAGCCCCTGGTGAAGTGGAGTTACCTGACAGGTTGAACCCTAATAGAGTGGACATGTCTAGGTTCCCCCACCAAACTTATCTCTGTCAAGTGTTGAGAAGTTATGAGGTCACAGATATTGCCAGTGACGCTGACCAGCTTAATGCCACATTGATCCAAATGAAACAGTGTGTTCATACCCTGCAGTCTAACCAGGAGAAATACTCTGAGACTACTAAACAACTTGTCTCTACACTCTATTTAGAAGGAGGTCCTCGCTCTTTCCCCCAACTTGGGTGAAAGCTTAACCAAAGTGGAGGTCCTCGTCAACGGAGATCAGTTTAGAGTTATCCTTTACACTGGGTCCTCAGTAAACGTTGTATCGTTAATAATATTAAAAAAATAAACTGGCACCTGATCTCGACTATACTTAAAAACTTGGAACTGCAGGCCCAAACAACACCTGCGCCATTGGGGCGTACTCTTCCCTGCCCATCCATTTTAGAAAGCTCACTTTGTCAGATCCAGCGGTGGCCCTAACTAGCAGTATTTATGATCTAATCATTGGTACCCAGTTTATGCTTGAGTAAAAAAGGAATTATTAACTTGAAGCAGAGTTATCTCTCCATGCTTAACTACAAGGTTCCCCTGATTTTGACCAATGAGGAGCTTAATGAAAAGTATTGTGTTTGCACAGTTGAGTATCCCTCTTACGCTTTATCCCTACATTATACCACAGCAGGACGACATACAAAAATGTTGCCACAATCAGTGGACGCCCTAGAGGGTATCCCTTTCTATGCTTTTGAAGAGGTGGTCATCAAGGCTGGTGAACAAAGGTTAGTTGACACAAATATTACCGTGAAAATCCCACACAACTGCCTACTGCACCTAATTTGCATTGATGGAGTTAGCCCTTTGAAGCATAGAATTTTGCTGGGCGTTCTAAACTCGCCTATCAATGACCAATCAACCTCATGCTAGGGAATTTCACCAAGAAGGATATGGTTGT
This sequence comes from Massospora cicadina, assembly GCA_022478985.1. Lineage (NCBI taxonomy): Eukaryota > Fungi > Entomophthoromycota > Entomophthoromycetes > Entomophthorales > Entomophthoraceae > Massospora > Massospora cicadina. The sequence continues at coordinate 381,834 of JAKSZP010013140.1, forward strand.
AAAAAAGCATCAGTAGATTGTAAGAGGCCTTCTGTTCCCAGTTGAAGACATTAAACAATTTCACTGTATTGGGTCTATGGTATATATGGGATTACCTGCCTACCATTCTTTATGTACCCTACCTTCTGTTCATATATATGATGAACTAACCTCAACTGAGCTGGATAAAGTCCACAACCTGCTTAAGGCTTTCAGTGACATTTTCTCTAAATCTGACACTGACTATGGGCACATGAAAGGTTGGACTCATAGTAATGATGTTGGGGAGGCTTGACACTTCTGCTCTAAACCCTACCACAAATCCAAAGTTGAGGAGTTACAGGTGCGGATGGAGCTCAAATATTTGCTGGATGATGGGTTGCTGGTGCCCTTATAAAGTCCTTGGTCGTCCCCTCTTCTACTCATAAAGAAGAAAAATGGAGATCATTGGGTAGTTATGGACTACTGTAAGCTGAACAACTTCACCAAGGACATCTACCTTTCCCTCATATTGATGACACTCTGGCAGAACTCTTTGGTTCTAAATTTTTCTCTGCCATGGACTTGTCTAGCGGGTACTGGAAGATGGACCTTTGTCCACAGGATCAAGAGAAGTGCGCCCTTATCTTCAGCGAGGGTTTTTTCCAACCCACTTGGCTACCTCAGGGGTTGTGTAATGCACCGACTACTTTTAATCAGGCAATGAATCACATTCTCCATGACCTTTGGCTGAGCTGTGTGATTGTCTACTTTGATGACATCACAGTCTTCTCCAAGATGTATAACAAGCATCTCATGCACCTAAAGGAGGTGTTTCAATGCTTGAGGGCATCTAACATTAAACTAAAGCCCTCCAAGTTTACTTTTCTCCAAAAGAAGATAAATTACTTGGGCACGCCATCTCATAAGATGGGATACAGCCCCTAAAAGATAAATTTGAAGCAATATATAAGATGCCAGCACCCAAAACCCTTCATGACATCCAGGTATTCTTGGGCATGATGGGGTATTACCATCAATTTATCCCAAAATTTGACCAGCTCAGCGAACCCCTCTTTAGCCTCATGACTATAGCTCTCCTTTCCATTAGGGTGCTGAACAAAAAGCCATGTTTGAGAACTAAAGGAGTTGATGAATCAAAGACTAATCCTCCATCACCCTGACTATGGCAAGCCTTCATGTTGCTCGAGGATGCCTCTGACTATGCCATTGGGTTTACCTTGGCTCAGTTGATGAATTGGGATTGACCATCCCATGTCCTACTTCAGTAAAATTCTTTCAAAAGCTGAGCACAACTACAGCGTCACTAAGAAGGAGTGCCTGAATGTGCTTCTTGATGTCAAATACTATCGCCATTTTCTATATGAGACTTCATTCAAAGTGATACTGATCATGTCTCTTTTAGAGTGGTTACAAAAATATGAAAGATTCTACTGGGTGGTTGGCTCGATGGGCTCTTAAGCACCAGCACTACAATATGACCATTAAGCATAGATCTGGGATAAACCATATGAACGTTGATGGGTTGACATGGCTGCCTTTCCTTCACCTTGATAATAGCGAAGCAGAGAGGTTGCATGACCTCCTAATGACTCCTGACGTGTGGGCAGATGAAGATGAACCAGTACAGAAAATGCTAGCATGGCACTCATGCAACACAAAAATGGAGAGCAAGAAATTATTTAAGAAAGTAGAAGTAAATTGGTTGCCTTATCTTTGCCATCAGATCGTAAACTGTCATCTTGTAGTCTCACATTATCATGGGGCATGGTGGAGTATGCAAACCTTACAAGTGGGTAAAAAGAGCGGTACTACTGGGTGGTCATCATGGAAACCATTAATAAAGTCTTTAGCCTGCCTGACCTGTAAAATGATCCTGCTCTAAGACCTGATATCAGTATCAACCTACTACGCCCCAACAACCCTTTCACACCATAAGTTTGGACGTGATAGGTCCTCTCCCTCAGACTAAAGATGGTAATTGCTATATCTTGGTCAGAATTGATCATTTCATTAAATGGGTTGAAGATGTTGCTCTCCTCGCTCAGACTTCTAAAGTCACAGCCACCTACTTACACTAGTACATCTTAACCCATCATGGGTGCCCTCAGGTCCTCCTATGTGACAATGGGAAAAATTTTACCTCCCAAATTTTAAAGCTCCTCACCACCTCCATGAGAACTCAACAATTCTTCTTTCCCCTATAATCCATCCACAAATGGTGCTGTAGAAAGAGTTAATGGAACCCTGGTCTTGATACTCCACAAATTGGCCAATTCAGACCCTCTCCACTGGGATCTTTACTTACCCCAGTGCCATCATGGCTTACACATTAGTTACCATTGCATCCTCAAGATGTCCCCTTTCTATGTGTTATATGGGGTGATAAACTGGGGTGCCTGCTTTACTAGACAAATATGTTTTCTCCACTTGGAAAGATTTAGATTAAGCCATGAAGAAGTTGTCACAGCACATCTTTCAGTTACAGTCTGAGGCAAGGACTATTTAGAAAAAACTGTCACTAAAGAGGGCCAAGTGGCCAATGAGCTCCGGCCACCACTCCCTTCCTCTCAAGTTTTAGACCTGGTACCCTACTATCACAGCCATATCATGCCTAGAAGGAAAAGCTTGGGTCAATCTGGGAAGGGCTTTTTGTTACCACCTATAAGCGAGGAGATGAGTAATCCATTGAGTCCCTTGCTTATGGCCTTAACATTAACTGAGTGCATGGACAGTTCTTGCAATGTTTACACCCCCTACTACTCTTGAAGAGGTAATGTCAGACAATTACAGATACAATGTATATATAAGAGTGGTTAGAGGAAATAATAAAGATATTGGCCAAAAGACCCTGGTTGATTCCTTGTGAAACCCCTTAAATTGGGGTAACACTTCTATTAATAATTGGGCAAAAAAACGAGTTTGGGTAATTGGATTGCACCAAATTGTTAGCTGAATTTGGGGAGCTATTCTAGGTCCCTCCCCTCTTACAACAAATTTAGTACAACCAACACTAAGGAGACCAGCTCCTTTTATAGGGTTGGAAGGGGTCCCACAAGGTGAAAATATTTTCGCGCCTGATTATTGGGTAAAATATATAAAATTGTTGCCCCACAGACATATCCTACCTGCAATCAACTTTACATCAGCCATTCCTTCAAAGCAAGGTGAGTCTCCCAAAATCTGATAGGTCAAATCCCCATATTCCCTAATTCAGACATTACCAAGCTTTTCTGAACTTTGCATTGATTACCCTTCAAACCTCAATATAGTTTAAATACTAAATTGCCAGATATCAAAAGGGTTCAAATTTTAATCCTCCCATCACAACTTAATAAAAACCTATAAAAAATCCAGCTTTTAAGTACTTTTTGTGGTTTATAATTCTAATCTAAGTGGTGTAAATACCTTTAAAGTTTTATTTTGGCAGTAGAAAATTAAACTTTACCTGCAACTTTGTTAAAATCAGGGGCTAAAAGGCACCACAAGCATGCAATATACCCTGTTCCAAACTTATGTTTTTAACCTAATAAAACGTAAAACTTCTATTTTGCACTCCCTTTTGCCTCCTGCTGTAATTTTTTGGTGTCACAACTTTTACACCATGCTTATGATGCTTTGAAAAATAATGTCACTTTTGTCCATATGTATAGTAAGTAACCTTTATTTTTAGCCACAATGCCTTGACAAACCAATATACAATGACTCTTTATTGGCTATGTCATTCCTAGAATTAGGCTTGGTACCACTGAAAGGTTTTTCCAATGGATCTAGAAAACCCTGTCTTCATCCTTTTTGGGGGGTTCATAATTTTTAAGAACATCTGTGAAATTAATCAACCAATTCTAAAATTAAAAATCTGTATAAACGCTGGTAACAGAATGTTCATCAAGATTTTAATAGAAATGCACTGTGTGCTGAAATGTAGTCTTTGCATTAAAGTCAAGCATGGCCCTAAAGCCCAGGATTACTTGGGATTAATGTATAAATAATCTGTGAACTTGAAATCAGTCTCAAACTTCTTAGACCCAATGTTTATATGATCAGGCTTGCATTTAGCCAATTTCCTGACTTCAAAATTCAACTAATATATTCTTTTTGGCTTTGCATATATAGGATCTTCACCTAGGTGAGAAATTATGAGCACAGTGCATCATTTATATAGGTGATTGAAAGTCATAGCAGTCTCTCACCAATCACTGGTTCCATTCATTGCCATCTGAAATCTCTTAATAAGTTTATTTTATTTGAGGTGGGCTGACCTGGGGACAATACCGCACCAATTGAGGGAAAATCAAATGAATGGGAGAGGAGGATAAAATTCAGAAAACCTCCATGCGCGGCGCTACAATTGGCCAGGAACTCCATGGACCGCCTTTGCTATTTGCTATCTTAGTTCAGGGCATTGGTGCGCAACGCCAACACAGTCATAATTGTCCCCTACCCAAAGTTCTTGTACCAGAATTGAACTCAGGGAGGCAGCGGTAGAGGTCCCTATTCTACCACTGGGGTATCCTCCCCTCAAATCTCTTAATAAGGTGATATAACTTCCAATTTTTTCTAAAGTTAATAGATATGGTAAAATAAAGTTTAATAAACACATAACAGCTCCAATATTGATCTGACTATAGCATTTTTATTTTTTAAGATAGAACTGGTATTATCTAAATGCTGGAGCACCATGCCCTGGGGTGTTCCGCTGATAATCAGTTCTGAACTCTGGGTTATTGCGCCCTAAGGTTTTATTAAAGAAGGTAAAGTGACCATATTTCTTGACATGCTTTGGCGTTGGTTGTGGCTGACATTAAGGCCTAGTTCTGATACCTTATCCTCAAAATACTCATAGGTATTTTTATTTTCAGAATTGTTTTATTACAGTGACATTAACATTGACCGTCATCTAGACCTCATAGCTTATGTTTTAGTTCTCCTCTTAGGCCAACTGGCTCTGTCTTTCCAATTTGATGCCATCAATTCCTTCCTCTTAATTGGTGTCAAGAGTCTCATACTAACTATATCTTGTGTCTGGTCTTAATAAGATGCCTTTAACTTTTAGGCTTATTTAATGAAGCCATTATCTTCCCCATTAATGCATCAACAACTTTACCTGTTTCCCTAACCTAAAAGATGAGTTTTCCATGCCATTAACCACTTTTTATTAGTTAGGATATTTAGATTTCTTAAAACATCATATTTGTTGCTTTGTAAGCAAAATCATTGTTTAAAGTCACATACTTATATACTTAGTTGAAGTTATGGATCCTGACACTCTGGAGTCATGTTTTAAGTTCCTCTATGGCCTCATTATACAATTACACAAATTCTGTAGATGCATGTTGGTCTGGGTTACATTGTTAAATCAGCCATCAGTAACCCCAAATTCTTTATAAACTCTTAGTAAATACTGTACAGTTATCATCTAATTCTCATGGCAAGTAGTCGCCTTGTTATTAGTCCATATGGACAAGTCATAAAAAACTTCTAGACACGTTAAGACTTCTACAAAGCTAGCTTATAACCACCCATTCAATTTTCAAGATACTGGATTGGGTTGCAAAGAAATTGACTAACTAAATGTGACATGATTCTAGGAGATGGCTTTTGTGCATTTTGGGATTCCAGATGCACAAACTTAGCTAAGCATTAGTAGAGTTTCTCAATCAAAGTTAAATTTCTGATATAAGTAACGCTCATTTAGTAGTAAACTGGTTATCTAGCCCATACATATCTTGTCCTTGGTTCCAACAAAAATGGCAGCTTTGGACGTCCGCTGTCCTTCTTTCAGTCAGAATACATGCATCAGCTGTCACACTATAATATCAAGCTCTTCCTGTGATATTGGATTTTCAGGGTATATTACCTTAGTCACATCATCAAGTGATTTAGAATACTGTCATCATATTATTTCCTTTCAGTTGCACAATAGTAAAAAATCTGCATAGAGTCAGGATGCTATCTAATCTCTTATTAAAGTCATATTATTTATCTCAGCCATGAGTTCTATTGTTGAAAAGTTGTTAACAAAAGAGGTTGGTTCTTAGTCCTTAATAGTGGTTAGCTTAAAGGGGTGGTTCCTGCTATTACTCTGGTTCAGGTTTTTTTAAAGTTTGAAACCAGTACTGGAAAGAAAAACTTGACTTTGTATATTTGTCCTAAGGTTAGGCCATCTTGATTACTAATTTTGGTTATTCATATATAATAAAAAAGAAGATAGTTTATTAACTATATATATTAAGACAATATTATCAACGGGTGGTACACTTTTAAAAATGTCTCTTTTTTAAATTTAAGTCAATATTACTCCCATCACTATGATACTATGTCAAGCCATCCTATAACTTTTTGATTAAAACAATATCAACTTAGACTAAATTAGCGTAAAAAATTGACAGCTGAGAAATTTTATAAAAGACTATCTGATAGTCTTCTTAACTCCCTAAGAGCTGATTTTTTTGTTAAAACTAGTATGATTTATTGAGCTACTTTTAATACTATCTGCTTCTTCATCCATTTTTCTCCTTTTTTCCTCCACATAACAAGTGATTCATGGGCAAGATATCCAGGGTTTATGCTTTGCACAGGTGGCATCCTGCTGTAAATAAGCTTTGCTCTTTTTTACTGTGCTTGGATTTATCCTGGCGTTACTAATAATTAAGTTGTTTATAAATAACAACCACTTAACACCTTCAGTATAACTGACATATCAATGCATCATTGAAAGCTGATGTCTGCTGTGCCACTGATGAATTAACCCCCATATGCTGAGTTTTTTACTTTTTTGCCTCTCTGTGTGTAGCTAATGATAGAAATTAGGTAACTTATTTCTATCATCAGCTATACACAGTCAAAAAGTAAAAAACTCAACTCATGGGGGTTAAAATTTGGTTAAAAATTTAGCACTTAAAGGATTATTTCAAGGCACGCTACTAACTTTTGGTAATCATAACTGCTCAGCCCTAAATTTACTAGAACAAGTCACTCAATTATTTAGGTCTAGCAATTATATTGTAGTACTGATCAAGTTATATTATAATTATAATCAAACTATATATATTATCAATCAACCCTTATATAATGCCCCAAGGTCAGTTTAATGGATGAGAAAAAGTGAATTTACAAGAGCTCAAAATCTCCATTAGCATGTATCTTCAGATACATTTGAATTTATTAGAGCAGAGCGCTCCAAACTTCATACATCTCAGATAAAATGGTCATAGTATCAAATAATCAATTGTATTAGAACTAACAAATCCAATAACTTAGGCTTGGAGCTTAAGGATTTAGACTTGCTTATATAAATATACCCCTAATCAATCAATGTATGCATATAATTTAACCAACAATCCTAACACTTACTTTTGAGTGCCTTAAAGTTTAGGTCCCTTAGGTTACCAGCTATTGGCAAACTACCATTGGATCCGTTTCAATTAATTAACTTAACTTTTCACTTAGTGGGTCTCCTAACCGGATATTCATTTATTCTTGTAGTTATGCCTGTGGTCTCACCAAATACCCACTTGATCGCTTTAGGCCTTACTGCCTTAATGATTTGGTATACCATTCCTTACCAAATCCTTATAAATTGAAGAGAGCTATTGATGCCTTCCTGAAAAAATCATCAATTTTGACTTTAGAAGCTGGAGAGAATGTAAAGGATCTTAGGTAATTATGATGACATATCTTATATGTAGGAAAAGATTCTAGTAGAGTTTCTCAAATTTAGAAAGTTAAAAGGCACTTCTAATGGTAAAGTGTTAGTTTATACTCACTTTTACGCAATATAAATTTTTACACCTTCTTTAAACCTTTCTTCCCTTGATTGATTACAAACCCACAGCACTAGTATGGAACCTATGAAAATTCCTAAATTACTGATACAAGTGCTAATTATGACAGTTTTCTGGCGCTCACTGAATTAGCAACAACTTGTGGTAAATCACTAGAAGTACAGGCGGTAAACCATTTAACAACTCTATTATACTGTAATTCTAAAATCTTATGATAATCACATAGGCTTGGAAACCCTTTCCCTCATAAACATGTCCCAATTGGTCCAACCATAATATGTTGTGAAACCCCTGCATGTGGATTTACCAGCCTTGAGTTTATCATTTAGGATAATGATGTTCATTCCCCCATGTTACAAAATTGGCGGTATATGAGAGATACACTGGCAGATTTTTTGCACAGGGTTTGGCACACTGAGCAATTAGGAGCAATGATATGATGATTTTTGTCCTTGACAAAACAGAATAAACTTATAAATAAATAAATATGGAGCACTCGCTCCCTCAACTCTCTTTTATTTAATATATTCAATACAGCGGATTCTCACTGCTACACTCACTCTAAAACTACTAACAACTTAACTTCCTTAATCATCTCATCCTGCTTGTATGGTAATGACTTCAGATGGCACCACTTTCATGGCTTAGTAATTCACTTCGCCATTTCTCATTGGTTCCGCCAATTATTCATTGATCAATTCACAATTGCCCGATTTTGCTGATCTCCCAACAACCCAATATCGCCTCATTTCAAGGCGCTCAATTAATTGTACTCATAACAACTTGGCAGATTCCATCCGTTCCACCATATCAACTTAGGGCTTATCATCCAGTCATATCAGAATTGCGACATTACCCCCTCCTTGACTGGATGATAAGGCTCCTATTGCTTATACACTTAGAGGAACTTTGCATGCACTTGGTTGATGATTTGACCACTAGCGGGGTCCTTGATAGCATATGTGTTGACCCCATGTAAAAATTTACTTAAGAGTTGATTATTAGTCGTCAACCCAGTAACCTTTTTACTGCACAGGTTTGGTTTCCTCGTGCACCTCACGTTGTAAAGAATATATTATCCAATAATAGTATAAAGACTATTACCCATAGTTGAGTTAGTTTATTATCAGGCCCAACGCTTCAGCCAGTATTTCCAATTAAATACTTGTTAAGTCATACTCGTAAGGATTTGTTCCCTCTATTACTGTCCACTCAATCTTCGTCAAGATCCTCTGATGACAGTCTCCTTCAGCCCAACACACAGTTGGCAGCTATCCCCTAGTTGCGGTTCTCTTTGTCTCTAGATCCCTGCTTGGATCTCTACTCTTCTCTCTGAGAGTCTTCCAATTACTGCCTTATGCAATAATATCCTTAAGATGGAACTTCACACTGGATGCTGATAGCTTAACTATAACTGAATCTACAATAAAACTAATAATGTTTTTTCATAGTAATAATAGTTGTTTGTGGTAATAGTTGTTTTTTATTATAGTGAATCCTAAAGAATTTATAGGGGATCTGGCCATCTAACCCTCAGTTGACACTTCTTCAATGAAATGGCAGCTGTTGCCATTGAATCACCCTTCCTCATTTTGGCAGCAATAGTCTTCCCCATCCTTGCTAGGATTCCGTCATTGAAAAGTCTTGAGACCTCAAATGGAAAGAGTTGGAAACATGTCCCTAACGTTTTCCTCTAAATCCAAGCAAACAAACCATGATTGGCTAGCGACCTGCTTAGGTAATGGGACTTTTTACCCATTATGGCAGGTCACTTCACCAACCAATTAATTTGCTAGTTGCAGGCGGCATCACTCGCCTCGCAACTCACTACTCATTCACAATCAGTTGGTGATGAAACCTGACTAATCCCAATTGGTACACCTGATAGTTAATCACTATCAGATGCCTCTATTTTGTCAGCTGCTCTGCCCGATGAGATATTAAGTATTTATCTGAATTGATCCCTGATGGATACAACCAGGCAAATATTTCAAAATCCCCCAAACGTAGTTCCTCCAAACTTTGGGCCAACTGATTTCTGATTTACTTCACTTTAGAGAATTTTCCCCTAGCGACACCAGGTAATCTAGCAGGCTGAGAATAAGGGCAAAAATCCCAACACCCCAGTTTTCTCAATTACTTTATAAAGACCAATCCATATACTGGTCAGATTGTGTTTCCACCCAAACCCATGCTGGTCGTGGAAGAAAACCATGTCACCTTCCTTGAACTGCGCTAACCCACTTTGACGTACCTGATCAGCGGCCTGATTCCTGATATTCTTGGCTAAGCTGAAGGAATAGGCTTCAGTTTGCAATTTGATCAGAATGTTTGCAAGGTAGTCAAATAGTGATGGGGTTCCACTCCTCTGGTGTCTTCCACACACAAATAAAGTAATGCTGGAAGAGCTTGGTGTCAGCTGTATAGTAGTTGGAAGGGACTCTTCCCTGTGGTGGAATGGTAACTGATGTTATAGGCAAACATGGCAGTGGAAAGAAGGGAGGTCCAATCAGATTGTTGATCTGTTACTAATTTTTGCAGGATATTCATCATAGTCTCATTCACTCATTTGACCATTCCATTAGATTTGGGGTGGTTTGGGGTCATTAGAACCCCATGGATACCTTAAGCTCGTTCAGTTTGAGGAGGATGTGCGAGGTAAAATTGGTTCTGTTATCAGTGAGGATAAACTGAGGGCATCCATGTCACTGAATAATGCACTCCATCACAAACTTGGCCACTGTAACTGCCCCCAAATCTCATATTGCCCTTGCTTTGACCCACCAGGTCAAGTGGTCAATAGCCACAAGAATGTACTTACACCAGTTAGCTCCTGTTGGCAAGGGACCAACGACATCCAGGGAAACAGTATGCCAAGCAAAATGAGGTTTCACTACCTGATAAGAAGTCTTACGGTGGAATGGCTTCTCCACTTGGCACTGATGGCAACAAGAAATGGTTTTGAGCACATCAAAGTTCATACTTTCCCTATAGTACTGAGGGCACAACAACTCCATTGTCTTGCACTCCACCATGTCCAACTGCCTTGTGGGCGCTCATAATAATTCCTGGCCAAGCTGAGGGTCGCGGAAAATTCATCGTAGAATCACCAATCCACTTGTACAGTTCCCCATTACATTGGAAAGTATTTTTTTGCATCTCAATTAATGATTTGATCACTTGGGGTGGTTTGTCATCATACTTTCCGCTGAGCATCTTGTTGTACATCACATCACTGAGGTCTGCCATCACCACAACAGTTGGCAATTGAGATAAACAGTTGGCGTTCTGATGCTTTGCTCGTGGCTAATTAAGGATCTCTAAATCATAAGCTAGAAGCTTAAGAGCCTATCGAGCCAAATGGCCTTCAGGTTCTTTGAGGTTCTGCAATCAATGTAATGATGCGTGGTCTGTTATGACTTTGAACTTTACCCCATGCAGGTAGACTCTGAATTGCTTATACGTGTAGATCACTGATAAGCACTCTCGCTCAGTCACAGTATAATTATGTTCATGGCTATTCAGACTTCAGCTGCAGTACGCCACTGGGTGCTCCTCCCCTTCATCATTTTTGTGACAAAACTGCCCCCACAGCAGAAAGAGATGCATCCGTTTGTACAATAAATTCCTTTTTGAAATTTGGGTAGTGTAACATGGGCGCACTAATTAGTGCCATTCAAAGTGTATCAAAGGCACATTGTCGCCATTTTGTATATTCAAACATGGCATCTCTCTTTAGCAGCTCAAACAGTGGACCTCTGATGCAACTGAAATTGGGTATGAAGCGTCAGTAATAACACACCATCCCCAAAAACACCTGAATGTCCCATTTACTAGCTGGCTTAGTCATCTTCTGAATAGCTTCCATCTTGGCTGGTTGGGGTCTCAGCCCACTTGCATCCACCACAAAACCAAGGTACTATAAATTAATTTTTGAAGAAGTGACATTTCATGGGCTTGATCTTGTTATTGGCCCCAGCCAGTTGGCAAAATACCTCTTCCAGATGGGTGAGGTGCTCAGTGAATGTGAGAGAGAAGATGTTAATATCATTGAGGTACACAAGAACACGTGATAGCTTCAGATCACCCATAATGGTGTCCATTGCTCGTTGGAATGTAGCTGGGGCATTACATAGCCCTTGTGGCATACAAGTTGGTTGGAAAAGCCCTTTGGATGTGATTATGGCGCATTTTTCTTGTTTTGCCTGGGACAACTTGATTTGCCAATAACCAGCTATCAAATTCATCGCTGAGAAGTAGCAGGCTCCACCTAGCTGATACAGCGCATCATCAATCTGTGGCAGAGGGTAGAATCTTTTTTGGTGATGCTATTGAGCTTCCGGTAGTCAATTACTATGTGGTTAGTGCCATCCTTCTTTTTAACAATTAGGACAGGCAAATCCCACAGACTCTTAGATGGTTTGAGCATTCCCTGCTCCAGCAGCTTTTCAATCTCCTCGGTGACAACTTCTTCAGCTGCCTGTGATTGATGGATTGGTTGAGACCTGATGGGGGGATAATCCCCAGTGTCCAGTCAATGAACAACCCCCGAGTGCACCCCAAATCATGATTGTCAACTGCAAAGATCTTTTTATACTTTTGAAATAAGGATTCTAATTGATCTCTTTGGTCTTCTGTTAACCCCATTAAATTTGACGTGGTACAACTGCCATTATGCCAGGATGTGTTTCAATGGGCAGGCCAAATTATCCAATGATTTGAACTCATGAGCCTGGAGGACCTTTTCAACTGGAATGAAATGTAAGTACGCCACTATTTGGTGTTGGCGGATTTGCATTGGTTTATTCTGAAAATTTGCTACTAAGACCTTGATCTCCCCATGTCCTGGAAATATAATGCCTGGGGCCACATGGGGCTCAAGCCGTGATTGCTAATAAGGCCAATGACCTCCCCATAAAACCCAGCAGGCACTTTTACCTCTAACTCAGTGTTTATGATTACTTGGCATCCAGAGGGAATATATATAGGGCCCGCAGCTCTAAGTGGTAGCCCTTGATATTCATAAATTTGATTGGAAAGGGCCCATGTCTTGTGCTTAAGTCAATGATAGCAAACCAAAACCACCCCATCACCATATGCAAGGTTAATATGACTCATGTGTACTGGATCTTTTGGCATTCCACTGGAGGTAAATTAGATTAAAATCCGCTGCCCCAGAATTTCCAATGTCTTGGCGGTCATAACAACAACAACCCCAAAGTGGCGCATAGTAGCAGTTCTGATTAAAAGGTCATAGTTATTGTTTGGTAGCACTATGGCTGGGGCTACAATGACAATTGACCCAAATCGCAAAGGTAGTGCGCTGTACACTCCTTCAGAGACCGTGTTTTCTACGCCTGCAGTCCCATACACCATATGATGCTCTACGTCAGGCTTTAATGCCAGATTTGCCGCCAACTTTGTGGACACTATGTTGATTGGGGCACCCATATCAATTATCACACAAGCTCAGGTTTTTTCTACAACAGTGTCACGGTAAGTACACTCAGAATAAGATGCATTCTGATTGTTTATAACATGGACATTTAACGCATCTTTTTTTTCAGGAAGCTCATAGTACTCTCCTAACCTTAGGGTATTCTTTAACAATAGCTTTCACAGGGAGATCCACATTCACTCCTTTTAAAAGAAGCGCATCAGCATATGGATCTGGTTCATCAGTAAAAAGTTGATTAAACATTTGACAGATATAAGGCTTTGGTTTCTCCTGGGGGCCTGCTTCTGTCATATCCATGAATTGTGTTTGTGTTAGCACATTTACCCCTCCAACTGGCTGCTGGTATAGAAAAGCATCATCATACCAGAAAACATCCACTGGCAGTGTAGGAATAGGTTTAGGTGGGACGTTTTGAGTCAGAATAGCAGAGGTAGAGAGTCCCATCTTTACTCCTCTCTGACTTTTCCCTGATTATACTGCTCCCATGATAGGCACTGAACCTGAAAATTACAACAACTCCTAGCCAGGTGCCCCAGGTGACCGCACAAAAATAAATTAACCCTATGAGAGCTGCGTCTTTGAGTGTTGTAAAATGGGCCACCAAAAAAGGTGGACTGGTATCAAACAGTGTAACCAGGCCCATCCTGGGAGGTGAACTGCTGTTGGCAACTTGGTTGAAAACGAGGCTATTGATGATGATAACAAGGCCAGGGAATGCCAACTGGGCGCTGATCAGGGAGGGTAATTTCTTTATATAAACAAGGCTAGCAACGGAGGCAATAGGGTTCCGCTCTATACTGGGTGGAGGGAAGGTAGCAGATAGCCAGTGTAGAATTTGAACAAGTTTAAGCAAAGGTACATCAACCTCTAAATATGGAGCCAAAGCATTAAAAAGCTCTTGGTATGGTTTCACAGCAGAGGTCAACGCTATGCTTATGTCACATTCAGTTAAAACTTCTGCCCCAATCTACACATGAGCTTCTGCTGAGAATTGATCAGCAAACACAGTGAGGGTCTCATTATGTTGAAACCCAATGGTTAGAAACTCATCTTATCACTGCAACATTTTCGCAGTTCCACCAAACAACTGAAGCACCATCTCCTTAACTTCATGGTATGAAATAGAACTAGCTGAGAGGTAACAAATGACTTGATCAGCACTCCCAACATCCAAAGAGGAGAGAAATAGTTTCGCCCTCCATCGATCCAAAGTACCTTCAGTTGCAAACTCAAATCAGCGAAAGAACCCATGAATATTTCCTTCATGATCAAATGGTGGCAACTTGTTACTGTAAACCTTCTGAAGCAACTCATCATGCCTTTTGAGCACAGTATTTAATGTGAGTCTCAACTCCTCATATGAAACAGACCCAGAATTTTGTGCAGATTCCTTATCAAAAAACCTAGATGTGACATAGCCAGCAGCTGAGTTTTCATTGTATTGTTATTGGTCAATGGGCCCCCTGAAGTGAGCACCACTGTTATAAAATTGGTGGTATTTGAGAGATATGCTGATGAATTTTTTGCATAGGGTTTGACCTACTGAGCAATTAGGACCAATGATATGATGATCAATGTCCTTGACACAACAGAATAAACTTATAAATAAATAAATATGGAGCACTCGCTCCCTCAACTCTCTTTTATTTGATATATTCAATACAGCGGATTCTCGCTGCTACACTCACTCTAAAACTACTAACAACTTAACTTTCTTGATCATCTCATCCCGCTTGTATGATAATAACTTTAGATGGTACTGCTTTCATGGATTAGTAATTCACTTTGCAGTATCTTGTTGGTTCTGCCAATAATTCATTCGTCAATTCATGATCACCCAATTTGGCTGATCTTTCAACAACCCAATATCGCCTCATTTCAAGGCGCTCAATTGGTCATACTCATAACAACTTGGCAGATTCCATCCGTTCCACCATATTGACTTAGGGCTTATTGTCCAGTCATATCAGAATTGCGACACCCCATACTTCCCCCTCTCCTTACCTTTAAGTATAACTGTAAATAATTTTTGTGGGTACCTTATTAACTAGGTATGCTACCATATATTTTTGGACTATAATAGAAACCTAGTTTATTTTTGGCAGGTTGCTTCTATAAAACTCTTTTAGGGCTTGTACTCTTACAAAAATTAGACTTTAACTAAGTTTTACCAACTGAAGTTTCCTATATTAAAAAAATTGCTGGGAAGATGCCATTATCTTATTCTTTTACATCATCATCATCCCTTGTAGGGGCTCAAGTCCTTTTCCTTTGATATCAAAAAGCTCAAATAATTACTTTAAAGCGTAAAAATAAGCTAGCTTTACCATATCTAAAAGCTTGTATAGATCAGCCAATTGTTTCTAATTAAAAACAAATTAATTATAGGGACCTTATGTGCTTATCTATATTATGGATAAGGTAGGCTTTAAGGTGTTCACCTAATATAAGATTCTAAACTGATCCGCTAGGTTCATCTTATTCATCATGGCAGGGTAAAGTTCAATAATGTAGTAATCTCATCAGTTGGTAATTAAGTGTTTTGTATATATCAGGGATAGAGGGAGGATACTCCTGTGGTAGAGTATGGACTCTCTACCTTTGCCTCCTTGAGTTCAATTCCAGTAGATGAACTTTGGGTAGGGGATAATTATGACTGTGTTGGAGTTGCGCACCAATGCCCCAAACTGAGATAGCAAATAACAAAGGCAGTCCATGGAGTTTCTGGCCTATCATACACCACACATAGATTTAAATTTATTGTGAGGAAGGCCGACCAGGGGACGGACACTTCTGAATGTTGACCCAAAAGAAATGAAACTTAGTAACAGAGAAGGCACCCCAGAGAAGCGATGCTATCTCTTGTTGCCAGCGGGAACGCCACTATGGGGAGGGGAGGGAACGTGTGAAGGGGCCGTAGCTACAATTGAACACATGTGGAGGAAAGGGTCCAATTTGATGAACCAAACTGGGAACCAGGAGGAGACCAGCTGTTGGCGACGCGGTGGGAGGTACCCAAACATCCACGCCTGAAAGTGGTCCACCAAATGGGACCAGAATCTGTGGACAGCTTCTGGGAGGGTGGGGGGTGGAGCCTGCGATGGCATCCAAGACAATTGTGTGGATAGTCCACATGGCAATTGCAACCACCAGAGCATTGAGGGAGGGTGGAAGGGAGGATACCATTGATATAGCAAACATATTTTTGACAGACTGAAGGGATGTGTTTGATCCTGGTCAAGCAGACGTTGAACTTTGCGCCATATCACTTTAGAGGTAGGGCACTTCTCCAGGCGGTGGAACAGCGTTCCATACTGGCCACACACGATGCAGGATGAGTGCAAAACGTTAGAGTGCTCAGCTGTATGGTACACCCACCTCAGGCAGCGCCACACATGTGAACAGATTTGAGGCTGCAACAGAGGGTGGTGAGCGTATTTCCAAATAGTCTTCTGGGTCTCAATGGAATAAGGGATATCCATCATGTCCAGGTAGTTCACCCTGGATAGGACATGGGGCCGTGTGAGGATCAAGCCATCTTGAATGGGTAGCCCCTGTACCTTCTGTGTGAACTGAGGAGAGGGGCGGCCTCTCTGTGCTGTGTGTCCACTAATATGAATTCTCCACTCAGCGCTCTGCATGAAGAGGAGGATTCGTTTGTAGTGGGTTTTAGTACCATGAGGACCTGTGGCCGTTGGGTGTGAAGCTAGATATTTCATCAAGGATTGAGGGTTTGATGGATTGTTAAGGCCCAGGGCATGGGAGAAGTTGGAGCAGGCTGCGCGGGACCAGTGTTGGGAGGGGAGCGTAGGGGTGGTGATGGCCGCAATCCAGGTTCCCAGGATCTTGGCAGCATGGGCTTTAAAGTCAAGCAGGCCCATGCCACTATGACGATGAGGGCCAAACATGACCTCAAGCCGCACTGGAGGTGGGCGGCCTGACCAAAGCCACCCTTGCAGAAGGGCATACATAGATTTGAAAAAACCTGGGGAGAAGGCTATGGCGTGGGCTCCAAACCAGACTTTGGAGAGGAGCATAGAGTTGGCTAAAACAACCCTGCCAGTAAGGGAAGTAGGGTGGGCTCTGAGGGAGGCGATGCGCTTTGTCACGTTTTCTAGAATATAACTTTCCATTACTGCTGAGGCATACCCGCCTGCCTCCACCCACACGCCCAGATGGCGGACAGGCCCTATGGTAGGGCGTGGTATGAAGGGGAGCACAAGTGGGGTGGTGTGGGGTGAGTAGCGAAGGCGAGCACATGTGCGAGTAGATAGGCTGGGCTGGGCACTGGTCACTGGGGCCTAGCGGGTTTGATACCAACTGAGGATGATGATTTCAGTTTTGGAAGCGTTCAGTGCAGCATTATTTATCTGGGAATATTCCTGGATGAGAGCTTCAAGCGCGCGTGCGTCTTTATTATTGGACATCCCAACCACACAGTCATCTGCAAACGCCATCATCTTGACTGGGGCTTGGCCTGGTACATGGACCCCAGTGAGGTGGGCATTCACTTTTTGAAGTAGTGGGTCAAGGCTGAAGTTGTATAAGAGTGGGCTAAGGGGGTCCCCTTGTCGTAAGCCCCTTTGAAGGTGGACTACTTCCGTTAGGAAGCCAGGGCCAAGCACTGCCATTGTTGCAGATTCCATGAGCAGCATTACCCAGTTGATGAAGTGAGGGGGTAAGCGGAATTGATGGAGGCAGGCCCTGAGGTATTCCCAGTTTACTCTATCATAGGCCTTCTGTTGGTCCAAGAATACAAGTGCCCCAGAGGCTGTGGACTGGCATGCATTAGCCACAGAGTGAACGTTGTCCCAAATCAACCTTCTGGGTATAAAACTGAATTGTTCTGGGGAGATGGTGGCAGATGCTACAATCCCTAAACGGTTAGCCATGATTTTAGTTAAAATTTTTGTATCCATATTAGTTAAAGAAATGGGGCGCCAGTTGGCTAGGTCTAGCTTATCCCCTTTCTTAAAGAGTGTGATAGTGAAGGCCTCTTGCCCTCCTGGTAGAAGGTGCATATCCAGTAGGCTCTGGTTAAGGGAGGCAAGCAGCAGTGGGGATATATATTTGAAGTACTTTTTATAGAATTCATATGGAATGCTATCTGGGCCTGGGCATTTCTGATTTGGTGCACCGCGGATGGCTGACCAGAGTTCATTCAGAGTAATCAAATTTATTAATTCCGTGTATTGGGAAATGGTGCAGATATGAGTGCTGTCAAGCTATTTTGCCACTTTGGCTGGCTGAATTGGATCAGATCGGTATAACTCAGTTATACTTTTGTATTTTAATTGCCACTTCAGCTGGCGTATCTGTGACAGAATCATCTGATCTCCGCACTTGTGTGCAGGCCACGCTCTGGCGCGGTGCAAAGATTTTTTTAAAGAAATATGCAGTGCACGTGTTGCCCTCTGTAATGTGTTTGGCCCTGTACTGAACACAAACCCAATGTTTGTGTTGCCTTTTGAGCGTGTTGAGGTGGTCGGCTGCTTCTGCCCACTTCTGGCCCCAAGCAGGGCTGTAGTCTGTGGCTGGGATATTGGACTCCAGGTGTGCCAACTCTGCCAGAGCGCTTGAGATGATGGCTGATGTAGCTCATGAGCGTTGGGAGGAGAGGTGGCGAGTGTGGCAGATGGTATCCTCTTTGAAGGCTAACCATGTGGAAATTGGGTCTGCGCAAAATGGTGTAATAAACTCTTTTTCCAAAGTTGCTGATTCCACCCAAGTGGAAAATCCTGGAGATGCAAGTTCGGGTGGGTGGAGTTTGCACCAATGTGGGGCCTTAGCCACTGTGACAGGTAAGTGGTAGGTTATTGAGACCAGCTGGTGGTCAGAGAATTTGATTTATATTGTTTGGAAGTGGGAAATGTGAGATCAAAATTTCGCCAGCGTGAGGATAAGGTCAATGTGGGTCATGGACCTTAATTGGCTGTTGTGGACGTGGGGGCGCATCATGTTTTGAGCAGTGGGGCTTGCCACAGCAGCGCATCTAATAACCCAAGGTTGGCCTTTAGAACACAAAGTTCTATGTGATCCTGGGGGGACATGGGATGAGGAAGGCCAACGGTCTGTGGGTGAGTCTAGCCAACAGTTCATGTTGCCAACTACAAAAGGGTCAGGGGGTAACAGAAGGGATTTGACCAATGAGAAAAATTCCTGCCACTCTCATGCACAGGTCAGGGCATAAATGTTGATGATAGCGTGTGCCCCTTTGGCCCACAAGAATGTAACAACGAGGACTCAGCCATTGAGGAAGGATTCTGATGATAAAAATTTAAAAAAATTGTTTTTCTGAACTAGCGCCCCACAGTGCTCCAACCAGAAGGATAGAGAAGGGAGGAGCATGGTTTTCCAAGCATCCTTGAACCTCACGGACAGTGGGACTTCTGGATGGCCAGGATGCCCACAGGTAAATTTTTGTAAAAATCTCAGTTTCCTAGCCCAGGATGGCGAGGCCTTAATTCCAGTGATATTCAACGTCCCTAAAGTGAAGGCTTCCCCCATTGCACCTTAGGTGTGAGGGGGTGGGCACCCAGGCCCACCAGCCTCTTCTAGATCCCCATGGGCCTTCATGGCAGTGTGGGCGTTTGCAGCAACGCTATCAGTATTTTTGTTAATTTTAGCAGAGAGGTTTGCATTGGCTTTTGCCTTCACTTTTTGTTTCCCCAGTATTAACAAATTTTTTGCGGTGAGGATGAGTTTGGTGCACCAACGTTTGGGTCAAAAAAATTTTCAGGTAGGTTGGAAACCAAGTCAGTTTCAATTGGGGCTTGGTTGCAAAGGTCAGGTGAGATTTAGTCTCTCCATTGGATCCTCAGATTGGGTGGCCCAATCAGCATGGGCTTCCCAATCTGATTAGTTGAGGGATTCCTGAGTTGCTTCTGCTGCTAAGGTTTCAATGTCCTTCTGGTGTTGGGAATGTGGGATAGCGGAGGCGACTTTGGCCGCTTCCTTGGCTACAGCCCTGCAGGCCTGTTTGGCCTTCTTTTGCTCTTGAGGGGAGATAGGCTTTACTAGTAGGTAGCAGCCTTGTGCTCCCCACGGGAAAGCCTCTTTGGTGCTGGTGGTTGGTTTATAGTGCGCCTCTCCGCTGGCCATGGCTGCCAAGGGGTGCTCTTGGAATGTGATGCCCTCCTTGGTGGGGCATGCATGCGCCTTGTGGCCAAACGTGTTATACCACACATAGAGGTTTTCTAGGTTTTATCCTCCTTTTCCATTGTTAAAATCTGAGGATTGCTTGCTTGATAATTAATCTCCTGCATGCTTAATTTATATGAAGTTCCTTTAATTGATTCTCAATATTGCCAGTGGCTTATGGTACTTTCACTATCTGGAAACTCACTAGGCATATTTGAAGAGCTTTAACTCTTATGGTCAATTTTGAGCTTAGTTTTCCTACTGTAATTGGGAACCTCTTCCATGGCAGGTTTCAATACAAGCTGTGGAATTGATGCTTCCAGATTGTCAGCACTCTCAAAGAAAGAATTCTGAACAAAATCAGGAAAGGGATAAAATAAAATATCTTTTTATTATAATATATTTCTTTGGTAATCAGTCATTAGGCCAGTCACCGGTATTTATACCTCTAGGGCATCTCCTGGCCACATTTGAGCACAAAGTTATCAATAGATATTTTACCACCTCAGTCCAGCCCTTGAACTGATATGACTGAAACCAATTGCTAGGTTTATTGGTGGTAAAATACTCTCAAAATTGGGAGGATTTCAGGGACAAATATTGCAATAATATACATCGATGAATCCCCCTTGGGTTGGGACCATCTAGTACTAAAAAAAATATTGCAATAATATATGCAAACTTATCCTAGGATCTTCTTGATTTGAGTTTTATCATACTGCTGACAAATACATCTTCTGTGAAATTTCTGCATTGATTATGTAGATAACATAACCCTAATTTGGATGTTAGCAGGCCTCTCTCTCTATAGCACTAGGTACTCCCTTTCAGGCAGTCCATGTGCAAGTGCTATCATCCTGATTACACGGATTGATATATAAATTTCACCCTATGGTGAGAGATTGATTATGTTATCATTTATCTGATTGTCCATGGGACTTTTAAATGCTAACTTTGGGGTCAGTCCTAGAATATTTTTGTATACTGAATGTTTGATATTGCTCCCAATAATTAGGCCTGATTGCTGAGATTTGGTGCAATGATAATCAGCTATAATGTGCAAGCATATTCAGCCTAGCTTTTTGATAAAGTACTTGATTGAATTATTGTTGATATATTTGGCCTAAGCCATGTAGTTGCATTAGGCTTTGAGATGAGAATTAGGGTATCATCTCAAGCATTGGGAGGATAATCAGCCTGATCTGGTGGTTGTCAAAGGGTTTTTCAGGTCAACCACCAGAATATGACACCCATTTATCTTGAATCCCTTCATTGGTGCAGTATTATCCCCAGATCAGCCACCTTGAATAAAATTGTACATAAGGGGTAGCTTCAGATTAGGGCTTGGGCATAAGCAAGCCTATAAAATTGAAGGTAAGGGAAAGGGTTTACATAAAAATTACCTCCAATGCCAAAGTAAGGTTAAGCCCTTGGTACAGAATTTTGTCATGGTATTTAAACTTTTGATATTATTGTAATTTTGTGAAAAATTATAATAAGCAGGTGCTATGAAGGCTATAAAATTATTAGTTTTGTGGCTCTAGCAAAGGTTGACACAATTGCAATGAAGTTATAAATTATGTTGTTATAGCTGATTCCAATCAGAAATACAGAATCCTGTATGAAAAAAAGACCAAAATTAAGCTATGTGAGACAAAAATAGAGATACTTTATTTGTTAGAAATTTGGAATATTTATAGGAATAGATTTAGTAGTTATTCATTAGGATTTTTGGGATACACCTGAGGTAAGATCTTTCCTATTAGATAGCCAATATTGATGATTATCAATACCATACTTATGATGGCCAGATCTGATAAGATTCTTATCTGATGAGACTGGCCTTCTTATATATGATTTTCTATCTCATCAGATAGCTTAGCATCATCCTTCAGAGAAGGTTGATAACTCCAAAGGGTTGATCATTGGTCTATCCTAGAATCAGATATATCCAAAATAGATTTTGTAATCTC
Source organism: Massospora cicadina (assembly GCA_022478985.1). Classification (NCBI taxonomy): domain Eukaryota; kingdom Fungi; phylum Entomophthoromycota; class Entomophthoromycetes; order Entomophthorales; family Entomophthoraceae; genus Massospora; species Massospora cicadina. Next base: position 404,171 of record JAKSZP010013140.1, read on the forward strand.
ATTAGACTAAGATATCAAATCTTGATCTTGAGTAACTTTGGTCATTGTAGTTGAATCTCCAACAGATATCACAACCAAAAAAGTGCATACCCTGCCTAACATATATTATACTAAGATGCTCAGTATAATGATAACTTGATATAGTGGCATCAAATAGTAAAAAAGGATAAGAAGGTATTTATAGATAGGGGCCAAGAGTTAGTAACTTTTTTAAGAAACTGAGCATATGTATTATACTATCCTCACTTTTGGTTACATTGAGATAGGGAGTGTCAAATGGGTTTTATATCTTTTTTGGCACCAAAGTCAGTGAAACATGAGGTGGCAAAGTGTAGGTAGACCACTCTTCCAGGTGTGGGTACACGGTTATAAAGGTTTATATAGGCTTGTGGGACAGGTTTAGGGTAACTTAAGGTCTCTAATTAATGATAAATAAATGATATCTCCATTCATTTTAATAAAATAATATGGTACAAAGAAGTAAGAGGGTAAGCTGGATTTTATAATTTATCTAGCTAAAATGATTAGAGCAACATAATATATGTGCATAGAATTTTTAAAGTACACATATAATGAAGTAATATTTTGTTAACTGAGAGTAAATTACAGTTAAGTTTGAGATGTTTAAAGTCAAATCTGATTTTAATTTAGGGTTGAAAGATATTTATGGCCAAATACAATTTTATTAGCTGATATTGCTAGTGAAATTAAGTATCTTTTTTTATATTTATTTGGGGAAGTAAAAAGGATAGTGAGGGAGTGGCATCAAAGCATAGTGGTTATAATCATCAACATTTACAGATCATAAGGCCTTTACATATATAAGCAACCGGTTAAATGTTTAAAACATAAGGTTAACCATACATGACAAGACAATCTAATCCATAAACATTGGTAAGTATACCACAGTCCCCCGAAATTAAGTATCTTGATCATTTAAGTTAACCAATGTAACACCAATATATATAGCTCAGTGTGGATGAATTTATAGTCATTGGAGGGTCCAAGAGATATAAGTCTTGGAGCTTTAAAAAAATGCTTCACTCGGGCTCCGAAAGATATATCTACTGGAGGCATGATAAGTACTTTGTTGGATTTGAGAGTTACGTCTATTAAAGCTACAAGGCTGGACATACCTAGCTATTTAAGTTAAGTTCATTGAAAAAGGAGTTATCTATTGTAACAAAATCTTAGGTATGTTTTAAAGGTGATTTAATTGCTGATTTCCTACTTACACTTTCAACTTGATACATTGAAGGGCTATCCTAGGTCAAACACTTTTATTAATCACTTGGGGTGTTTTACTTATATTGCCCTAATCATTACATATTGGAAACTCAAAAATCAATTTTATTCCATACTTGTTCAACAGTTTTTTTGATTTCTATCCTTTTTTGGTCAAGGTTTAAAGTTAACCTTGAAACGTGATCAGTTTGTCGAGGTGGGTAATAAAATGGTACAGGGTTTTTATTAACTTTTTGAGAACGGGACGGCTACGGAAGGGATGCTTAGACCTCTCTCCCAATTGCATGGTATAGTTAAAAGGTTGATCCACCTCAAGTAATCAGATATCGAGTTGTGTGAGCTATAATTTTTAAATATCCTCTGATAAACTTTAAAAGTATATTATTATCATAAGCTAGGTGAAAGGTGAATTACAAAGCATGTTGATTTGCTTAATGCTAGTGCTTTAAAGCGAGCATTGTTTGTTATTGATTAGTTGTATTACTATACCAATTATGCTGCGCACGTTTCATGGCTTCAATTTATGCTAAGCTTTTCATAAGTGTACATAGAAGATGGTTAACCCTACAATTATGGGATAAGCAAAAGTATCGCTTCTTCATAAATCGTACTTCAACTTACTTTGGGTTTGCGCAACCTGAGTTGACGCACTCGAAGGTGTAAAAACATACTTCAAGCCTAACCTTTTGGCCTGCAGATTATAGTACGGTTAAAAGCTGAGCGTAGCATATAGATTTTTGATGGAATTGAATTGAGAAGGAGGAAGTACAAAAGGGGTATCCATAAATTAAACTGAATCGATCGAAATATCTGCACGTGGGGTGTAGTATTCGTAGAGCAAGTTTTTAGTTGCACTTTAAGTTAGTTATCTTGAATCTATATAGATGAGGATATTTGTCCCAAGGTCGACCAACTTGAATAACTCGATTGGACGGCTTGATTCTGGAATCGTTTAAATCCTTAAAGATCGAATTGGGAGGAAATATTGAATTGAACCTGGATTGTAGGATTTAGCTATCGACTAATTATAACCAATGATTTATTGAAGGAATAATGAGACCTAAATGAAGGTTCGATTGTAAATGAGAAGCTGGACATATTAAGACTAAAGGTGGATACAATCAAGAATTAATTTATAGAGAATAAAAGATTGGGTCAACTGAGATGACCCCACAAAGACGAATTTAGAAGATGAAGAAGCACAGGTCATGGGTAGTCGTCGCATACTTCACGTATCTTCTGGCAGGGCTGGGGTTAGCTTGGTACCGCTGGTTGGGATTGAATCCTGCGGAGTGCGCAACCATTGCACAGCACTTTGCCAAGCGTGAGGTCAACTTGATGGAAAAGTTGGTGATCGCCGCCTTCACCCCGGCACAGTTACTATTCAATGGCATTGGGGATATCGTTGGTTTGGTGAGCCTTTTCCTGTTCAAACTTTGGCAGGGTCATCCGTTCGACGCTCGCGTAGGTGTTGGGAGGTTTGCCGATTCCACCACTGTGTTTTGTGCTCGCACGAGTTACCAGACGATTGTAGGCCACTTCAATTCCGAGTCAGCGAACAGACAGATGGTGTCCAAAATTAACCACTACCTTAGTAACTTCCCCGAGAGTTCAAAGTACAAGTGGGGATCCGTTGAAGAGGGCATGAAGCTGGCAAAACAGTTCAACATCCATCAGAAGATGGTGCTTAGCGCGCAGCGTGATTACAAAGACGCGGAGACTCGGGTGAAGAATCTCATCGACTATGCCAGCCAAGCCATGGATGAAGTATTTGTTAACGACATCTTTCAGTCGGCAATGAACGCCCACAACAAGCAAATGGAAAGCCTTCCCATCATTCAACCCGACCGAATTGCGGGGTACGTTCTCACTCCTAGCTTTGAAGACGAACTCAATTCGGTTGGCTTAAAGGCTTCCGACCTTCATCACCAGGTGGCGCTTGCGTTTTCCAAACAGTTCCAAGTTCTGGAGGAGATGCTTCATCAAAACGATGACTACATAAAAATGCTCAAAGCCATGGATTTCATTACAAAGTGTCCCATGGTTGTGGGATCCATCATCAATGCCAACTCGGGTGAGCTTCGTTCGATGCTTGCCACAAAGGCTAATGTCAAGGACCTACTGCTAAGATTCAAGGAAGCGGCATCCAAAATGGTGTCTAGCAGTGTCGATGTTTTGGCAAATTCGGGAAACATTCAAGATATGCTGTTCTATACTGCCAGCATCGTGCTTAACGATCTGCCCACGATCAAGCAACTGTCGGTGCTGCACAGCCCTACCAATTACGCCCAGCTCGAACTCGGTGCTGCGGTTGTGAAGCCTGGGACTTCGCCATCGGTGAACCGAGCGGACGTGGCCTCAGTGGAAAATATGCTACTCCAATCCTCTACCGCAAAACGCAACTTCAACATCCCCATGCTGTTCGACCCAAGGAATGCCATCACCCCCGGGACCGACTTTGAAGAGCCCTGGCTGATGAAATCCTCATCCGGAACCCTAAAGATCCGGCTGTTTCAGCCCATCCTACCGAGTTTCTTTGCCCTCTTGACCCCAAGTCTAACCCAGGAGGCCTTACCGTTATCTTATCCGAAGGACATTGAGATCTGGGGTTCTAGCAGAACCATCAGCCCCTTCCTCCTCGCCAAGCACACCCATCAACTCGATGGAAATCACTTCGACATGATCAATGTTCAGGTACCCCTTGAAACTCCCCTTCCCCCATCGATACCATCTCGCTAAAGATCTTCAGCAACCATGGGTTCCCAAACTATACAAAGATCTACCAGTTTGCCGTCTATGGCTATCCCAACTTAAAGAAGCCCGTCGCCAACTAATTTTAACTAGACCGCTTTATATAAATTAAATCTAAAATTTATCCCAACTTTTCTTATCACCAAGTATCTCACTTGGATATCCTAAAGTCAATCCTAGCTAATTTACAAATCATCTACCAATTTGCGAACCGTTGTCAAGATGGCTGAGTTTCTTTTTACGCGGCGATCGATTTAAACACCTCCAAATTCATTCTTACTCTAAGTTAAATCTTATGGCTTATAAAATCTTCAAACGGCAAGCGTCGATACTTCGTTTTTTGTTAACTTTATATCCTCAGTTGACAAGCTTTATCGTACCTGAGTTTTTTTGATGGCCAATGGGGGTTTCCATGAGCCGTTTATCCGATTAGATTAACTTATGGCGGCCGCTGACCCAATAGAGCCGATATCATTTCGATGTCACCTACATGCCCTATCGTTAAAAGATTTATCCGCTCAACTCCTCCTCGCTTTCTCAGTTTAACACGTTCGTCGCCATGTCACCCAAATATGGGTGACGGGTATGCTTCCGCGGCGAATGTGTTAACGAACAATTCGTAGGTTTAGCATCGGTAATTGCAAATTAAAATATGACATTTTAGATGAGATCGAATGGTAAAAAACCACCAAAACCGCCATTGGAGCTCAGAAGAAGTACGTAAGAAAAGGGCGCGCAAACCGAAGTTCCTAGCTGCGTGGGTAGAGGTTAAATTAAAACAAATTAAAAATCTTAAAAAATTCACATCGTACTATAGTCTTTAGGCATTTATATTTATGATAAATTATTATCTATATTACAGTGTTATATAGTATTTGTTAAAGTAGTTAAACACATTTTTGGTGATTTTGGACAATTGGGACATTAGGTTATATTTTTTTATTATTTATTCTCGCTTCCTAGCATTCGACAATTTGTCAGTCACATTTGGGCCCCGGAGAAACTCAACCGAATCACGCTGGGCGACGAACGTGTTAAAACCCGCTTGTAATAGATTCATTTGATATTTACAATAACCAACCCAGTTTTAGAGATTTAAGCTATAATCTATATAAAAGATTCTATTCTGCAAGGGTTCTCTTAAACCGTAAAAGCTAGGCATTTGAAATTTGGCGTGGAGGTTCTGCTCAGAATTTGTAGTCCAGCAAAGAAACCGTTAACTTTTATGATTTTTTAATATATGAAAAAAATTGGGGAAACCCCTCCTTTAAAAAACTAAAAGGTATGAAATAATCAAGAAATTATGCCTCCTCAATAAAACCCTTTTTGAAGTTGTTGCCATATTTCAAACTAGCCTATAAAGGCTTTAAAATATATATGCTCAGCACTGTATATTCTAAGTTGCTTATAGTTTACACTTGGACCCAATCCATAAGTTTTAACTAGGTGACCAGTGCAAATACTTTGCACTGTTAGTGGTCAGTTACATAATATAATAAAGTGAAAATAAGTAAATGTAAATATGTATCAATCCAAATATATTTTATTATAAAAAATAGTACCAAAATCAGCCTTATTGTAAATGATATTAATATTATATAGAGTATTATATACACATTTGTTTTTTAATTAATTTCACAAAACTTCTTTAAAAACAATATTGGAGGTTATGATATAATCATTGTTCACTTTTTGCCCATATGAATCTTTAACAAAGATATCTTTAAACATATGGTATTATGAAAAAGCCATGTATAACTGTCCATATAAAAAAACAGGTTCTGGTAAATATAACCCTGCCCTTTGAAGCATCTGATCTTGTGCTTTGTTAATGGTCCTAGCAAAAGCAACTTTTATGGGGAAATGATTGCTTACCATTTGGAAAAACACAGTAGGATCTGAAGGTGTAAGGTTATCTGGGGTATGAGCACAGTTTTATCAGAGTATTTAATTTTAGCAGTGATGATGTACTCACCTAAATGAGTTGCCACTAACATTGTACCATTAGTTAATCCCTGTTTAGCATTAAGATTTCTAATTAACATTATGATTGTATTTTTCTTCAAAATCAATTTATGAGGTGGTAAACTGGATGGATTCAAAGAGTTTAAAAACTCTATGGGGTACAATTAAGCATTGTCTGTTTCTTCAGGTTGGACACAATTAGAACTGAAGTAAACCTTTTCTCTCCAAGTAACAATTTAAAATGATATATCCATTAATTTTTGCACAATCATCATTTTTTGGACATAAAATCACTGTTGAATAAAACTGTGAAATATTTTGTTCATTGATTTCTGTGGCATTGAATATGGTGGTAATAATACTATCATAATTACAATAACAATGTTTTGGTGTTTGATTGCTTCATTCTCATAATCTGTTTGAACTTCTAAATCACCGTTACCTGATTTAAGTAATCATTTAGTGAGAACAGGATCAGCATTTGCCCTCATACTTTGAGTCAACTTATGAATTTTAATATGAAAACATAAGACCATCTAGTACTAAAAAAATATGAGAACATAAGGATAATCATTTAACTGTGTTTCTAATGATTACTATTTTGGCTCATCATTTTTTAGTTTTACTTACACTTGCAATATTAGCTTTAGCTATATAAATAGTTTAAGAGGTAAAAAGTAATTAAAATTTTTTGAAAAAAAAAGAACCCCCTTTAAAAAAAGCTCTAAAAAGTATGAAATAATCAAGAAATTATGCCTCCTCAATAAAACCCTTTTTGAAGTCAGTGCCATATTTTAAACTGAATCATATAATTTTACTTATAAATACAAATTATATCTTATTAGCCAATTTACCTGTGCTTTGCTACAGTGTCTATAAAATTCTAGATTTTCAATTTATTAAGTTAGATTTTATATTATAGATACACAAAACCACTCAGCCAAATCTAATTGCTCAATTGAATCAACCAAAAACCACTAACCCACTCAATTAACCTAACTGAACTTATCAAATCAACTAATAACTAATCACTCTTAAAATTAAACTGTGTCCTATCATATTCAAACAAAAGCCATCAACCACTCAGACAAACAAAATACACCTATCAAATCAAATAACACCAAACTGCTACCTGGAACATCTCTTTATACTTAAAATTATTTGTATGTGACATATCTTCCAAACTACTAAATCAACTCCTACTTAACTTGCCAAAAGTATTTTATAAATTAGGTGAACCAAATTAGGCAGGTTTTTAAAATATATAAACCTAACATCCAGATATCCATGCTTCACTACAGTTATTTAGTATATCAAATGATAAGCTCATATTGTAGCCTATAGGCTGTGCCAGCACTACTCTTGAGCCACTCAGACTAACAACTCTGCTATTGCCCTTGTTGCTGGTGAGCTGATTATCCTAACTACTTAATCTATTTATATTCTAAACTGATTTTTGTTGAGTTTCAGGTGAGCAATTTGGTAAATTATTAGATAATATTTGCCAATTCTCACCCACTTACCCAAACAGATTGACCCTATCAGACTTGAAGGTTTCAGATGTCAGTATGTCAGTAATTTTTTGTTAAGTAGATGATATTAATATTATATACAGTATTATATACACATTTGTTTTTTATTTTAAATTTCACAAAACTTCTTTAAAAACAATGTTAGAGGTTGTGATGTGATCATTGTTCACTTTTTGCCCATATAAATCAACATATACAAAGATATTTTTAAACATATAGACTTATGAAAAAGCTATGTATAACTGTCCATGCAAAAAAACAGGTTCTGTTAGATACAATTCTGCCCTTTGAAGCATCTGACCTTGTGCTTTGTTAATGGTTATAGCAAAAGCAACTTTTATAGAAAATTATTTTCTTACTTTTTGGAAAGGCACAGTAGGATCAGAAGGTGTAAGGTTAATCCAGAGTATGAGCACAGTTTTATTGGAGTGAATAATTTTAGCAGTGATGATGTATTCACCTAAGTATATTATCACTAACCTTGTACCATTAATTAATCCCTGTTTAGTCTTAAGATTTCTAATTAACATTATGATTGCATTTTTCTTTAAAGTTAATTATGAGGTGATAAACTGGATGGATTCAAAGAGTTCAAGAATTCTATGGGGTACAATTAAGCATTGTCTGTTTCTTCAGGTTGGACAAAAAGAACTGAAGTAAACCTTTTCTCTCCAAGTAACAAATTGAAAATGATATATCCATTAATTTTTGCACAACCATTATTTTTAGACATAAAATCACCATTGAATAAAACTGCAAAATATTTTGTTCATTGATTTCTGTGGCATTGAATATGGTGGTAATAATACTATTATAATTACAATAACAATGTTTTGGTGTTTGATTGCTTCATTCTTATAATCTGTTTAAACTTTTAAATCATCATTACCCAGTTTAAGTAACCATTCAGTGAAAACAGGATCATCATTTGCCCTCATATTTTGAGTCAACTTATAAATTTTAATATGAGAACATAAGGATGATCATTTAACTGTGTTTCTAATAATTACTATATTGACTTATCATTTTTTTAGTTTTACTTACATTTATAATATTAGCTTTAACTATATAAATAGTTTAAATGATAAAAAGTAATAGAATAAAAGTGATTGCACAAGGATTTGAACAACCAACCCTTATACAATTTAAATTTAGAGCTAAAAGGTGAGCCAATTATGCTTGAGGAGGTAAAATAAAATCAATTGTTTTTTTAATTCAGTTTTGATCAGCTAACTTGCTAATTAGCTAAATGACTACTAACCACTTAACATACCATTTAAAGTATCAATAAAACATATACCAAAACGCTCAGCTATAACAATATAGCAAATACCATTGAAAACATATAGAGGTTTCACTTTTTACATATAAAACTTTTTATTTTACTATAAAAATAATATTTTTCTTATTTTTTGTCATTAGAGGGAAAAATAATCTTCAAAATGGCGTATCAAATATTGATTTTGATATGGTATTAAGGGAGATATTTCTTACCAACAAAAACCACCTTTGAGATTTGTATTTGTAATGGGTGGATTTGTGCCAATACACAACAAATAAATTGGGCAGTAAGAGCCATGTTACTGACCATACTAGGTACAGGTCTGCAGAGGCCCATCCACAAACCCAACTGCTATGTCTCATCATTGCCACATATTTTCATACCACTGTTCCCATGACGCTGCACATCAACAGCAGAGTCTGGGACCAGAAAAGGGCAAGATGATGCCAACGCCACACCAAGCTTACTGGTTGAGCTTATATTTTTGATCCAATCTGCTTATGATTCTTTTAAATAAAAATACTATTTTTTAAGCAAGCAAATATCCTTTATTTGAATTCTATTTTTCCTCATAAAAGATGCAACTGCCCTTCATGGCTGCAACGCCCTCCCATAAATAGTACACTGCTAATATAAAATAAGCCTTTCTTTCAGTTAAGCTTTTTTGAGCCCCAACCACCACATTGTTACCAAAGATTCCCCATTCCACTGGATCACCATCCATGCTGCATGTAAGCCCTTATCATTCTGCAGATGCGATTTAGGTTCAGGATGGCAAATTTTCTCAGCTCCAAACTTACTGAGTCTGATGCCCAATAAATTAAGGGCCACATTTGGATTGAACGCTACTTGATCTGAAACAATGTATGGATCAGGTACCTTCTGATCTGTTACAGTATTCATGAACAAAATTCTAAGTCAGGTTGGAAGATGGTGCTGAATTCAAAAAGGGTTTTATTGAAAAGGCATAATTTCTTGATTATTTTATACTTTTTAGTGCCTTTTTTAAAGAAGGTTCTTTTTTTCCCATCTTTTTATAAATAACTAGTGGAATAAACTATGCTTTGCTATGGTATCTATAGAATTTCAGATAATTTAAATCAATTAATTTAAATTTATATTATTTTAAACTCTCAGCCATAACAATATAGCAAATATCATCAAAGCATATAAGATATTCACTTGTTATATATAAAACCTCTTATTGTACTTTAGATTTTCAAAAACCCTTTTTTGGTGCTCATCTACATCACATAAGGAAACTACATACCAAATTTTAAGTTTTTAGGTTGGTTTTTTGAAGATTTTGTGATGAATCAGTCAGTGGTATTTTTTATACATATAGATAAGATAGATTTAAATCTCTCTCACTTTCCACCTGGGCACGTACATTGCTAAATTTTGAAGCTGAGGAGCCCCCTGACCCTCCTTCCTCCTCCATCATGATCATCTAACGTTTGCTGTTGATAGCCTGTTTAGTTGGTTTAAGTTAGGTTTCAGTGTCATTTTTGCTCACTTGAGCCTTCTGGCCCAATTTGTTTTTTTATTTTTAACATTCTCTTTTTGGTAATTCTGTCCCCTGGTCAACTTACCTTGAATAAACAGCTATATAATTAATTAAATGATAATAATTGAGAAATTATGCCTCCTCAATAAAACCTTTTTTGAAGTTGGTGCTATATTTTAACTGACTTATAATAGGCATTTATAATATATATATATATATATATTTTTATTTATTCGAGGCAAGCCGACCAGGGGACGGACATTACCGAAATAGAGAAAGAAAGTATCGACATGAAACCTGAGCAGGGTCAACTCTGTCGTAGAAAGTTTTTTCACCTCCGGATCGGGACTCGGATTTTTCTGGTTACGTCATGGGTAAGGTTTTCATGTTATTATACCTACTAACCGCCAATAGCTTCCTTCGGCTGGCACCCCGATCGATGTGCGAAGGGCGGGAATCGAACCCGCAACCTTCAGGTTGGTAGCCGTACGCCCTACCGACTCGCCTTCCACCCCCAATATATATATATATATTCAGCACTGTATATTCTAATTTGCTATAGTTTACACTTGAAACCAATACAGATGTAAGATGTAATTTGTACTTGTGAGTAAAATTCTAAAAGTCAGGTTGGAAGATGGCACTGACTTCAAAAAGGTTTTATTGAGAGGGCATAATTTCTCAATTATTTCTCATATACTTCACACTTTTTAGTACCTTTTTTAAAGGAGGTTATTTTTTCCCAATTTTTTTCTGTTTGTTTATGCATAACTTTAAAACTACTTGACCAATTTGGATAATATTTTTTTTAAAAAAGTGGATGCTCTAACTTAGGTCAATTTTACTTATATAAATAACTAGCCAATTTATCCATGCTTTGCTACAGTGTCTTTAAAATTTCATATTCTCAATTTATTGATTTAGATTTTATATTATAGATAAACAAAACCACTCAGCCAAATCTAATTGCTCATTTGAATCAACCAAAAACCCATCAACCACTCAGTTAACCCTAACTGGACTTATCAAAACTTTCAATAAATAAGCACCCCTCAAAACTAAACTGTGTCCTATCTTTCAAACAAAAGCCATCAACCACTTGGCCAAACAAAAAGAACCTATCAAATTGATCAAATAACACCAAAATGCTACCCAAAATGTCATGGAATCTGCTGATTAGATTAAGACTGGGCTTTCAATCTGGGTGTGTAACAACCCAGTGTAAGGCCCAGAATGCCAAGGGCATAGCAGTTCTGAGTAAATGCAGTATAGATCCCCTATTGTTCTGGTGAGGGAAATAAATGTTAATAAACATACCAAAGGCCCTCATAACAAACCAAATGGCTGCAATGGGGGCAACTGTGGGTCTTGCTGGAGCATCCACTAAGAGTGGAGGAGGCAAAGAGGATGACCAATCCTCTTGGTTTTGCAAATGTTAACCTTTGGAGTTAGCATTCCATGCATTTTGGACTGTTTCATCATAAAATTTTTTTGGAAATCATATAAATTTTCAAAATTTAAAAAATGATAATCAGGTTTGTAAATTGAATCAAATTGAATTGATCTGACCCTTGGGAGACCTTGGGCCTTGTCTTGCACCCCTTGGGAGTCCTCAGATTGAGTATGAAGGTCAGGTGCATCACCAGTGCAGCGGATCAATTTTGATATTAAATTTGGGTTAGATTGACCCTCAGCAAAATGGCCCAGATTATTTGCACCTGGTTTTCACCTCATGATAGTGTGAACGGTACATCCCCACCTCCACGCAGAGAATCACAATTAGCAGACACAGCCTCACCTTTGCTGAATTGCGCCAAATTACTATGGAATCAGTGATGCAAATCAGGCTGTTTTCTCCAACTAGTCTGCAGAGTATGTGGTGATCCCAAAGTGGATATGCCAGGTGTCAAATGGAAACTAGACTGAGAAGAGTTTGGGGGATCTGATGACTCTCCTAAAGCAGTGGATAGGTTTCAAAGGCTGGTGGTGAGTTCTTGGATTATAATCCCGCTCAGTGGGTCACCAGATTGATGATTTGGAGAGCCCACTCTATGACCATTGGCCCTAGGATACAGAAAGCTGCATACTTTGCTGGGTTAATCAAAAGTATCATGAATAAATGGTGGAGCTCATGGAGTGGATTTTGGGTAAAAATAGCTTTATTTAACTTAGGGTAAAGAATGGACTGACAACTACTCTTTACAGAGATAGTTGTCTTATATATGGGAAGAGGGAAAAGGGGCCTTGGAATAAGTGTTCTTTGTCAGCGATGGCTGATTGCTCAGGGTACTCTGTCAGGGTTCAGGGCCTCATCATCCACTTATGCACAGGTCACCAAAGCTTTGGCAATGTAAGCATTGGATCTGCCAGGGCAGGACCCTCACCAATCCCAAACATAAGTGGATCAACCCAGATGGAAGGTGCAGCTAAATTGGGTCCCGCCAGGGTCAATTTTGATAAAATTTTAAAAGATTTTTTTTAAATTTTCCTAAAAGTGAATTTCTGACTCATATTGGCTTTCCCGGACCCAGAATTTCAGATTACATGTCCCAAACCCAGTTTCCTGACTTGGGAGCCCTTTTTTGAATTTTGGGGCTCATTTTCTTATATCCTAAAGACATAAACAATGGTGGAGTAGGGCTCAAAGTGGGTGAAAGCTGCTGTGGAAGGCCTCTGGCCTGAATTAACTTATTGCAGACCTCTGTTATCTTCCCAATCAACTCAGAAGCAGCCAAATGGGGAACTGTGGTGGGGTCTTTTGGTGCCAATGCAGTGACCCAACGTTTATCCACTACATGGCCCAAGTTCCCCAATTGAGCTAAGGGCTCCACAGGGCCATTAGGTCCCTTCTTCTTCCTAAAAGGGAACTTTTCCCAATCTAACCCAAGAGGTTGGGTCTCAAGACTTACATGAAACATCTCTTTATACTTAAAATCATTGAGTATGTGACATCTTTCAAACTACTAAATCAACTTCTACTTAACTTGCCAAAAGTATTTTATTAATTAGGTGAACCAAATTAGGCAAGTTTTTGAAATATATAAACCTAACATCCAAATACCCATGCTTCACTACAGTATTTAAAGTTTATCAAATGATAAGCTCACATTGTAGCCTATAGGCTGTGCCAGCACTACTCTCAAGCCACTCGGACTAACAACTTTGCTGTTGTCCTCGTGGCTGGTGAGCTGATTATCCTAAATTTACTTAATCTATTTAAACTAATACTGATTTTTGTTGAGTTTCAGGTGAGCAATTTGGTGAATTATTCAATGATATTTGCCAATTCTCACCCACTTGCCCAAATAGATTGAACCCATCAGGCTCGATAATTTCAGATTTGATAAGATTCACCAATTCTCACCCACTCACCCAAATAGATTGACCTTATCAGACTCGAAGGTTTCAGATGTCAGTCAGTATATAGGTACATCAGTCAGTGAATTTTTTTAAGTAGATATTGGTAGATAGCCATCAATAAGTTCAGAAACCATTAAACCTATTGAATATTCCAACCTCCAACCACTTAGCCTAAATTAATTAAGCCTGCCAAATTAACTAAACCATTAATTACTTACCTGAAACTGTTGGGCCCATCAAATCAACCAAAAAATGAACCACCACTTAGTAAAAACCAATTATTGAACTTACAAAACAGCCAAAAACTACCAACTTAATATCAAAGCCTATGAACTATCGATTTAAATGAATATGAAAATACTCAGCCAAATTGCTGTTTAATTACCATTAGAAACATACGTTTTGGATCTACTTAATAAAAAAATTTCACTGACTGATTTAGCTATATACTAACTGACTGACATCTGAAACCTTCGAGTCTGATAAGGTCAATCTATTTGGGTGAGTGGGTGAGAATTGGCGAATATTATCTAATAATTCATCAAATTGCTCACCTGAAGCTAATCGAGTCAAATAAGTTTAATCTATTTGGGTGAGTGGGTGAGAGTTGGCGAATATCTCTACTTAATAAAACACATTCACTGACGTATTCACTGACTGACATCTGAAACCTTCGAGTCTGATAAGTTTAATCTATTTGAGTGAGTGGGTGAAAATTGGCAAATAAGATCGAATCTGAAACTATCGAGTATGATAGGTTCAATCTATTTGGGTGAGTGGGTGAGAATTGGCAAATATTATCTAATAAATAACTAATTGCTCACCTGAAACTCAACAAAAATCAGTATTAGAGTTTAAGTAATTAAGTAGTTAGGATAATCAGCTCACCAGCCACGAGGACAACAGCGAAGCTGTTAGTCCAAGTGGCTCGAGAGTAGTGCTGGCACAGCCTATAGGCTACAATGTGAGCTTATCATTTGATAAACTAAATACCGTAGCAAAGCATGGGTATCTGGATGTTAGGTTTATAAATTTTAAAAACCTGCCTAATTTGATTCACCTAATTAATAAAATACTTTTGGCAAGTTAAGTAGAAGTTGATTTAGTAGTTTGAAAGATGTCACATACTCAATGATTAAGTATAAAGAGATGTTTCGGGTAGCAGTTTGGTGTTATTTGATTGATTTGATAGGTTCTTTTTGTTTGGCCGAGTGGTTGATGGCTTTTGTTTGAATCGATAGGACACAGTTTAGCTTTGAGGGGTGATTATTTATTGGTTGTTTTGATAGGTTTAGTTAGGTTTATCTGAGTAGTTGGTGGTCTTTGGTTGATTCGATTGAGCAATTAGAGATGGCTGAGTGGTTTTGTTTATCTATAGTATAAAATCCAAATTAATAAATTGAAAATCTATAATTTTATAGACACCGTAGCGAAGCACGGGTAAACGGCTAGTCTTATTTAACTGTTATTAAAATTTAAGTGTGATTTTATTAAAAAATATGTTACTATTCCCAAATTTTATAAAGTATTGTGCAAAGTTTGATTTTTGGTTATTTGCCAATGAGATAATACATCTTACATAGACGAAAAAAACAATAATTTTTGTAAAGGAAAGTTTAGGCTAATTCTTGTTGATACCCAGTTTAACAGATTTGTTTGTGGGTTTAAAGTTTACCAGATGATCCTAATCGATTCTTTTGACATGATATATGTCCTATGGCTGAGGGTAGTTCAAAATCCAGGCAAGTATGTATCATAGTGGGATAAGCTTAAATCATTATAGATGGCTATTGTTTTTACATAATTTAACCAATAAACACAACTAAATATAATAATGAATTTCTGCAGATGGCAATCAGTAAGTTTACCATAGATTGACCAATAAAATCAACTAAATTTGATAAATGAATTATTGTATATGGCAATCAGTAAATTTAGCATATATTGAGCAATAAAATTAACTTGATTTAATAAAATGAAAAACTACTACATTTAAAAAAATTATTTGAGGTGGGTCAACCTTGGGACTAATATACCACACCGAGAATGTTTTCTAGCCAGTACAGGTTTCGAACTAGAAACCTGAACTAGGGTGGAAGCAGTTTTACCTGCCAGGCTAACCACCCTTATTATTCGAGGTGGGTCAACTGTAACAATCAACGATCGTATATGAATCTCATAAGGTTGGGAATTATGAGATTCGTGTGCATCAATAGTTGCTATTCCGTTATTCCGAGTAGGAGTTTCCTATTCGGGTCGATAACAGAATAAAAATTAATATAAATCAATTATTTGATTGGTTGTTTGTGCTGAGGTTCCCTCCAATTCTCCGTTGAGTTACCTGGATGCCATCAATTCCGGAGGCTTGTGCACCCCTCACTACCTACAATTCATTTAGCCTTTTTAGGAAAAGTATATCAAAGCGAGGTCAGCCCATTGGACCTCACTTTGGAATTCTATTCTGACTTTGAATCCATTCCCAATTAAGGCCACTATTTGCTGGATTTGTTTTATACCATTTCTCTCTCAATTTTAACATTTTATTATTCAATTTCAATATTTTATTATTTAAATTTTATTCAAGGTGGGCCAACCTGGGACGATACCGCACCGATTAGGGAAGTGAAGAAAATGGGAAAGGAGGATAAAACCTGGAAAACCTCCATGCGCAGCGTATGATAGGCCAGGAACTCCATGGACCGCCTTTGCTATTTGCTATCTTGGTTCGGGACGTTGGTTCAACATTTTATTATTCAATTTCAATATTTTACAAATCAATTTCAACATTTTATTATTCAATTTCAATATTTTATAAATCAATTTCAACATTTTATTATTCAATTTCAATATTTTACAAATCAATTTCAACATTTTTTAGGCCATGTCACAACATAAATTTTAGATTTACTTATGACCTATAAATAAAAAGATGAAGTCACATTTATTTTCTGGTAAAGTTTTCTTATTATTTATATGATTGTAAAAGCCATGATACTATTTTGGAATTAATTAAAGTGATGACAAATAAAGATTGACACAATCTTAATGTTAATAAGCACTAAACATTTAATAAAATTTATTGATGTATATAAGGTAGTTCTGCAGCACAATTAGTAATATTTCTAAAAATCAGTCTAAAATAACCTGCACTATCTTCCTCCGTTACAGTTGCAGTTTCTTCAATTATCAACTCTGATAAAAGACCAGATGCCCCACCTCTCAGTCTCAATATAATGCCATTTTTTATTTTTGAAAAGGCATTTTCTATTGGATTTAGCATGTAGGAATATGGAAAAAGGAATCTAAAGTCATAATTAAATATAGCAACAATTCTTTCAATGTCAGCTCTTCGGTGTATTCTAGCATTATCTAGTATAAGACACATTCCTTGCAAGCATTTTCATTGTAAAGATAAGAACAAAGGTTATTAAGGTATTCTGCAAATAAATCACCATTTACCATTGAATTAGCAATGGTTTTACAATATTGAAGGCCATCAATTGCCATACTAGCTATTAAAGACACTGATCTTCCTCTAATGGCAGGAACAGTCACAATGGCGCACGTTCCTATTCTTGATCTTCCTTGCATCTGCTTTAAATGCAAATTGAAGGAAGATTCATCAATAAAGACTGCTTTTGAATAATTTTAACTAAAGTAATTGTTAAACCATAGGGCATATTCTTTTCTTACAGCAATAGTGTGGGGAAGGTTAACTCTATCTAATTCACAATGAGTTAGTTTTAAAGTTATTTGCAGTTCTTGCAAGCACCAATCAATACTTGAGATTGAAATTGTAAAATTCTCCTCTTCAGCTTCTAATTTCTCTTTAATCTCCTTTAATGTAATCTGAGGATTATAAGTAATCAGACTTTTGATTTTGTTCATTCAAATTTTAGTAAGAGTACTTCTCACACTTCCTCCTTTGGCTTTTTTATCAGTGATGCCATCATTTTTGTACACTGAAGAAATTTTTTGGGCGGTATTATAGTTGATCCCTAATATTTCCCTCCTTCCTTTATGGTCTTACCTTGCTTGTGGACTAAATATACTAGGCTTTTTCATTTAGTATTATTAACTTGGTCATAATGCATCCTTTCTACAACATTAATGTTTTCTTTGCTTTCATTTTCATAATCACTGATGGAAGACATGTGGGTAGATTATTTTATAAAATTTGATTGAATAATAATTTTAAGCTTTTTATATTTATCTTCAAAAGATATTAAAAAAACCTTTTAATTAGTGTTGAAATTGTTTAAAAAATGTTGAAATTGAGAGAGAAATGGTATATTTAATTGTGTTTATTTAAAAAAAGATCAGGGGTGCAGATGGTGGTACAGTGAGGAGGAAAGGAAAGGGGGTGGATGCGTGAATCTTCTTGAGAGTGGCCTTGCCCTGGTGAGAGGGGAAGGAGCCAAAGTGGCCTGAGTTGACAGAGGCCAGTTGACTGCACCTCAGCTGGGTAACCCTAAGGCAACAGAGGCTGTAGGGATGCACCTCAGCTTGGGGACCCATGGTGACAGAGGCTGGTGCACCACACCTCAGACCAGATGCCTGGCAAGGCCATCCATTTGGACAGGACCATATGGAGCTGGTACAGCCACATATGGGGGTGGTGGTTAAGGGCTGGTGGCGGGCTGGGCCTTGGGAGCCCTTCTATTACATTAACCTTGGGACAAGTATACCAAACCAAGAATTTTTATAGCCAGTACAGGTTTTGAACTCAAAACCTGCACTAGGGTGGAAGCAGTTTTACCTGCCCAGCTAACCACCCTTTATTTTTTCAAAACTCCATACTTTATTTTAAAAAAATTTTAATGGAAAGTAAGAGGGGAGGGCAGAATACATGTGATTCAGCCAAGGGTAAAAATGACTGGGGTTTGGGCCACTAGAGTTCTAGCACCTCTGACCATTGCTGATTGCAATCACTAACACTAGCCACAGTTCTAGCATTGGTGAGATAAAGGCCATTCAATTCTCAGTCAATTAGTTGCCTCATCATGTACAATGAGTGATCTGGCAGGGAAAGACAAACGTGCAGCTTTATAACACCCGGGGATTAGGTGCAAAAATTTTGAGATCTGACGGAGCTGATCAGAAATAATCCAAATGGTCTTCAATACCAAACCTTTGTGGTGGGGGTGCTTGTTGCTCAAAATCTTGGCAATGAGCGCACAGTGAATTACCCATACACAATAATGGTAGATGAAGGCTCATAATTGGATTGGAGCTGTTCTCAGGGTTTTTGTGAAGAAAAGATCCTGCAATGGATGTATTTCTCAGTGGCAATTGTTCACCTGATAGGATGTGATGCATCGTGGACCAGTATTTTTTAAACATGATGCATTCATAATGATAGTGGGCTATGTCTGCTTCCAGTTCAGCATATATGGGGTATTCTTTGTGCTGGTAGTCCAGCCTGCTGTGCTTGCCCAATTTGAATTCCAGGTTTAGGATTTGCCAGGTTACAAACGCTGTTTGGCTGTTACTAAATGGGAGTTCAGGCCCAAAATCAACTTCTTTGTTGGGTAGTTGATGTCATGGCCTTTGGTAGTCCAGTCATTTAGGATTCATGGACGGGTGAGTGGATTGCATCCCAGTTTTGGGAGTGGATCCCCATATTCTATCAGTGTCAATTTGTACCTTATTTTGAATGACTTGGTTGTATATTCATTGGAGATTTGGTTATGCTCCTCCCAGCTTGTTATGGAAATCATTACAGAATTATAAGCTTTGACGTCCCTTTGAGTTTGTTTGGCATCTTGGGCTGATCACTCAAATGACCATCTGCCCTGGCGTATGGCCCAATTGCATAATAACCAGTATTGTGGAGTACCCTTTTGGGAGGTTGTCTGCGGGTGGTGCACCATCCATTTACATATTGAGTGGGGAGAGACTGGCTCTTGAAGGCCTTGGGCTCTTGCCCAGTTCACGCCCCACGCTAGGGTCAAGCAGCGCATGTGCGTCTGTGTTAGCTTAAGGAAAGACTTCCCCCATATACGCCAGCATGAGATTCAAAGTCCAGAAGGCCCATGCCTCCTTTGTTCTTTGGTTTTGACAAGGCTTCAAGCAGTATTGATGCTGCCTTCA
The DNA here is from genome assembly GCA_022478985.1 of Massospora cicadina. Classification (NCBI taxonomy): domain Eukaryota; kingdom Fungi; phylum Entomophthoromycota; class Entomophthoromycetes; order Entomophthorales; family Entomophthoraceae; genus Massospora; species Massospora cicadina. The sequence continues at coordinate 423,906 of JAKSZP010013140.1, forward strand.
CCTTGAATTACAGGAAGGTTTGGAGCATTGTCCTAATTTTCTTCTCTAAGTTTGGGCTCATTGGCAGTACATGAGCAACATACCACAACTTTGAGAAGATGAAGACATTTATTGCCTGCACTTTCTCCTTAAGGCATAGTCTGGCGCTCTTCCAGCATGCCATTTGGATCAATAAGCTTGACAATACTTCCTGTTTGGTCTCCAGTACTGCTGGTCCCTTATCATTGAATAGTATCCTGAGGTATCAGATTGTCTGGTAGTTTATGATCAGCGTTGTGTCAGTCAGTGAGCTGAAGTTTGGGTTGGTGACCCTCATCACTGAGGTTTTTGCCAAGTTGATTTTTGCATTTGAAGCTAGCTGGTAGAGTTTTAATAGTTCCTCGGCACCCTGGAGGTCAGTTGGCGAGCTTATGCCTACTACTGTATCATCAGCAAATGCTAGAATCTTCAGTGGCATTTGATTAGGGTGGACTAGACCCCAGAGTTTTGCATCCACTGCTGCCAATAGAATGTTGGCTGCAAAGTTAAAGAGTATCAGTGACATAGGGTTATCTTGTCAGAGACCCTGCCTAACAGGGATTTTGTTGGTTACGCCATATGTGACAATCATCTTCATTAACAGGCCCAAGTACAGCATCATTATCCATGCTCAAAAAGTGTTGGGGATACTGACTGCCTTTAGTGCCTTGTGGAGGAATGACCACACTACTCAGTCATATGCCTTTTCCATGTCAAGGAACATAAGATACCCCTGTTCAATTCCCCTCCCATCCTGGAGTATGCTCTGGACTGAACAAATGCTGTCCCATATACCATGGCCTTTGACAAAGCTGTTCTGGGCATTATGGAGCGTGCGCAGTGCCAGTGCCATCAGTCAATTAGATAGTATGTGCGTGAGAAGTTTATAATTGGCGTTCAATAGTGCAATTGGGCGCCAGTTCCAAAGTTGGCGTTGGAGGCCCTTTTTGTACAAAAGTACGATTTGGGTCTCATGGCCTCCCAGAATTTGATTGCCATTGCGCAAACAGTGATTAAAGAGGGCTTTAAGCTCCAGCGTGATGCAGTCTCAGAATATGCTGTATATTTCTGCACACATATTGTCAGGGCCTGGTGCTTTCATTCTAAGTGACTCTTTTAGCACCCTCTTAACTTCATCAATATAGATTTTAGCAGATAGCTTGGTGACATCTTTCAGCATACAGCCCCCTAGTACTGGCTTGGCCAGGTCAATAAGAGTTTTTGTCACTGATTTGCTCATTTCTCATTGTCAGAAAAGATCACCAAAAAAAGCTTGACCTTGCGCTTGATTGTTTCAGGGTCTGTTGATACTCCCCCTTCTGCTGTCTCCATTTCCCGTACCCTAGACTTGGTTCAAATTTCCTTGAGGTGCTTCAGGCCCTCTTTGGTCATCGTCCCCACTAGGCTCTGATATTGATAAGTCGCATTGGTCCATCTCTCTGAATCTTGCTTCATCATTATGGCCTGATACTTTTTGTGTGTTGTTTGGTACTCGCTCCACCAGTCCTTGATGTCCTGCCAGGTGAGCCTCAGCCTTTCTAATTTAGACTTCAGCTGCTTCATGGTGGCAGTTTACTTGTAGAAGGTTGCTTTTTCAAACTTTATGCTACCATGATTTAGTTTTGCTTTGATTTGAGTCCATTGTTCTAGCGGGTTCAACTCCAGGTGGCTGCCCAGATATGCTACCAGTCAATCCAGACCAGCGTTAATCTTTTGGCGCCATTCCTCATCCCTCAGCGTGGCTGGTGCCAGATGCCATTCGCGGTTCCTTGGGGGTTCATCAAGATTGATATCCACATGGATGACCATGTGGTCACTTTCAGCATTTATGCTAACCTCGCTGTTGGACATCATCACCTTGAGATCTGATGACACTAGGATGTAGTCTAAATGTGATCCCAACAGTGGGAATCCAGCGGCGTTATATGACCATCATGTTAAGTTGGCCAGGTCATCGTCCTCTTTGTCAATTGTTAGGCATATCCCCAATTTGACTAGGTAATCCAGCATCTTATTGGCCTTTCTGTTGGGCCATTCTCTCGTTGGGAATGTATCCCAGCTCACATTCATACAACAGTTCAGGTCTCCTGCTATTACAGTCATTGCTTTGGATGGCATTTTCGCTAAGAATTTCCAAAAAATATAATCTTTGTGAAGCTTTGGTGGGGCGTAGACTGCTACCACTTGTATGCTCTTTGCCAGTTTCTCTGTTTGTAGCCATTGCTATCAAGATCCTTCTGGCGTGAGTTTCCTCCACAAATTCCAGGTCTATTTTCTTGTCCATTGTGACGATTGCCACATGGTCCATCCAGAGGGCTTGGTAGCCTATTTGGCGGGACCATGGGTGGTTTTTCACATCACAGTTTGAGATTGGCACCATTTCCTTTTGGTTACCAGCTTGTGTTTCTGAAATAAAAATTAGGTCAATATTATACTTAGTTTTTTAATGGTGCATCTTCCTCCTCCTCATTTATATGCTCACCATCCCCCAAGCATTTGTGGTCACTATCCTCATTTCTGGCTGCCCAACCCACGGGTATGAGGTTTAGTGTTGTCTGGGCTATAAATTGAGTCACATACTAAGGTCTGGTTGGTAGATGATGATGGCGTCGATGGTTGATGGGGTTTATTATTTATTTTCAGGGTCAGTTGGTTGGGACTGGGATTATATTCCTAGGCATCCTCTGTACTGAAAATTTAGTCACCGTCCACATCTCCATTACAATGGATAATAGGGAT